>CM053792.1:484768453-485368453 GCA_028749045.1 Cupressus sempervirens
GCAACAACTGCATAGATGCTTGAAGTGACCTGTTCCATCTTGTTACCACTCTCTTTGATCAAAAGATGGAGCTCATGTTCATATTCCTTTAACTTCTCCAAGATATTGCCAACCTGAACTTCTAGCTAAATGATCTTAGGTCGGTTAGTTTCCTGGCCCTACTGCATCTTTCCCATTCTTTTTTGTAGATTCATTAACTCATTGTACATCCAAGAGTCATCTTGGAGAGAGGAGTTTGCCTTGAGCTTGACAATGTGAAGGAAAGAAAGTCTTGCATCCTTACCAGTTGAGTCATCCTTCTCCTTCCCTGTATCTTCCTCCACACTCGTAGCACCCTTACTAGTGAGGTCATCCTTCTCCTTCCCTGTATCTTCCTCCAAATTTTCGTCCCTAGCTTTCTGGGGTTGCTCACTTTGGTTTTTATCCTCTTCAACATTTTTCGACCCTATATTTTTGTCATAACTTTCCTTAGCCTCGTCCTTTCTAGTCTCACCTTTGCTACTAGGGTAACCCTCCAGATTTGAACTAAAGTCCCCCATATCTGTATTCTCCTCATTCTCCATATTCATTTCATCATTTTTGTCTGAATTCTCAGACTCAATAATTTTCTCAGCATTTTTCTAAGGTGTTTCCTACTTCAGACTCTTCTTTTTCACACTTACCCCTTCATCTCCCTTACTCTTCCTTGAATAGGTTTCACTAATAGAACCTCTCTTTTTCTTAGAGGGTGGGGAAGATATAATAGCCTTACTCTTACAGTAATTCTTAGTTAAAAGGATTAGCCCTTTGTGTAAAATTGAATGGGAATCTTTTTTCCTATGGTCTTGAAGGCTTTGAAGAAAGGAGAACCTTAGATAAGACAAAAAAGAGATCCTATCCTTATACCGAAAATAATTAAAAAATACAATGAAATTTATGAACTCTTTTTGCCCTACCATCTAAAATGAAGTACTCACGAATGCAAGAAAGGATTTCCTGCCAAATAAGTTTTATTTGACTCAACTCATAAAAGTCGCCATTTTTCTCCAATTTTTTTCCTCCTCTTTTTTCTTTGAAAACTTCTTGAATGCAACATTAGAGATACTAGTTTCCTTGCTAAACTTTATGCCCTTCTTAGGAAACCTCGTGACTTCGGTAATGAAATCTTCACTCAAGTGAACTATAACACCATGCATGGAAACCTTGTCCTCAAACCAATTTTTAAAGAAGGCCTCTGTGATATATGGTTTGTAGCCATGAAGGTGCTCCAAGTAAGTAGTAACATTACCCTTCTCCAGAATCTGCCAAACAAAGGCTTTGGCCTTCCATGCTTTACAGTTCTTTGGTTCCTATTTTCTCGGTTCCTCACCCATTTTCAAAAAAATTGTTTCTATGTGAAATGCCAAAGTAGAGCAAACTAGGAGACATAAAGATTTGAGAAAAGCTGAGGTGCTCATTAAAACAACCAAGGCACTCATTAAAAGACTTATGTGCCAAGTAGAGATAATAATCACTTTTACGTACTTCCTAGGGAATATAACACTATCCTCTGTAACCCCACCTCTGCTTATCATTAAATTGCAAATATTAGAAAATCTTGCCTTCCATTGTGTGAGTTCTGTCATAATTAATTAGAGCTTTCAAATAGTAGACTAGGAGATGTAAAGATATGAGAAAAGCTGAGGTGCTCATTAAAACAACCAAGGTGCTCATTAAAACACTTACATGCCAAGCAGAGGTAATAATCACTTTTAGGTACTTCCTAGGGAATATAACACTATCCTCTGTAACCCTACCTCCACTTATTTTTTATTGTAATTCATAATAATATGTTTTCTTTTTAATAAGTTAGAAGTTAGGTTTAGGATCATTATGTAAAAATTTGATAATTATAATTTATTTATTTGTATCTTTTTTATTTCTTTTTCCTAATTCTCACCTCTCTTCCTAGACTCGTAGTTGGGGCTACATGAGCTCTAAGTTTCTTGGAATAGACATGTTTAAAAAGTTTATTTAAATAAAATACTATGTTTCTAAAAGAAAGAGTTTATAGAGTGAAGATTAGAATGGAGTGAGGTGGCTTTAAAGATCTCACATGTAGGAGAGTAGAGCGATTAAAATTTTCTTTGGAAGCACTATATTATTATTTATGTCCAATTTTCCATTAATTAATGATTTGATCAACACTTTCCAATCCCTATTCTATACTCTTATTCTTGTTATTTAGCACTAATTAGAAAACCTCATCTTAGTTCTTGTTTTCATTTTGATATGCTCAACACCTCACACCAAGAATGGATATTTGATTGGAATGTCAAATTATTTTCTCAAGTTTTGAATTTGCAAAACAAAAATATTCTAACGCTGAAAAAAAAATACTATCCCATTTACACAACTCATAATACCTCATCCCTATTATTTATTTTCACTCAATCATTGCCTACTTTCATCATTTCCCTCATAATATTGCAACATACTTTTTTTTTAAGTGGTTCCTCTACTCATTTCGCATATAACTCAAATGCCTATTTGCATTATGCAATGCTACGTAGGAAGCTATATTAAATATTCTTTAAAATGTTGAGCAAATAATTACATAGAAAAATGGTAAATTGAATAAGAAAAAAATTCCCATTCATATTCTCTTATAAAAATATGTGAACTATGAAAATGTACTATTAACTGCTCAATAAGAATAGATATCTTGGAGAAACATCTAGAGAATAAATGGCCTAGGAACCTCCATGAAAGTTTTGCAAGCCACCAGAAAATGGCTTTCCAATTTTGTTCGAAGTCTTAGACTACCTTAATTATTAGACCTTGTTAAATAAATTATAAGCTTATTGTAGTCTTTATCATGACCAACAAATCAAACTTCATTCAAAATGCTTCTTTTAAACAACAAGTTATGCACCGCAAAAGGTAAGAGTTACTTATGTTCTAAAAATGCTATAATGATTAAAGCATTAACTTCATGTTGAAATCACCTAGTATGCATGACTACTATCTTAATCGAACAAAGATCCTAGCTAATGAGTAAAATCATTTCATCTTGGCCACTAATATAGTCATGCAAGATTCATCCTTATATTCATATTTCCTAAAACATGAGAGAAGAGGTGTAAGGACTACACCATAAACTAGTTACTAGAATACAAATATGTACCAAACCTATCAACCAAGATGTCAAAGGCTCTAGAACCTAGAAGGATAAAATAGAATGGTCTGGTGGCATCTCCTTGCCACCTCTCCAAATTACACCCAAAATCTCTTTGTCGATTTCCAAGAAATATCCCTATCAAATTCCTTCTCCAAATCAAAAACCATATCCCCCACTATTAATCTCCCTCTATATAAATCATTTACTAAAAAGGAAAAAGGAAAAAAAAAAAATCTCCCAAAACATATATTTCCTTAAATGACAAAGTTACAACCATTTAAAATTCTCATCATGGAATTTTGTAACTATCATTAAAATTCCCATCACCAGGTATGTTGAATATATTATTAATTTGTTTTGATTATAATTTAAGGAAAAGATTTATTATTTTTACCTTGTGAAATACCAAATTATTCGATGTTTGATGGAGTGGGTTGTGACATCCTTCCCCACTTGCAAAATGCATAATCTTGATGTGATCATATCTAATAAATTGCAATCATATCCAAAGCAGTTTAAGAAATCAAATTAATAAGATCAAAACTTAACTTTTATTACTCACAATAACCATGCACTACATTCAATTCTATTAACAATATTGACTTCCATCTAATTAACAAGGTCAATTTTCATTTCCTTAAATGGACCTATTTTTCATTTGAATGCATTCTAATAAAATCAGCACACAACTTTCCAAAGATAGCACTAACACAAATTGAAAAGATAGATAAATACACACTCGAAACAAGTATATGTAATAATTAATCATTTCAGGAACTTTTCTATGTGAGTGTGTGAATTCTATTACCATTCTATAGTTTTACAAGGTTAGACTACCTCTCTTTGACAATATTCCCCATTTCTTATGGTGTGTCGCTCCATCTGTTACATAGATGGGAACAACACCAAAATATCAATCCATGTTATATCATAAATCAATTCAAATGAATTTAAATATTCTCATTTTTCAATTCTTTCATAATTAAGTTAGTGAATATCTAGACACATGCCTTTTCTGACTTACTATACCTTGGCACCCCGTGGAATTGACCTCATTAGTAGATACTTCATATCTACTTCTTGTCATTCTTATATATACACTCATATCTACTTTTGTTCATCGACAATGTTAATAGATCAAGGAAGAAACATTTCAATTTAAATATTATTATTCAACATTTTCCTTCAAATTAATGATTTCTTAACTCATCTTCAATCACACCTTGATCATGAGTAACAAAATAATCAATCAAACATACCATCTAATAGGGAAGGTAACTTTGAACAGAGTAATTCTAATAATGAGGGCAACCAGGTTATTTCTAGTGGGGGTAATAAAGTGGAAGATAACACTGTTGGGAATCCTGTTGAGAAGAATAAGGAGGACCATATGGCTATTACTGCTTCTCCTGTTAAGGGGATAGAGGAAGAAAAAAGGAAGGACTCTGCTCATCCTGAGGACTATGCCGAGGGTGGAAAGGAGGATCAAACGGAAATGGAGGATATCAATGACAATGTCTGCTCCCCCCCTCACGAGACTGCTGAAGATGATTGTGACGCTATGCAGAGGGACACCATGCTTACCTTCCTGCATTCTGCTAAGGAGAAAGCTGACACTCTTCTCAAGTTTGATTCCTGGATCTACAATGAAATAATGGGTTTAAAGAAAAAGGTGGAAATTCTGTAGCATAACCTGGATACTATCAATGCTAAACTTAGTCATATGGAAGGACAGATGGGAGACATCCCTAACAAACTTAACAATTATGAGTAGAACCTCAAAATGTTAATCAAGGAGAGTAGCACTAAGATGGAACAGGCCACCTCAAGTATTTGGGCAGCTGCTACTAGCTTGGGCAAAAGGGGGAATGAAGATATCATTTCGGTTGAGGGTCCGAGCAAAAGAACTAGGCAGAGCTTGAGGAAGAGTGCTATGAAAGCTGCTGCTACTATGGATGTTGTTTCCACTCAAGAGACTGTTGCTATTGGTAAGGAAGCAGCTAAATTGATCCTGGAGCTGCAATAGTGGCACTGGGGTGGGTTCTCTGGTTTGGTGCCTGTCTGGTATTGGTCGCTGGTCGGGGACTCTGGTCTTGGTTTCTGGTTTTTTATAGTTTAGACTGTTTGTGGTTCCAGGTCCCTGTAAAACCTGGGTTAGTTTGTTTTTGAACTTTTCTAGTGGATTCAGGTCCCTGTAAAACCTAATTTTGATATTGTTCTTCAGTTTGTTGCAGGTTTTTTCCTGGTTGGGCTGTCTTGCTTTATCTTTTTGTTTTTTGTTAAAGGGTTTCGGGGTCCCTTCAAAACCTGCTTTTACCATAATCTAAAACATGTAGTTCTCGCTAAGTGATTAAGTAATCCTCATGTACCCATCAATCACCTATGAAAGATTAATGGATCCAATTTTTTCATTTATGTGACCTAGGTCCTCATGCCCATCTCATCACCACAATATTTAAAAATAAACTTAAGTCAAATAATATTACATGACAAGATGTGATGTATGACCTTCTCGCTATTTAATCATCATTGACAGATAAACACAAGACATAAAATATGGTTGAGACACTTTCCTTCCCAACCATAAAGCCTTATACCTCCTTGGGATCCTACCTAACATGTAGAATTTCCAACCCCACAATGCCTATAATTCTCAACACAATACAAAAAGGTAGGAGATATCTGGTGCAACCATGAAACATAATACTTTCACATATGTCTAAATTGGTCTAATCATGAATATGGTAGGGGAGATGGTACATGGACAATCATATCAAGAAAATATATGCACATATTGGATCTATATTGGTAAGTAGAGTGACGAGGAAAGTATCACTTCTACCCTTCCATGTTTATCCTCATTTAGCACCCACACTTAAAGGTAAGTTTCCTAAATCTCATATACAATAATTAAAATGATGAAAACTTCACTACAAGAGGAAGGATGACATATTCTTTACAATCTACTCTCTTATACATCATATTAGTGTTCCACATTTAACATTTTAGAGAACATCACTTCAAATCATAGGGCTCGTAACAAAACACACACACACACACACACACACCCTAGCCACCTAAAGATCATAAGAAATCTCACCAAGATTCCCAATTTTCAATTCGAGTGCAAAAGTGGAGAGAAAAATCAATAGAAATAAAAGTGAACAAGAGCTAGTTAGATCACAAAAGAATTTGGTGGCTAGGTTGTCACAAAGAACATATAAATTTTTCATGCTAGCCCTTCATCATTCCGAAGATCATGAAAATAGAAAAATAACATAACCAATTGGAATCCAATTCACATAAAATAAAATTACTCTCACTAGTTACCAATAGGGAGTAGGTTCTTCACAACACCTTGCATCCAAGGAGCACTAAGAAGATGACCAACTTCAAGAGACATGCGTCACATACAATACATCTTGATAGTCATGTCTTTTTTTTTGTAATATCATAAATTTCTAAATGCAAAATACAAAATGCAATACTTTTACAAATAAAATATTTGTTCTTCCAAGAATCTCATTAAATCTATATCAAAATTCTTGCACCACATATGTAACATGTGTCACTTACACAATAAAGGGCATATTTTCATTGCTATCACAAGCCATGTATTATAATTTTGTAGGTTCATAACCTAGTGCAAAAATCAACCATCAATTAACTACCTCAATAAATAATAGAATTCCACATTTTTCTTGCTTCACACATGCAAAGTAAATAAGTATTTAAATTTTAAGCACAATACAACTATATGCATATCATGCAATCACATAATTTTAGTCAAAATGTAATCATACCAATCTGAGGTACTCAATTTACCAGTTATTTCATAATATTTCCATCTTGAGCAAAATTTTCTTAAAGAATAAAAGTCAACCAAAAGCATGAGATACAGAAGGAGAATCCTATCCTTTCATGTTAGATGTAATCATAAAGAGAGACACAACATTCAGCCTATGGCACTAACTTAGATAAACATAGATTAAGCTAGTTGACTTATAGTTTTGTGACCTAGGGTTATGACTAGCATAGTGAACTCGAAGCCCTAGTGTGGAACCTTGCTCTGATGCTATATGTAAGGACAACACCATAAATGAGTTATCAGAATACCAACATTTATCAAACCAATTGACCAAGATCTCAGAGGCTCCAGGCCCTGGAATGAGAAAATAGAATGGTTTAGTAGCACCTCCTTGCCACCTCTCCAAATTCCACCCAAAATCTCTTGGTCAAATTCCAAGAAATCTCCCTATTAAATTCCTTCTCCAAATCAAAAACCATATCCCCCATTGATAATCTCCATTAATAGAAATCATTTACTCAAAAGAAAAATAATAACAAAAGAGGTTCTCCCAAAGCATGAATTTCTTTAAATGACAGAGTTATGGCCATTTAAAATTCTAGAAATGGAATTTGTATCTGCCATTAAAATTCCCATCATTAGGTATGTTGAATACATTATTAATTTGTTTACATTTTAATTTAAGGAAAACATTTATTATTTTTATCCAGATGGTAGTGAAAAACCAAATTATTCAGTGTCTCATAGAGTGGGTTGTGACCTGGGGTAGGGGGTCTTATTATGATCCAAAGGACATTGTAGAATATGTAAGATACCAACCTCTTGGCCTCAAATCAACATTTGGCTTTGATATGTTTCAATACGTACTATGCAATCTCCTCCAATAGTTCTCCACAATCCGTGATAATCACTTGTTAAATTCAAAGACTTCAACTTGTAAAATATAAACTTGTATAAGCTAAAAAATGCATTTTTGACATGATGAGAAAACTAGTAGAAATTGTCCATAGTTGATACCCTAGAGAGTTGGTAGGTTACTATTATTCAAATGCGAAACTTTGTAACCCACTATTCTTTAAAAAATAGTAGGCAATGACTCTTCAATTACACTTTACCATCAATGGCTCTTTAGATTTTTCTATTACATTTTGATGTGAATATTGCACTTCCTGGTATAACATGTTAATCCAATTAGCATTATAATACCAAGCATTTATTTTCTCTTACACTATTTATTTTTTTGGCCTTCTATAGGGTTTGTTGCCATTGTATGGTTATGTCTCTCAATGTAATAGGTTTTGAGTAAAAAAAATTCATTCCAGAAAATCTTTTTTCTTTTTCTTTCAAGTTTACTCCATTACCCACCTTCAAGTTGTTATCAAATTGACTCTATGAAATGTCATTCACTCTTAGAAAAAAAGTAACTTTCCATATTCTTCATGGGATCACTTGACACAGTTATATAATGTAATGTAAATGCTTGGGTTTGATTTCACTAATAAATTGATCAAAGAAACATGCATTAGGAAGAAAATCTTAGAATAGAAGGACTCTATCTATCTGAAACAAGGATAAATATGTCGATTATGTGGGATTAGAAAAACATCAAAAATTCTTTTGTAATATTAGCAATGTTTATTATGTTTTTTTAGAAAAGTGGGGTAAAAACTAATAATAAGCTAAAGAGAAAATTTAAAAAATAGTCAAGTAAATTTAAGAATGAAGCATTAGTGTTATACAAATTTTTATTTGCATAAACACACATTTTTAATTGGAAGCAACAAATTGGTATATCCAGTAGATTGTATATAGAAATGTAGAACATGGAGAAGCATGGTTGGCCAAAGGTAGTAATGAGAGGAGAACTTAACAAAAGAGAATATAGGTTAACGAAAATGTTGTAGATGAATAAATGGGATTTTCTTCCAACATATAGGAATACCCAAATCCAGAATGAAAACAAAAAAGTGAAATGTATATGGAAAATATCATGTATCAACCTCTAGTATAATAAGATGAGCTAAACTGATAAAGTATAAGCAAAGTATACACATTAAGTGGGAAGAAGGCATTAAGTTTCATTTCTCACATTAACCTTTAGAGAAATGAAATAAATATCTTAGAGCTATCAAAATCTCAATAGTATAGTGACATTTAAATTAAAAAACTATAAAGCAAAAATAAGAGAAGAATTTTTTAAAAAGTACACAAAAAAGAGAGGAGAGACATTGTTATTCATGGGAAATTATTTATCAATGAAAGACCCCATTATAGAAAGTTTCAAACTAATTTATCATTCAAAAACCAAAATATGTCTATACACTTGTAAGCATAAAGCCTTAAATGAAGATCAACATGTCACTCCTTGAAGGAAGATTCATTAATGTCGCTATCCCAAAAACTCAATTTCTAGACTGGATTATGCCTAAAAACCCACCCAAAAGCATTACTATGGACTCAAAGAAGGACTCAACATATCATGATAAGAATCACAAGCTACATATCATTTTGGACTCATTATCTCTATTGAAAAATGTTATGTGTCATGTTATAACACATACGATAAGTGGTTCAAGACTCTCAGTTCATCTTGTAACTCCTTAAATACTAGAGACTATTAGTACATCTTGTGACTCCTTAAAATTGTGTTCTTACATACATTACATAATATCTAATAGGTATCCACTATATCATATATTATCATGATGACATGGCATGCTTATTGCAAAATTCAAGAACTAGGAATATGATGGACTAAAAATTACCTTCAAGGAGAGAAATACAATAATGAAAGAGTGGTACACCCATGCATTAAGAGAATGTTACATGAATGCTTGGCTCTACTATAAAGAAGAGGCATGAAGAAATGGAAAACAATAGTGTAATAAAGGAATAGTATAAAGCGCTACAAAAATAGTGTTTCAAGCTTACATTTAAATAAGGCTACTAACTATAAAAAATTTACATTTAAGAGCAAAAGTCTCCAAAAATTTTCCGAAACCTTCAGATGTGCTAGATAAGAATGACGATAATTTTTTGTCGCAAGATCATGTCTATATTTAAAGATATTAAAGTTTGTTTTTGAAATTGCCAAAGAAAATTTATAAAGCCAAATTTGAAGATCTTCTAGGTTCTAAAATTTTTCAAATGTGTTTGTAAATATCCTAACAAGTTATATATTGATAAAGAACATCACAAGATTTTTGGTGCTTCAAACAATTTCTCATTTGACCAATTGATCATAATGTTATGACCTCTAAGAGTTAGGTCCCCTGAAATAGGAAATGTGAAACTTGTTAGACACATAAATGAGTTGTGAAAGGAAGTAACACATATTGAAGTATGTTTTCACTCATAATAGGGAATATTTATTGGAGATAAAATGGACACCACTTCTTACTCATCTTTAACCCATAGTATTATAATACTATTTCACTATTTTATGTATTTTATCTCCTATATATTAGGTGTGCGAGATGGAGGATGTGTCTAAAAGTCTTATAACTATTTATCTATCTCTAGATCTCTGTTTGGTGATACTCTTATGAGAAGACTACCCTATAATTAATTTGTAATTTATTATTGATTTCTAAATAACACATAAAGAGAGTTTTGGAGTGCAGGATTTTTTCTCTTGTAAGTTTTTTTTGCATATACATTTTTTTATATTAAAAGCATTCAAAGATGGGTGATTGGCTCAAAAAGAACAAATTAGTGAAAAATCACTAGCAACCAATTTAACAACTCATTGACCAATAGAACAACAAACTAGCCATCCATATTTAATATAAAAAATGCAGAGCTAAAGATAGATTTTAGCATCCAACTATCTAAACACCTAAACTTGTAGATAGTACTAAAATAGTAAATAGTAGAAACTATATTATCAGTTGTATTAATCATTGTCTTAAAAGTCCAAATATTCACATGAGCCACTTAGGGCCTAAAATTAGTTTTAATAATAAAAAGTAGCAAAAAATAAGCATTATATATTGAGGTCAAACTCTCATTCTTTCTTCTTGTCCTATAGGGTTGGTTTTGATAGTAGTGCATTTAGCCAGTTGTCTGTAGGGAACCTATAGCACCTTTAGAAGTTATCTACCTCCTCCTCCACTTTACCACCACCTCCTCTTGCTGCAGGAGCTAGATAGTGATAGCCACAACATGCATGACTTTAACAATAAATCCCTCTAGGGTGTTGAACCTCATGTCCAACTTCATCACCATCTTCTTCCAATTCTCCATGTCCACCCATAGGTTCTTTAACTCAACTTTAATGTACACAAAGGTAGTTTTTTCTGAGCTGGAGGTAGTGAGGGGGTTCTGGACTAGGGGGCAAGGTTGGCAATAGGGGGTCCTCCTTCAACTTCCTAAGAGGAGAAGTGACTATCATAGGGGAGCCCTTGTTAGCTATGAGATCCAACATGTCCAAACTGAAACTAACCAACACATGAGATACAACTTTTGATCAGAATTAAGATGACATATTATATTAAGTAATGACTTTTCAATTTTGAATCGTCCATTCAACCTCTATGGGGATTTTAAATGGTGTGACCTTTCAACTTCCATGAAGGTGTATAAAGAGGCTCAAGATGAATTAAACAACAAAATGATATGTAGAGACAACTCATTTGCTGAGGTTGCCAATTTGTATCAATACAAAGTTCATGGGTAGACATCTCAACCATGGGATTTCCCAACTCCCATAGAGTTCATGGGCATACATCTCATTCCAAGGATACCCCAACTTTTATGAGCTCATACACACAACTTCTCCATGGGTTTGTCCAAATTTGATTGATTTTCAGGCATACATCTCACTTATGAGATTGTCCACAATTGTATGAAATTATATTTAATATTATGAGTAATTTGAATTCTTGATATTGTTTATTATGTGTTTAGAATACCACTATTTCTTTCTTTCGGTATTGTCCTCTGAATTGACAAAACAATTCAGATCAACTTTATGCTAAGAAACTTCCTCTATCTTTGGAGTGGGGGGGACTTAGTAATAGTTTCCTCCTCATTATCATCAATGTATTGGAGCTTCCTTCATTTTTGTTTTTTCATTTCATGTTTCCCTTTCTCCTCACTTTCTTTAGACTTAGAGTCAGAAACCACCTCTTCCAGGATCTCCTATTTTTCTACTCTATTTTTCTTATTGGGGTTTGAGACAATTTTTTGAGAACGTCTCCTAACCCTAGTTAAGTCCATCCCAACCTCACCTAAATCCACAACTAGCTCTAGTTTAGGGTTTAAATAGGAAAATGACATAGTGGGGGTGGGTGGGTGTTGTTCTTAATTTTGAGGCCACTGGAGGATGGGGACACCTGAGAAACAATAGGGGTGTTGGGAATGTAGGTTGACAGAACCACAAGGGAGGTATTAGGTGTTGGAGGTTATAACAAAATATTATTGTTGAGGGGGACATCTAGCCTAGTAAAAGTTCTACAGGTGAAAGATAAGACCCTAGTGAAGGATAGTAAATTTTTTCCTTCCTCTCTACACTTTCTAACATCCATGACCAAAGCTTCAAGATCACGAAGTAAGAAAAATGGAAAGGAAATTTCATCATGGTAGCGAAAATGGTTTGGCAGAGGGAAATCATAGTAATAGCTAACCTTGAAATGACCCTCTAGGGTAAGATACTTCATGATTAGGTAGTATACATCATTCCACAACCCAAACGCATTTTCTCTATTGAATCCTTCTCTCATGCAAAGTGGCTCCTCATTGGCCTTGAAGAACCATTTCATACTTGTTTCTTCTGTAACCTTGGTTATACATTTCCATATTTTGCCCTCCAAAGATAGGCCACTGGCCTAGGCAATAACTTCTTTGTTAAGTTCAAATGTGATGCCATTATTAGTAACTTTTTGGTCCTTCTAGGTATTCACCAGCTACATGGACACCATCTTGTTAGAACCTTCCACGGCCTCTATGAGAGGTATGAATCCACCCTTAACTAAGGTCATCCATGTATAGACATTCTTGCACCATTCAACTTCAATCTTTTATGACTCAATTCTATCCTTGTCACCACCCATGTCAACCAACAAACTAATCTCCTTGGTTTCTTCTACTATGAAAGCCTTAGGGTAATCGTAGAAGAAGGGAAATATGTGCATATAGAGATGTTGCTTGTTAAAATGATGTTTTCCAGTGGAAGGAATAAAGAGAATGTCTTTCTAGAGAGTTCTTTCATCGAAATAATTATTTAGACTTGAGTGATAAAAAATTACATGATAATGGTACTCCAACACATGAGATTGGTTAATCAATTGAACCCTTCCATAAATGGAGTGCTCTTTGGAATCACCAAAACAATGACAAAGAAGAATTAATTTGAATTCATAATTAATGTGCCATCTCCAATTATACTTGATGACATAGCCCCAAATATTGCCAAAACCCATATGGGAATAATTCTGTAATAGACTTTAAGAAAGATAATAATAACTTGACATAATATCACTCCTATCGATTTCATCACTCACAATCCAGACACAAAAATCACTACTAGGCTAGTTGGAAATCATTTCAAGCCTCGTCATCATTCATTTGGTTATTTGTAACTTCACTCTTAGCAAGAGTTTGAATTTACATAGGGAGGGTTACCAGTTGTCTCCAACACCACATTTTAGTTAGTTCTATTCCCAAACCTACTAATTTATCTACAATGCCATTACCTTCCTAGTACATGTGCTAGACTCTAGTTTCCTAAATTCTTTTAAGGCAAGGCCATACATCTATCAATGCACTTGTCATCGCCCAACTTGTAATCAATTATTGATTGACAACATCAATAAAAAGTTTAGAGTCTCCTTCCACCAAGATCCTATGTTTTTATAGAGAGGCCATGAATTTAAGGCCCCAGAAAAGGGCCAAGGCTTTTGATATATTATAAGGGTTGGTGCCAAAGTTACTAGAATAGACCAAAATAATCTTTCCCTCCCATCTCTAAAATACCGTAGCTAAACCACCCTTTGTTGCCCCATCAAAATTTAGCTTGAGCTAACCACCAAGGGGGATGCCAATGTGTTTTTGCATGGACCAATAGTTTTGATTTATCAAAGTAATTAGTAGCCTTGGGGAGTTGTTATGTCATTGCTACCTGAAAATCCCAAGGGCAGAGAGGTGTGTTTGGCTTCTCCCAAGTGGAGACCACAAAGTTCTTGTGTAGGAGCTTAATAATCATGATCATAATCCCTTTTGCATTCATCTCTATACCCCTAAAGATCATATTAGTCCTTTCCTTCCAAACATTCCATCAAACATGCGAGAGAATGAATCAACTTTTGGAGAAGTTGGATGGGTGGGTGGGTGAGCAAACAAGATCGAACAATCAACAACAAACTAATGAATGTTATTCCCAAAGATCCAAGAGAGGTAAAATTTGTTCAACATGGATGCCTAAATTTGTGACACAAATAGATAGGAGACAAAGAGGTGGTAGATGCCTTCATCTACCTATTTTTAGAGAATGCATCTATTAGGGAATTGGTATCCTTGCCTTATTAAATTATCAATAGTTAGGATTATCTCATGAAGCATGGCCCACAGAAAGAAGTAACTAATTTTGGGAGTGAGTTGTTGAATCCAGACCTTATCCCAACATAGCCTGGGAACCTCTATATAAATCAATAGAAGATAAGAGGAATAAATAGAGAAATTACCTGATAAGCATCTATCCTAAATGATTCTATCTTGAGAAGGTGTGGTAGGTATTTTGAAGAGATTAACAATTTATTGTAACTCCTTGATTAGTATCAAGTCTTGGGGAGGCCCCCTCTAGTTAAGGTTAAGACATTTCCATTTATGAGCGGGGGTAATATAGTTATAGACTAATAGAGAAAAGTTAAATTTTAATTTATACATGATATGGCTAAATTTTCTAAAGATAAGAGTCTTACCCCCATCAAATTATCCTCCTAGAATCTGATTTTGTCACCCTCACTAACCTACCATCTAAGACCCCATTGAAGAGAGGTGCAATTTTTTATTGCATTGTTTAAAATCCTAGATCCATAGGGAAGGTCATTATCAAATAGACAAGAGGTGAATGAGGAATAAAAAAAAACTTTTCTTTGATAATTCACTATTACCCTCCCAAATCTTTAGCAAACCTCCAAACGATTTTAGTTAAGACAGCTTTATTGAGATCCCCTACTTTTCTAACTCCCAAACTGTCTAAGGCTTTAGGTTTACGCATAGTACTCGAGTTGACCATATTAATCATGGATTTCTCTTCCTAACTAGCCCAATGGAAGTTCCTTTGTATCCTCTAAAAAAAAAAGGCCTTAGAACAAGAGATTTTTAAAATATAGAGGAAGTAGACAAGGATAACCTAAAGAGAAGTAGAAAGGAGTTAGAGTTTACCCACACTACTAAGGGCCTTTCCTTTCCACCCTACTAACTTTGACCTCTAGAGGCTTTCTCAAATGGAGTTCCAAAAGTGTTTACTAACCTCCTACACTATGAGAGAGAGAGTGCCAAGTAGGTATCTGGGACAAAGACCACTTGGCAGTTGAGAATACAGGTAACACAAATTTGTGAGGCCTTCGTATTGAAGAAGTCAACTTTACTTTTGTCAAAGTTGATGTGTTGTCCAAAAACATGAGCATAATACTTTAAGAGGTTCTTCCAATGCTTAGCTTCAATTACAAAGGAGAGACCAAACATAAAAGTATCATCAACGAATTGGTGTATAACTTCTGGAGGGAGGGATGTGACATGTTTAATCCCCTAAATAGTACCATTCTCCATTTTGGAAATGAAGTTTCTTCCCAGAACCTTTGGGACCATTGTAAAGAGGTATGGAGAGAGGGGGTCACCCTAATTAAGACATATCCTAGAAGTGAAAGAGCCCGAAGACATACTATTAACAATAACAAAAAATTGGATTGACCCGATCATTACTCGAATCAACTTAGTAACCTGCCTACTAACACTAATCTTATATATAACAAGCAGGAAATCCCAGTTAACTCAATCATAGGCTTTAGAGATATCTAGCTTGAGAGCCATCCTAGGACTTTTGTTTTTATGTATAGAATGGATTATCTCATGATTTGAGAAAGTAACATCTAATATTTTATGACTTGACATGAACCCTTTCTAGGATGGGCTTATTAACTTGTCCAACAACAGCTTGATACGATTTGTGAGAACCTTAGAGAAGACTTTATACACTATATTACACTAGGTAATGGGTCTAAAATCTTGAAATGACTTAGGCTCATGGATTTTATGCTCTAGAACAATAAACATATTGTTTAAACTTTTCAATAATTTACTAGTTCTAACAAAGTCCTTTGTAGCTTTGGTGAGATCACCATTGATAAGATCCCAAAAGAATTGGAAGAACACATGAGGGAACCATTAGATCTAGGATCCTTGTAAGCCTTCATAGTGAAAACACCACCTCCTTGACATCTTCCTTAGTAATAAGGTATTCACCATAGTTAGGATGAAGCCAATGAGATGATCCCTAACCTCCAAATCTATGTTTACATTCTGGTTAGCCAAAGTATATTCAAAGCATTGGGCTACCAATCCTCTTAGACACTACTTTAGATATGATAATGTTATTATTGTTTAGGAGGGTTTTGATAGTGTTCCTCTTTTGATGAGCAGACACTAACCTATGGAAGAAGGGAATATTCATATCTCCCTCTATCAACCACTAGACCCTAGAGCATTACTTCCAGAAAGTTTCATCCCTAGTGATATTTTCCTTCTATTTTTTCTCTAGGTAATCATCAACCATCTCACCCCTAGCTCCCATACTCACCTACAAATATTTTAGATTTCCTTCAATATTTTCTTTTCATTTGAAGATATTCCCGAAGGAAGATTTTTTCCATTTAGTGATCCCCCTTTTGACATTTTCCAATCTCTTTGCCAACCTAAACATGGTCACTCCTTCTACTTTGATACTCCACCACTCACAAAACTTGTCACTTAATTCCATAAAGGAATGGAACATCATCTCATAATGAAAGGGATGTGAACCTTTCCAAGGGTTCTCCTTCTAATCCATGATGATAGGGGAGTAGTATGAGGCCATATAGGGAAGAGCATGAAGGGTTGAGGAGGAGGAGATATCCCAACTCGAAGAGCATAGCAACCTATCCAATCTAACTTGGATAAGGTCCTAGCCCTTCCTATTGTTAGACAAAGTGAACATGGAGCCTAGGATCTCAAGATCCAACATGCAATTCCTACTAATGAAATTATCCAGATCCAACATACTATCATTAAATTCCACCAATCCTCCGACCTTCTTAAAGGGATAGAGTGGGGTGTTGAAGTCTCCCATACAAAGAGCCTTCACATTACCAATAGTGGTTAAAACTTCAGTTGCATCCTCCCAAACCAACACCTTCCCAGTGTGAGAGTTTAGAGAATATATAGTGAAGAGAAGCCAGAAGAGATCATGATATTAAAACATGATAGCCTTATAGTTATGCAATAAATAAATATATTTATCTAAAAAATTACTTTGATTTTATAAGGTGGTTATGCCTCTGGAAGCCCCATAATCTTCCACATAATGGAATCTAGCCCCTAGCCAAAGACCATTCATAATATGAGCATAATTATCATACTTCATTTTAACTACTTGTAGAAGTAGAATATAAACTTTATTGTAGATAATAAATTATTTAACTATGAACAATTTTTAAGGGTTGTTCAGGCCCCTTATATTCCAGGAAAGGACCTTCATTTATTCCTTCGCCTTTGGGAGCTTTCTGAGGTTGATAGCCTTCTACTAGTAATCTCCATATTTGTAGCCTTTGTTCTACTTATTCTACCATTAGGTCTTCCCACCTTAACCTCACTACTAATATCCACCTTCTAATTCCCCAGTGTCCTTATTTTTGGTTCTTCCCACCCTCCTTAGCCATTCACATTTTGTGCCTCTAGCAAGACAAGCACATTGGTATTTTTTTTTGAATCATCCACTAGACAAGAGCTAGGAGAGCCAAAGGTTGAGTCCCCTAGAGATGTTTGACATGCCCATTGATCCCAGGAGTAACTAGTTTTGACAAGTTTTCCCTTTCCTTCACATTTTTGTCAATCACCACCACTATGGGTTGGTCAAGAATTTCTCCTTCCTCCAAAATAGTGTCCCCCAAACCTTGTAAGGCATAAACCTTTTGGGTTAACAAGATATCATTGATCTCTTTAACAAAGGGATAGCCCTTTGTGCCCATCAAAATGACCTCCATCTCTTGATGCACCAAGGGTTACAGTGGAGGTGGATCCCACCTCATTATCACCAATAGTGGAAACACTTGGGAAGAACCTTCACCTTATCTTTCTGAAGTGATGCATTATAGTTTGGGTCTAAGTAACCATATTTCAAATATTATTGGAAAAAGGGGGCAATATTCTCATAAACCAAAGCTTGAGACTTCATACTCCACTTGGATTTGAGGTAGATGGAGGTGGAAAGAGGTTGGTTAATGGTCACATTAATAGAAATCCTTGCAAAAACCAACCTAGACTTTGATTTAGTGACCTCATCAAGGGTGATGAAGTGTCCAAATGAGTTACCAATCCCCATAAGGACTCTTTCATCCCAAAATTCAAACAACCAAATAGGGGCCATATGAAGAAGGTGAATTATATGGTCAAACCCTAGTTTCCAACAAGTCAACAACACACTATGTTTCCCATAACTCCAAATACCTAATAATACCATGTTGACATCACTCTCTAGTATGAACTTGAAGAGAAAAGGTCCTCACAATAGTGTTGACACTGTGACATGGCCCTTAAGTTTCTAGTGACCACACCATTTAATGACTATCTCAATTAGGTCCTGAATGATAGAACCTATCACACCAAGTAGACCTTGAAAGAGGAGGTGATTCTTTCATCTAGGGAATCTGGTAGGAAGATTTGTGGGCCTTCAACCCATAAGATAACCTTCAAGAGCTCTCTCAACTCAATGCTTACCTTGGAACTCAAAACAACCTCATTCCAACATTTCCCCTTAGGAGGGTGAGAAACAAGGGTAATAGAATCCACCTTGGGAGGAGAGGGATCAAGGAAGGCTAAATCATCTCCTAGAGTACTTGACCCAGGGAAAACAAATAGGGGAATATCAATGTAGCTAGTAGAATCTAGAGAATCTACCTGTGTCAACTTGTTGGTGTAAATAGGTATTTACTATTTACACTTTACTTAAGTTTACTAAGGTTAGTGAATTATTTTATTATTTTACATTATTTTATTATTTCTCTTTATGAGACACTTAAGAATTTGTGCACCTTTTTGGGTTGTCATGTAGACAACACAGAAGTGCGCAACTCTAATTGTGCACATGGTGTCTACAATACAGGAGTTTGCATCATTCACTAAGTTGTCATGTAGACAACACAGTTATTCACACTCCTAATTTAGCACATGTTGTCTACAACACTAATGTGTGTGTCACACCATCGTAGGTTTATCCTCTCATCATTGCACTTACTTCCGTGCTTAATGGAGGATAACCCATATTTGGTGGACATGTGCCTAGTTTTTGGACTTATCATGATGCTGATTTTGAGGCATTCTAGATGCATCTTAGAGGCCTTTATATTCAAGCACTCCTAGTGTACCTGTACATTGTATTGAATACTATTTAGTTATTCTGATCATACTTTGGTCTAATTTGTGCTTGTGTTTTGAGTTCCTTGGTCTTGGGTGAATTCTACCCTAAGGCAGATTCTTACACAACTAGGTTTTCAACACTAAAAATAAATCTAGAGGACACGTGTCTAGGTGGGAGGATCCCACCTTAGATGCCATTGAAAAAAAAATTCAAAAAACTCCAGTGGACGGGAAATTTGCAGAGGAAAGTAGTAGAGCATATAAGTTATTGTATGGTATGCATACTATTTAAGTTATTATTTCAAGGTATTTTTGTAAACATATGAGAAATTTTAAAGTAAAACTCCTCTTAATATTAGTCTAAGAAGTTGTTCCACTTAATTTACTTCCAAGTGATATCAAAGAGTGTCACCTTTGGTTTTAGTTGTAGGTTCTGTTTTTTTTAGCTAGTCTAGATTTGAGTGGAAATTTTTGTGGAAAATATACTTCACCATCTTGTTGTATAGGATTTTTAGATCACAAGTTCATCAAGGAAGAACAAATATGGAGATATATTTTGGATATAATTATGAAACGTGGAAGATAAATATGGAGGATTTTTTTAATAGATTAAGATATGTGGGATTTTATCGACGAGAGCCATGAAAACATAAACTTGGATGAGGTTGTTAAATATAATTTTATGGACCATAAAGTTAAGGTTTTAACAAATGTGTTTGGTAGATTTTTTTTAATCAATGCTAATGAAGAGATCTCTATAGGTAAATTACGAAAGAAGCTTAGCGAGATGTATCAAGTGAGATATTTATTGAATTTAATATTTCTTGAGGAAATTTTATATTTCTTGAGAATGAAAGAGGATGAAAAAATAATAGATTATGTCGAAGGATTCAATATGTTGGCACTTCTATTGAGATCCACTAGTATCGAGATGTATGGAGAGGAGAAATGCCATATTTTGTTTTATTCTTTGTTTATTTTGTTAGATTCTCTTATTATGGCTATTGGTAGTACTATTATTTCAAAACTTAAGATGTGATGGATTATTCTCTTTTTGAGGAGATGAGGAGGAAGCTATCCATCAATCTCAAAGAGGCCCTAATTATATATGGAACACCTAAAGAAAAAGTGAAAAAAAATGAGAAGCTTAATAAGTCAAACTCTTGTGGGAGATCCAAATCTCCAAGAAAATCCAAATTCATTTGTAAGAATCATGCTAGGCATGAACACATGTGTAAGGATAAGACAAAAAATAAATTTGATTAAGTCTAAGAAGGAAGATAGTGATACATTTATTATAATGTTGGCCACTCATGCATGTAATGATGCATGGTTAATTGACTTAGGTGTATCTTTTTATATGATATATAAAAAAAATTGGTTTTCTAAACATGAATAATATGATAGATATAAGGTGTACTTGGGTGATAATTCTCATTTAGATTTTTTTATTCAAGGTGAAGTTGAAATCAATTTTTGTGGTGGTAGAATAATGTAATGTCTCCATCCTACTATTTGTCATGGTTTCTTGGTATAACTAACATGTTCTTAATAGATTGTGCTAGTCTACCTATATAAGTGAAAGGTCACACTTTATCATGTTAAGAGGAATTCCTAATCGTTTCTAATTGACCATCTTAAAAAAAGTCATAACACTTGATATTTATAGTCCTTTCAAAAAGTCACAACATTTCATAACAACCATTTCAAAAAGTCAATACCCTTTGTAGTTATAATTCTTCCAAAAAGTCACCACCCTTCATAATCACAATCATTTCAAAAAGTCACGATACTTTATATTTATAACATTTTTTAAGAGTCACAATCATTCATAATTATGACCCTTTGAAAGGGTCGCATCCTTTCAATATCATTAACACCTTTTGAAAAAGTCACTTTCTTATTTCATTCACATTACTTTCCATTATTCCTTCCTCTCTCTTTGCCCTCTTCTTTCTCCTCCTAATAAACTCTACTCCCTTTTATATCTCGTTTAGAAGGAGTCAACCTCTTTATTAAATATCTCTTTACCTTTCATTAGATTTAGTTAGTTTATTTTATTATATATTTACTTATTTAAAGTTTATTATCATTTATTTTTATTAAAAACCTATTAATAAAGGTAAGTTACATTTTTTAAAATAATATTACTATTTCTTAGTTTTATATTTATTATTAATTTTAATATATAATATTATTATCATTATTTATTTATTAATATAATATTATTTCAAATATACTAATATTTCAAATATATTATTATATTTATATATTATATTATTATTTTAAGAATAGATTACCTCTTTTTTGTTTATTTTTATTATTGTTATTCACTAAGGTTCTATTATAAAATCACAACATCATATTAGGGTAAAAGTACAGACATGTGTCACCCTTTTACAAAGCAAAACACTAACAACTTCAAAATTGTTAAACTTCAACCACATAAAAATGATATTTGTGTTTGGAATTTGAGGATCATGTAAATTGATAAAATGCATATATTTTATTTTTAGAAAATGGTAATTTTTATTTCAATATTCAATATCTATTTTTGAGTTGCTGAAAAATAATGCAAATTAGGGGTTCTAGTTCCCACCACAAGAGTAAATGTAAATAAATGCTTTTTCATCTAATTAAAAAAATAAAATTAGATGACATATGTAGCAAGTGCTATAAAAAAGAAGATTCAATTTTGATCTATATTTTGCCTATTATAGGTTTTCAAAGTTGGAATTTCCAAAAATTAACTATTTTGGGTTCGCACCATATTTCCCCTATCAAATCTATGTCAATCAACAAATAACTTATATATATTCTTGAAGAGGACTATCTCCTCTAGTGCAATGAACAATTTTTAATTTTTATGACATCACCTAACATTTTTTCCCCCTTTTTCTGAATGTGCATCTTCTTGAGCATTACTTGCAATATATTGTAATTATAATATATTATATCTATTCAAAACTTAATAAAATTTATATGAACATAATTCTGACTTTGAGCTCTATAAAATGACATTTCTATTTTTTTCTAAAACCTAAATTTGGATGTTGAAATAGGTCCCAAAAGTCTATGATATTGTAGAATTGCAAAATTTAGTGAATAAAGTACCACTTAGCATGACACGTAGAAATTTTTGGTCGAACCAATTCTAACTGGACTAATTTTGGGTGAACTACTACTAGACCCATTTGGCCGCATTGGTGAACAAACACTTAAAGATAAGCATTTTAATTTTTTAATATGATGTTTGTTTAAATTTTTTTAAATTTTATGTGTTTTTAAATTTTTTTGGTAAGTGTTTTTAATTTATTTTTAGAATTTTAATTATCATTAGAAATATTAAACTATTTTTTAATATTTAAATTTTAAAAATATTTTTAAAAAAATATAAATTATTTGATTTAAATCAATTATTATATTGAATTCAATTGTTTGATCTATGTCAATTATTTGATTTAAATTAGAATAAAACTTAATGAAAAATGATAGGAAACATGGAAAAAAAGGGAGACATTAAATTCACACAATCGATCAATGTTGCATATCTGAATAAACAAACAAAAGTAAATAGATTAACTAATAAATTTATCCCAAAATCCTATTTAGGGCAACAATCAATGACAAGCAAGGAGACTAAAAGGTTTTCCAACAAGGAGGCCAAACTAGTAGTTTGTTGAAACAACTTCACAAATTTAGTAAAACTCCACAAAGAGAGAGGGCAAATGATGTCTCAAGAAAAATGAGAAGAGGCCAACAGTTCCTTCTAGACAAAGAAGAAGAGAATCCCTTGGCAAAGGCCAATAGATAGTGATCAAAATGATGGGTGAATCTTGGTATAGAAAAATTATAAAACTAAAGTAAGTATGTAGAGCAACTGCAACCCTAGACGACTGCCATGTATAGGGGAAAATGTAATCCCGATAGGTGAACATGAGAAATGGTACAAACCATCAAGGGTTAGGGCCAAAAACATGTCACATTTGAAAACCCTCCACTAGAAAAAATCAAAGTAGGCTCAGAAGTGGAGCATTAACCACAAAAAATATAGCTAAAACCCTAGTAACAAAGACTAAAGAAGATCAAGCTAGAAAAGCTAGATTATCTAGGGACATAGATAATGGAAAAAGTAATACATCTAGAATCAAATCAAAGAAAATACAAATAAATCTATAAAAATAATATTATAAGCATTAGCAACATGTATTCTGAGGAATGTTGGTAAAAATGCAAAACACTTAGCGTTTTTTTGCATGTTGGAACAACCCTGGAACCAAAAAGCTTCATATTGTCGATTGGATAAAATAAGCATGTGGAAACCAGATAAGTGTCTCTTCACTACTCGAATATCTATTTTACATACATGCAAAAATAGGGAAACTAAGAATGAATTATTGAATAAAGACAAATGTTGCTTTAAAGGATATAGTACTAGTACAATTTGCACCTTTGAAGGGTGCAAGGGTTATGTCGATAGTGTATATGTATTATATGACCTCACAATGAGCCCTTGTCATTTTATTTATTTTAGTCTCCACACCCATCATATGGAATTTACTTTTCATATTTTGTGGGTTTCTTAATGCAGACATATTTGGTTTGTACAAATTGTATGATACAACCTTCGATATAGATGAATTTCAACTCAATTTTGTCACTCTTCTCAATGGAACAGATCAACATTAGTTAAGAAGGACATTTAAAGGTCACCATTAATTAAAGAGTACATTTAATAATCACTTCCTCACTATACCAGTTACCAAGTGCTCATTTATAAACTCACCTACAAATATGCCCCACTACAACCTAACTATCATGATAATGAGTAAAGAGATTGAAGGTGACTCTAGGTAGTTGAATGTTCTCTTTTAGATTTAATATCTATAATTTTCAATCATTATTTAATATACAAAAGTGAAAAAAATCCTTAATTAGGTTATAATCACTACTTATTTGACCTTCCCCTATCCAAATCAAACATGATTTTTTTTATCTTCTAGATTTTAAGAAACTTGAAAATTTTAAGAATTCTAACTTTTTCATTTTATTATTTTATTAATATTTTCTTCTCTACATTTATAATCATTGTTGATTTAAATATTTGAAAAATTGTTATTTGTATATAAGTCTTTTCTTGTACTTCTCTATATATTATTTCTACTAAAAAATTCAATCAACCCATTGTATATGATTCACCAAAATGATATGGCCTAGTTGGGAAAACCAATTCATTCTCTTTATGTTTCAAACAACTAAAAACTCAACTATTTTTTTTTAATAATGAGATTGAACCTTTCCAATTTCTAAATTATTTCTTATTGGGGTCAAAATCATAAATCCATTCCAATCGTTATCGAAGAGAAAAATTTAAAGTCCATGGTCTCTTAAATAGACTTTTTAAACTCTTAAAACTAATGATCTTTCTAAAAATGACCAATCACATCAATTTCAAACTAAAAGACTAATAACTAAAAATCTATGTAATCTACCCATCTTTTCCTATTGTGGGATCTTTAACATTTAAGCTAAAATTACTTAAGCCATTTTTCTTCAATAATAAATTTCAATTTATTAATACAAAATTATTAATGTTTAATTAATTAAATAATTTTATTAGATTGAAGAAAAGATTTATTAAGCATTAAAACTAAGATTGTTGATTATCTATATATTAATTTAAAAAAAAATATATAAATAGACATCTAAAATTAATAAGAAAGTAAATCTATAAAAACAAACAAACAAGCATTATCCAAATCTTAAATATTTAAAAAAATTGTCAATATTATCAAGAATGTATAATAATAAATATGAATTTATAAAGAATTTCATTTAAAAAAATTACAATAAGACCTGCTTGAAATGTAAAAACTTTGTGCTACTGATCTTAAACCTAGTAAGAATGTGAAATAAAAAAAATTAGAATAACCTCATTATTAAATGCCTAAATATGAACACTTATTTCTTAATGTATATTTCAAAGCAAAGGAAGACTAGGCTCACTGCCAACTATGGTTAGCTCTTGCACTATTGCAAACAATGCAATACCATTTTCCTCAGCTATTCAAACTGTATTTCACGTTAGCAACCATTTCCTTGTGGTGGACATATAATTTTGTTTTCTCCATACAAGAAACCTCAAGGGAAGTTAGACTCATTTTCAAACATGCTTTTCCTTTTCTTTGGCTAAGACCATTTGAAAAACTCAATAATCTAGTAGCAACTTCAGTGGATTTCTCGATTCTTCTTTTCTGGTGTCTGACATAAGACTGCCGAGAAGTATGAACAATTCGATCAAAGATTATCCTGGGAGTAAGCCTATCAACTTAACTAAGTTTATAGATTGGATTCCTAATTTCACTATAGATAATATTAATTAGATCTTAAGCCCAACATGGGTACAAATCCAAAATCTCCCAATAGAACTTAGACACAACCAAATTATAAAAAAGATGTGCATGCCAATAAGATAGGTTTTAGGGGTTGATTCACATTGCAAATATGCCAATAATGTTAAAATTTTAATTAATCCATTAACTAAAATCATGAATAATAGATCAATTTATAATATATACCCTTCAATCTTTCAACACCATACCCATAGCATAGCATTTTACAATGCAAAATTGAGACAATTACAATATACACTCTATCACATTTGTTCATAGAAAAACAAACCTAATAAAGAAATTTCCTATAACCACAAAGAAAACCATGATAGGGAGAGTAGATAACAATATTAAGAACCTATACTATTCAAAAAAGAGACTGCATAAATTGGACTACCACCATCATGACTAGTTAGTCAAATTACTATTCCAAAAAGGAATATAGAAGAAAGGGAAATTGTGGAAGAAGAGCTAAAAGATAATAGAGAAAATCAAGATGATATAGAAAATCATCCATCCTTAAGCCAAAGAGAAGACGGGCATGAACATATTCAAACTACAAAAATAGACAAGAGAAACAATACTGAGGAGGAATTAATAGAGTTCTTAACTCATGATATTATAAGTATGATGAATCTAGATATAAAAATTCAAGATAGAAATAACTATGAAGAAATGATAAATAAAATGAGGCAATGTGATATATGCAAATAACATAACACTTACATAAAATAATTAAGGAAAATATTAGAATCCATAGTAAGTTGATCATGGACATCATTTTAGTCCATAATGATATTTGTGATCAACTATTACTATAAAAAGATGTTCATAAAGAACATCAACAAATAGTCAACCAAACATCCAACCGAATTTTAAATCTAAATGAGGTGTTAGCAAATGGAATAGAATAAATTAACAAGGCATTGAATCCTAAATTCGAAAAAGAGCCACCAAAGTGTACATGAGTCTTGGGGTTAGATATCTCTAATCAAAGTAAGGACGAAATTGAAGAGAATCTTAAAAGTAGAAAATGAACACAAAATGAACATTACAAGAATGCAGTTCTAAGATAGAATCAAATCTTTTTCATTAGAGTCAATACGGGAAATAAGCTCAAAAAATACAACTCAGTCACAATAGAAGACCCCAAAAATGAGGGGGCATGAGGTAGGAGAAAAAACACACCAAGATGATAAAAAAATGATATCATTGACTTTTACAAGATCATAAAAAGATTACTAAGGTAGAATTAGAAATAGAGGAATCAGAAACATAGGAAGAGCACAATTTGAAACAAATAACAACTTACCAAAGACTATGCTGGAGAATTAGTTGAGACTAGAATAAAATTAAGGAAGGACTATAAGTACTAGTAATTTCCAAGAAACCAAAAATTAAAGGTCAGAAATGATTAATGGAACTAAGAAATAAGGCTAGTGATGAATAAAACTAGGCTAAATAGACAAATCTATTTTATGTAGGGAAGGGGTAGTTCCTTCCCAAGGGTAAATGGAAATAAAAACATGGAATGTTAGGGGTACTAATGTCCCTAACACAAAATTTTTAATTATAAGATATCTAAAATTATTTGAGTCATAAATAATTATAATCCAAGAAAGCAAACTAAGTTCAATAGATGCAAAAAAAAAGAGCTTTTGAATAGGAATATGAAATACAGAGTGAGTAGAATCTATAGGGGCATTAGATAGACTAATAATATTATGGGATCCTATGAAAGTATCTTTTAAAATGCTAACTAGGAGTAGTAATTGGATGTCAGGTAGAATTAAAAGCATAAGCTCCAATATAAATTTTATTATCACCATTGTACATGGATCAACATGGAACAACCATAAATTAACATTATGGACATTATTAGGAAACCATATATAAATCTATATAATAGAGAGAGTCATGTCCTAGGGGAAGACTTTAATGTGATTATAGATATTAGTGAGAACTTAGGAGGCTCTTCTTTCACTTCACAATCACAAATAGACTTCAACTAGTGGACAATTCATAATAACCTTATTGATGTAAAAAGAATAAATGGAAACTTCACTTGGAATAAAAAAAGAGTAGGTTTTAGTCATAAATAAGAGAAGGTAGTAGGTTTTTCTTCAAAGGGGACCTCGAGCAGTTCAATTTTTTATTAGAATAAAAAATTCTATCAATATCAAGATCTGAACACTTCCCAATCAGATCGGACATCAGTGAACCTATCGAACCCACTAGAAACCCATTCAAATTTGAAAGCATGTGGTTTCAACACAAAGGATTTATGAATTTCATCAAATAATGGTGGAATGAATAATCATTCAAAGGATCAAAGATGTTTTATTTTGTTTCCAAATTAAAAAACCTTAAAAATAAACTATTAAAATGGAACAAAGAACACTTTAATAACATTTTTGAAGAAAAAAATCCATAGAATAGGTCTTACATGAACTTAATAATTAAGTAATAAAATAAGTATGAATAAAGAAAGTTAATATATAGAAAAGAACTACTTGTAAAACATGGGGACCTCCTAATGAAGGAAGAAATATTTTGGAAACAAAAATAACGAGAAACATGGCTGGCTGAAGGAGATAGGAATGCAATTTTTTTTCCATAATAGCACAAAAAACAAAATAATAATCAATAGAATTTCCAAAATTAAGAATGTAAGCAAAAATTTGATATCAAAACCTGATGCAAGAGCATCCAGAGGTATAAGGGCAATCCTGCATCACCCAAAAAAAATACTTAGACTTAGTTTTTGTTTCATGTGTTTTCATACCCATTTGGGTCAAATAAAGGTTCCAACTCTCACAATTCCACTATCAGTGTGTTTGAAAATCCTGAAAAAATAGGAGCATGTAATTGGGCCATCATTTTGGTAAACTAGAAGGTGTGAATTGGCCAGATGAATGTACTCATGATTTAGAGCATTCTAGAAAAAGAATCAGGTCAATAGGCCCCACGGTTTGAAAGTTATTGCAGTTTTTCGAGTTTTGGAGACCTCCTAAGAATGCTTCAAAGTTAGGTTAGGGGCATTAAATGACCTCAAAAAGGGTTGAAAAATGGAGGACGAGCAAAGCTATCCATAGGGCTATAGAGCACTTCGAGAGCTTTCTGAAAATGTAAATGGTTCGTCAATCGGAGCTACGGTTCAAAAGTTATGCCTCTCGAAAGTTCGATTACCATTTCTGGATTCTTCTAGATTTGCACCGACTTCTAATGCAGCTTCTGGAACCTTCTATTTGGTCAGTGGATGCCTACTAGCACTTTCTAGAATGTACTCCTAGTCCTTAACCCTCTGGGGTCTATTTAAGGAGATTTTTGGCATTGTAAAAGGCAGTTCGGAGTGGAGTTTGAGAGGAGGTACTGAAATGAGAAATTATCTCCAGATTTATGCTATTGTAAGCCCTTAGGGCATGTTTTGAAGTTGATTTTCTCTATATTGTTTGTACTAGCTTATTTTCTCAGTTAATATAATTTCCCCTTTTCTGTTGTGTCCATTATGTTCTTGGGTCATGTACCCATCAAGTGGTATCAGAGCTGGTTTTCCTGAGTGTGTAGACAGAACGTCGACTGTGAGGCAATTTGCACTAGGACTGTGTGGTTGTGGGTTTGAGTTAAGAAGATGCCTCCATGAAGAGAGCGTGGTGGAAGGGCCAGAGCTATTAATCCTAAGGAGGTTAGAGCCCTCCAAAGGCAGGTACAGGCATTGCAAGAGGAGCTCCGTAGAGGAACAAATGTTGTCGTAGGTGACGACAGTGAGGATGAAAATGAAGAAGAAGTAATGGAACTAGAAGGGGAATTTGACGGGGAAGTTCTGAATCATGCAGAGGAAAGACTTTTTAGGGCCATTACTAAGTTTGGGAAAAGACCCACAATTGAAGTGGGAGTATTTTCAGGAAATCTGAAACCAGATGAGTTGATTGATTGGATCAATGAACTGGAAGAATACTTTGAGTATGAGGATATCAGGGACCCAGATAGGGTTAAGTTTGCAAAGGCCAAATTGAAAGGCCATGCCAAAATCTGGTGGCAAGAGGTCCAATTAGAAAGAAATAGAAGAGGAAAGGAGAAGATCACAAGATGAGATCACATGGTGGACAAATTGAAGAAGCAGTTCATTCCTGTGGACTATGAGCTTGATTTGTTTAAGAAGATGCATGGGTTAAATCAAGCAGGAAGATTAGTCCAAGAATATACAGAGGAATTTTACCTACTCATGATTAGAGCAGGGCATGCAGAAGCAAATAAGGAGAAGAAAATAAGGAGAAGGTTGCTCATTATATCAGTGGGTTGCGACCTAGCATCCAGGAGGAATTAAGTCTGGTAAGAATGACTAGCATTGAAGAGGCATACCAGTTTTCCCTACGAGTTGAAGAGAAGCTGAATAAAAGGTTTGAAGGAAGACAAAGAGGGCACGATCAAGGAGGAAGGGGAAGCAGTAGATCATCTGGAGGCCGCAATGAAACCCAAAAGAAAAATAAAGATGTGGGTACTAGCAGGAACCAGAGGAATGAGGTTTCAACAGCTCCCATGATCAAGACTTTGGAAATTAGAGAGGAAGAGGTAGAGGAAATGGACAAGGAAGAGGAGGCTTCTGTGGTACCTATTTCCATTGCAATGAAGAAGGTCATCATGCCTTTGAATGCCCTCAATGACAAGGAAGGACAGATAGGAGAGCTGAGGGCCAAGCTAGGGTTGCTCATGTGGATGAGGATGCACAATCATCACATTCAGAGGATGCAGAAAGAGGAGAGACCTTGGTAAATGAAAGAGTCCTACTAAGTGGTGAGATTGAACCAGTACAACGAAGGAGTTTGTTCCGTACCAGATGCAAGTGTGAGGATAAATGTTGTGATGTGATCATTGATGGTGGTAGCACTGATAACTTGGTATCAGAAGAGATGTCTCTAAGCTAAAGTTGAAGAGGGAGAAACATCCCCAGCCCTATCGGATTACTTGGGTAAAAGATGATCATAAGGTCCTGGTAAGTGAACAATGTTTAGTAAAATTCAAAATTAGGAGTTACCATGATGAAGTTCTCTGTGATGTTATTTCGATGGATGTTTGTCATCTATTGTTGGGTAGACCATGGCAGTTTGATAGACATGCAGTACATGATGGACATGCAAACACATACTCTCTGACAAAGGATGGAGTTCGCCACAAATTGAAGCCCATGAAAAAGGAAGGTGAAAAGGTATGTAGCAGTGCTAGGATTTGTCTTGTTGATGAAAGGAAGTTTTTAGATGGCATGAAACATCAGCATATGTGCTATGCTTTGATTCCTAGGAAAGATAAAGAAGGTAGTAGTGATATACCACTTGAAGTTTCATATTTACTAGGGGAGTTTGGAGATATTATCTCTGATAATGTTCCAGATGGATTGTCACCAGTAAGGCAAATCAGTCATCAGATAGATCTAATTCCAAGAGCTAGTTTGCCTAACAAGGCTGCTCATAGGATGACTCCTACTGAAACAGAGGAGCTAAATAGACAGGTTCAGGAGCTATTGAGGAAGGGCTTGATTCAAGAGAGCCTGAGTCCATGTGTAGTACTTGCAGTACTCGCACCAAAGAAGGATGGAGAGTGGAGGATGTGTACATATTCTCAAGCTATAAATAGGATAACCATCAAGTACCAGTTTCCTTTGCCAAGGATGGATGATCTTATGGATTGCTTGAGTGGAGCTCAGTACTTCACAAAGATAGATCTGAAGAGTGGTTATCACCAGATATGGATTCGAGAAGGAGATGAGTGGGAAATAGCCTTCAAGACCAAGGAGGGTCTTTATGAGTGGTTAGTCATGCCCTTTGGATTGACGAATGCCCCAAGCACCTTCATGTGGCTCATGAATGAGGTACTTAAGAAGTTCTTGGGAAAATTTGCTATTGTTTATTTGGATGATATTTTAATTTTCAGCAAGACTTTGGAAGAACATTTACTGCATATTTGTAGTGTCCTTGAAAGGCTAAGGAAAGAGAAACTATTAATTAATCTGAAGAAGTGTATCTTTGCAAAAAGGGAGTTAGTCTATTTGGGGTTTGTTATATAACCTGAAGGTCTCAAAATGGATCCAGAGAAGGTAAAAGCCATCTTGGAATGGCCTACTCCAAGGTCTGCTACTGAGGTAAGATCATTTCATGGTTTGGTTAGTTTTTATAGGAAGTTTATTAAGAATTTTAGTGGCATTTGTGCACCCCTAACTGATACAATAAGAGGGGATAGAAAAGAGTTCAAATAGACTACAGCAGCTGCAAAAAGTTTTGAATTGCTGAAGAAGAAGGTAACAGAACAACCTGTGTTGGCACTTCCAGATTTTAGAAAAGTGTTCTAGGTGGATTGTGATGCTAGTGGCAATGCTATTGGGGCTGTATTAAGCCAAGAAGGTAAGCCTATTGCATATTTTAGCGAAAAATTGAATGATGCAAAGAAGAAGTATTCTATTTATGATCAAGAGTTCTATGCAATAGTTCAGGCCTTAAAGAAATGGAGGCATTATTTATTGCCAAAGGAATTTGTTTTGTATACTGATCATCAAGCATTACAGTACCTAAATAGCCAAGGTAAATTGAATCAGAGGCATATGAAGTGGGTAGAGTTCTTGCAGAGTTATACATTTGTGTTGAAGCATAGAAGTGGAAAATCTAACAGGGTTGCAGATGCACTAAGTAGGAGACAATTGTTGCTTACAGTAATGGAAGTTGAAGTAGTTGGGTTTGATGAGCTCAAGAATTTGTACCCTGAGGATCCTGATTTTGCGAAAGCATGGAAAGCTTGTAAAGAGCCCGTTGCTGTAGATAAAACCAAGTGGTTAGACTATTTGATTCAGGATGGCATGTTGTTCAAGGGTAGTCAGTTGTGCATACCAAGGAGTTCCATGAGGGAAAATCTGATTAAGGAGAAACACAGTGGAGGGATGGTAGGACATTTTGGTCGAGATAAGACCATTGCCATTCTTAGAGAACATTATTTTTGGCCTCAAATTTCAGAGGATGTGAAGAAGTTTGTACAGAGTTGCCAGGTTTGTTAAGTTGCCAAGGGGTTTAGTCACAATACTGGCCTATATCAGCCATTGCCTATTCCATCAAGGCCATGGGAGGACATAAGTATGGATTTTGTTCTTGGATTGTAAAGGACACAAAGGGGTAATGACTTAGTATTTTTGGTGGTTGATAGGTTCTCCAAAATGGCACATTTCATTCCATACCACAAAACTCATGATGTTGTCCATATTGCAGACTTGTTTTTCAAAGAGGTGGTAAGACTACATGGTCTTCCAAGGAGCATAGTTTCTAATAGAGATACTAAATTTGTCGGGTATTTCTGGAGGACATTGTGGAAAAATTTAAGAACCGACTTGAAATTCAGTTCCACGCATCACCCACAAACTGATGGGCAAACAGAAGTGGTAAACAAAAGTCTGGGCATTTTGCTGAGATGTTTAGTTGGGGATAAGCCTAAGGGATGGGATTTGATTCTACCACAGGCAGAGTTTGCTTATAATAACTCTATAAATAGTAGTACTGGAAAATTGCCATTCCAAATTGTATATGGGAGTAGCCCAAGGACTGCACTAGAGCTGAGGAAGATAGAACAAGGGGAGAGGACAAGTGCTGAAGCTGAGGAATTTGTTGAACATATCAAGCGTCTACATGAGGAGGTCCAAGCACACATTACCAAGATGAATCAAAGAGTATAAAGCTAGGGCTGATCAAAGGAGAAGACATAAGGAATTCCAAGTAGGGGATCTAGTCATGGTGCACTTACGAAAAGAAAGATTTCCAACCGGTACTTACAACAAGCTGAAAATGAAGAAATTTGGCCCCTGCAAAATTTTGAAGAAACATGACTTAGGAAATGCATATGAAGTGGAGCTGCCAGATGGTATTCACATTTCTCCCATTTTCAACATTGCAGATTTAACAGAGTATCATGATGATGGTGCAGATGAGGAGCTAGTGTTAGAGCCATGTCCAATTCCTGCTTCTAAGAAGGAGGAGATAGAAGACATTCTAGATCATTGTGTGGGAAGGAGTACCAGAAATAGGCAGTATGAAGAGTATTTGGTGAAGTGGAAAGGATGGCTGATTGAGGACTCAACTTGGATTTCAGCAGCTGAGGTTTCCCATTTGGGATTTCCTCTACCATTCATAAAGTGACAAGGTCACTTTTCAATCTACCCTGGGTGTCTGATGCAGGAGCATCCAGAGGTATAAGGGCAATCCTGTGTCACCCAAAAAATTGTACTTAGACTTAGTTTCTGTTTCATGTGTTTTCATTTTTGGACACCCATTTGGGTCAAATAAAGGTTCCCACTCTCACAGTTCCACTATCAATGTGTTTGAAAATCCCAAAAAAATAGGAGCATGTAATTGGGCCATCATTTTGGTAAACTAGAAGGTGTGAATCGGCCAAATGAATGTAATTGTGATTTAGAGCATTCCAAAAAAAGAATTAGGTCAATAGGCCCCACGATTTGAAAGTTATTGCAATTTTTTGAGTTTTGGAGACCTCCTAAGAATGCTTCAAAGTCAGGTTAGGGGCATTAAATGACCTCAAAAAGGGTCAAAAAATGGGGGAGGAGCAAAGCTCGTCCATAGGGCTATAGAGCGCTTTGAGAGCTTTTTGAAAATGTAAACAGTTCGTCAATCGAAGCTACGGTTCAAAAGTTATGCCTCCTGAAAGTTCGGTTACCGTTTCTAGATTCTTCTAGATTTGCACCAACTTCTAACGCAGCTTTTGGAAACTTCTATTTGGTCGGTGGATGCCTACTAGCACTTTCTAGAATGTACTCCTAGTCCTTAACCCTCCGAGGTCTATTTAAGGAGATTTCTGGCATTGCAAAAGGCAGTTCGGAGTGGAGTTTGAGAGGAGGTACTGAAATGAGAAATTATCTCCAGATTTATACTATTGTAAGCCCTTAGGGCATGTTTTGAAGTTGATTTTCTCTGTACTATTTGTACTAGCTTATTTTCTCAGTTAATATAATTTCCCCTTTTCTGTTGTGTCCATTCTGTTCTTGGGTCCTGTACCCATCAAAACCTAAAGAGATAATTAAAGAGTTTGTTAACCACTTCGATAAAATCTACATTGAAAATAATGGATTGAATCATATAGTACAAAAATAAAGGCTAGTAGACATTCCTAAATTAATATCAAACAATGAAAATCATTGTTTTAACAAAAAAATCACATTTAAATAAGTAGAAGAATAAGTTTTCCAAATGTACCCAGAAAAAGTGTCAAGTCCATATGGCTTCCATACAAAGTTTTTTAACAAATGTTGGCACATAATAGGCCAATAACTTGTTGATTCATTAGAAGCTACATGAAACTCAAGAACCCTTATAACCAAAATTAACAACACTTTTATTCCACTGATACCTAAAAAATCTATTTTTTTAGAATTAGAAGACTTCAAACCTATAGTCGTATGAAACACTATCTATAAGATTCTATCTAAAACAATTACAAATATACTTAAATTGTTCTTACCTAAGATAATCTTAGAAGAAAAAATATGATTTATTCCAAATAGATCCATACTAGAAGGCATCATAATAGCACAAGAAATTATTTAGAGTACATAATTAAACAAAGAACCAACTATGATGGTTAAATTAGAGATCCAGAAAGTGTATGACAAGGTAGATTGGAGATTCTTATGCAAAATATTGGAAGCCTTTAGTTTCTCCAAGACTTGTATAAATTTAATATTTAATTTTATATTGACTCCCAAATTATCAACTGTGGTCAATGGGAACCTCAAAGGTTTCTTCCAAATTTTTAGGAGAATTGGGTAGGGCAACCCATTATCCCCCTTTCTATTTGTTATCATGGAAGAAATTCAGGGAGAGAAATACATAAATCACATCTAGAAGGGAAGATTCAAGGGATCAAAGTCATGGAAAACACAAACAACATAACACATTAGTAATTCATTGATGACACGATCTTACCAGGTGCCAACACAAAATAGGAAGCTAAATAGTTCAAAGATATTCTAAATCCAAATACAACAACATCAAGACATGTAGTTAATGCCAACAAGTCATAATTGTTTTAATGTGTTTTATTAGATAAAGGGAAAAAAATAAAAACCTATGGGAACCAATGATTACCAAGATTCAAAATAAAATGGATAGTTGGAAATAAAGATGGCTTTCCACCACAAGAAGAACTTTAATGATCAAATTGATCCTAACATCTATACCGACATACCAAATGTCCATCCTCCCACTGCCCACCAATATTTGAAAGAAGATTGAAGCTAAAATTAGATTTTTTTTAGCAAGGAACCACAAACAATAAAAAATTACCAATGATAAAGTGAGATCACATTTGCAAACCACTAGAGAAAGGGGGACTAGGAATTAAAAATTTGGCCTCCCAAAACTTTATGCTAGGTATAAAAATAGTTTGGAACATGCTTCAGGAGCCTAATAGGAAATGAACCTCTATACTACTCAATAATTACATCTTAAGTGTAGAACCTTTAAACCTATTCAAATCTCAAAATCACCCAAATGGGTCATAAATATGGAATTCGTTATATCATGTAGAGACATCATCAACAATAAACTAACATGGGGTATTAGAAATGGGAACAATGTTCTCTTGTAGGAAGATTCATGGGTAGGATATGAACCATTGAATTCCTTTGGAATAGACCTAAATATCAAGAATATCATCAAATAGACATGAGGTGACAAGCTAATACATAGTATTGAAATTGATGACAAATCACCAACTTTAGGGTGGAAATGGAAAAGTCTAGCAGGAACCCAACTTTCAAAGGAACAAAAAATATAAGTCAAAGAACATCTAAAGGAAAAAACCTTTTGTATAAGGCAAGATTTGACATAATCATATGGTGTGGATCAAAAGATAGGAAATACAAGGTCAAAGAAGGATATAAGTAAGCTATCGATTATCTTAATCTCCAAAATCTAGAATACCCATTACAAATATTCTAGAATAATGCATACCTACCCAAAGCTGGTACCTTTTATGGACAATAATGTAAAAAAAAAATTGACAACATAATGGTTTTGGAAGTTAGGATATAAGGGACCCTCAAGATGTGTGATATGCAAACAAGAAGAAGAAACTGTGGAGCACATACTTCTCAACTGTTCCTATGTGATAGAATATTAGCAAAACATCTTCTGCAAACTAAATTGGTGATCGATGCACTCTAATGAACTTAATGTCTTCTTACAATAGTAGTCATCAAGGCTGAAAAATAGCTTATACAAGGATATCTAGACAATCATCCCCTCTATAACTACTTGTGAACCATGGAAGGAAATAAACAAAGGATTTTTTCAAGATCAAAAAAATGACAATAGTAACAATGGATAATAAAATTGAAACAAGTATAGTAGAACATTAAACACCAGACTCAGGAAGTCCAATAACATTGAATGCACATTCTCGCTATGGGGAAATCTCATTCAGAAGAATTGGGTAGGCATAACTATCCCACCCTAATATGGTAAAGGTGGTAGTCAAAGTAAGGAAGCAAGGATTTGTTGCAAATGGGAACCACCAAGAGAAGACTGATTTAAATTAAATTTTGATGGTGCCTCAAGAGGAAATCCTTAAACAGTTGGTATTGGTTGCATAATACATAATAGTACTGGATAGGTAGTAGAAAAACTTGCAAAACCTCTAAGAAACACCACAAACAACCTCGTAGATATAGAAAGAGTTTTAGAAGGTCTACAACTTAGCATGGATCTTGACATCACAAAGCTAATAATTGAGAGATACTCTTAGATAGTGATTAATAAAATTAGGATTGGACATACACTTAACTAGAAATTAAATTCACTAGTGGAACACAGTTTACAAATTCTTAGGACATCCACATAGATTAAATTAAACATATATATAAAGTAGGAAATGGATTGGATGACAAGCTAGCTAATCTAGGTGTTCATGGTATTATCTTGAAGACTATGAACTAGCTAATCTAAGGATTGATGGTATCTCACATCCATGAACTTATAACTAGCTCTTTAAGCATATGAGACTCAAAAGTATAGATCAATTGAACCCTATTGGTATCCTCTCATATGTTCAAGTCAGAGGTCAATACCAAACTTAAGGTAAGAAAATTTACTCTCATCATTGCTACACAATGCACTACCTTTCATATAATATTAAAGAAACACAATTTACAAACTAACTAGGGTCATTTGTTTAGTCTACATAGTTAATATTTATTCTTTAGGATCAAACCGTTTACATATTCATTATTTGAATAATACTAGCTCGTATTATTTAAATTGTGAGGACTAGTGTCTAGTTGTAGGGTATCCACAAATTTCAAATCTAGGAAGATTTAATTTGATTTCTAATAACAATTTTTGTATTTAGTTTTATGAATATTGAATATTGTTTAGTAGTCCACATTCCCTTTTAATTTTCTTAGGTATGGGGCTTCATTTTATTATATTTATTTGTGAATTTTAGGCATACAACTCTTAAATAATATCCTTAATGGGTTATTTAAATTGGCACCAACAAATGTTCAATGCTCTCTTAATTATACTTGTTCTCTTTTAGCCTTGCATAAAACTTGGGTTTTATTTTTCTATACCAAAGATATCAGGACTTTTGGTTGATAGTAGGATTGTAAATGAAATAAGTTTTTGATTAAGTAAAATAGGTTTTATAGGGATCTTGAAACCCAAAATTTTTTACAACATATCCAAAATAGAAATATTAAGAAAAGTCTAGCTACAATGTATTTGCTTAACAAAAGCCAAACCCAAACAATAGGCCCGCAACCAAGATACAAAAAACTAGCTACACTAGAAAAAGAAAAAATAGCTACACTAGGAAGATACAAGACAACAAGAAAGAACTAACTATTAGTTCTCTCTATCAAGAACCTACAGGGTCTCTGCAAGTTTGTTGGTCTTCCAGTTGTTTGCGTCTTCCTGGTCCTAGTTCTGAGCATCTGCCGGATCCTTGGTTTCTTTTGAATCATCCTCAACCTGCCCAATGTCCAACCTGGCCTTCTCCATCTTTTCCCCACCAAATCCAACACTCATGATTGATTCACCTAGATTTTTAATGTTCTCATTCAGGGCGTTCAATGTAGCAATCACCTGATTAGCCAAGTTCTAATGGGAGAACTCCATCCTTTGGACTCTTTTTTCAACCTTGGTGATTCTGTCCTCTTGGTCAGCCTGGACATTGTAGTACCATTGGCTTCCATCCTGGCTTCTCTTCTCTTCGTTGTGCCCCTGGTTGCTGCTAATTTTCTGGCTTCCTTCCTGGCTTCTTTTCCCCTAAAGGTCTTCAATTTCATGGAACGACCATTTGATAGACCAAAAATTGTCTCTCATGCTATTCTTAGCATTGTTCAAAAGATTAAGCCCAATTTCCCTTGTAGTATCAGAGATAATGACTAGTGCAAGGTTAATGAGTTCATCAAAGTGGGCTTTGCCATCATTGTCTTCCATCACTTGGAGATTCATCGGCTCCCTGACTATCCCTAATTTTGCGGTACTCAAATTAAAATTCCTCCAAGACCTCCTCCTATTTTTTGTTATCACCTGCCCACTTTGTTTCCCCAAAATTTCTATCTTCCCCTCAGATGGAGAGGTAGTGGGGCCAGGGCTTGGAGTCTCAAGAATTTGTTCATTGGTTTCATCCAACAGCAAAGCCTCATCTGCTTTCCTTTTCTTGGGATTCCCCGACATGTCAATTGAATCCTCCTCCTCCTTTTCACTTTCTCTCCCCTTCTCCTCCTCCTTCTCATCATCCTCCCCCTTCTTCTTTTCCTCCAAGTTTGTATCCTCTTCATCATCATTATCCTCCTCCTCCTCCTGAGGCTTAGACTTAGGGGGTATGGGGGTTAAGCCTCTAGGGCTCTTTCTGCAGGGAATATAGGTAGAGGGAGTGACTTTCCTTTCTTCCTAGGGGGCTTTACCTTTAGAGGAAGCATTGTCCTCTTCTTCCAATTTTATGCTATGCACATGCTCAAAATCTCAGCTCCTAGTTTCCTCAGATGCACACCCAGTATCACTGAGGGATTTTCCCCTAGTTTGAGTCTTCAGATACTCATAGACCAGGAGGAGTAATCCCTTGTAAAGGGTTGGGTTAGTGGTAGGTTTCCTCTTAAAACCCTTGATACCCTTGCTCATGGAGGTGAAAAGATAGAAAGGAAAAGAGATTTTGATTCCATTCCTAAAGTGATTAAGCATAACAAAATGATGCATTCTGATCCTATCAATTCTGGGATCTAGGGAAATATATTCAATGATAATCCTTAGGACATACCTCCATAGCTTTTTAATTGACTCCACCTCATAATATGTCTCTACCTTGATGAGTTTGTTCCTCTTAGCTTCGTCCTTCACAAAAACTTTGACAACATTTGTCGACATTTTCTTGTCTCTGAAGAAGTTACTCCCTTCCAGAGGGATCTCCGCAACCCAAACTATCAAATCTACATTGACATGGTGGGTGACCCCATCAATTTTGACTCTCCCATTTTTGTAGGAATCCACAATAATCTTGGTGATCCCCACATCAAATCCATGGAGCTTCTCTAGGAATCTAGTGATTCTGCCCTTTTCTAACTTATGCCAAACCTTCAGTTTCTTCTTCTAGTTCTCTGCCTCCCCCGACGGCTCCCTCCTACTTCTCTCCACTACCATGGTTTCCTCAAGTTCAATAAGCCCCCACCTACTCACAGTTTTCTTACAGACTTTGGCCTCCTTCAAAATGAAAAACTCGAAAACATTTTTGAATTTATTAGTTTTAATGGTTGTATTCAAGACAACCCATAAAGTGTGTCGTACGTACATGCTATCATGTTTTGAAAAGAGTTTCGCATGATTTTCATTAACTCCCATTCTAACATGCAATCTTGCAAATCTTCCCATTATTAATTTTGGATTATTTTAGTACTTCCCTGGATGTAGTCTAGTAGAATCAAATCATTCAATGTCATCAAAAAGTTGTCGCTGACATGCCATGTCATTGCCTTTTTGGTGACTACTTCATTTGCAAACTAGTTGGCTGCTGAATTAGCCTCCCTATACACGTGGCTGATATGGGTCTTGTTGAACTTACCCAAGTTAGACTTTAACTCCTCAATCACATTTGTAATGGTCCAAGAAGGCATATAGTTACTGTTTAGACAATTTATGATATTTAAAGAATCCCTCTCCAGCCAGAGGTTCTCAATCCTAGAAGCCAGGGCTAGCTTAACAATGTGACTAGCAGCACTGGCTTCTACGAAGTGATTTGTTTGATTTCCAAGAGGGTAGGAAAAAACCACAACTCCTCCACCATAGCTATTTCTAATGATGCCTCCACTGCCAGTAGGGCCAGAGTTCCCTTTGGTAGCCCCATCATAATCAAATTTGTACCAATTTTTAGGGGGAAAAAACCACTTGGCATCCTATCTTTTCCTGTCTGTGTCCTTTTTCCTTTCTTTTCTATTCCCACCTTCTTCAATATTTCCTTCCTTTGTGATGGAAAAGTTCTCCTTCATTAATCCTTCAATTTTTCAGCAATAACAAACTTAGGAGATTCCCTGTCTCTGAAAATTTGGTTATTTCGCTCTTTCCAAATTTCCCAGTAGAAGTGCAGGAGGGACTAGGAGAAAATTAACTGGGTAATCATACCTAAGTGTGAACTCTTCCATTGGCTGAAAAATTCTTGGATGTTAGCTGCGGGACACCAACTAACCCTAAATTCCCTCGTCAAGAGGTTCCAAACTTTGGAGGAATAGGAGCAATGAATAAATAAGTGATTGACTGTCTCCAAGTCATCCTTACATAAACTGCACCTGTTGGGGATAATCTAACCTCTTTTAGCTAAATTATCCAAAGTAAGGATTTTGTCTTAGAGCAGGAGCCAGAAGAAGATGTTGATTTTTGGGGTAAGGCCAGGAGTCCATGCCTTAGCCTAGATGGGTTTTGTAATGCCCTGCTAAGGGATCCAACATAATTAACCTAAATTTTCACTAAGTTTGCCAAACAACTTTTTTTTTTTTTTTTTTGAAATATGAAAGTTAAACCATTCACAACATACACATAGAAGTGGAAGCAATAACAACATTCAACTAAAAGTATACATGAACATACATAACAGGTTATATTCCTTAAGGATCCCTTAACATTGAATCACATTTGATCTAATTAATACTAAGTCTAACCACAACCACATCCACGTGAAAGAATAAATAGAAAGTCCAATGTCCATATTATACATTTGTTTCGAATGCCTCTTGGCAATTAAATTCGGAATGCTCAATCATCTACAGTACATGACATAGGGTACAAAAGGCTTAAAAGAATATGTAGACACCTAAATTCGATTACACTGCTTTGGTAATCCTATTTAGCTATCTCTAAAAAGCATCATTAATTAAATTCTTATTTAATTAATCCTTTGCCATCCCCTAGTTGATTAACTTAATTAATCATCTATAGTCCTAACTGATAAATCAAATAACCCATCATTTATCAATTAAATCCTATTCTCTTATCTAATTCCAAATCCCAAATTTATTAAAATCACTTTAATAAATAAAACCCTCAAATCTAATAGCCCCTAACCTATCCTTAATCCTCCATTTAGCCTAATCCACCCCATCCACCTATACTAACTAAGCTTAGCGACTAACTCACCCACCCTCATAAATGCCATCCACTTGCACATCTCTAACATCCCTAATCTAATCCTAACCCAAGCCTAACCCATCCCCTAATCATTTGCACATTCCTAAGCAAGATTAAAACTTTCCTAAACCAAGCCAAAGTCTCCCCTCAAAATATCCCAACCACCAAGCCATGAATGCTCTTATAAAGCCATAAATGTCTCTTACATCCTCACCCATGACTCTTACATACCCAACCACCCTCATCAAGCCTTTGACCAACCCTTATCCTATCCTCTCACACCCATCCTCCTTGTGACAAGTGTCCACTCCCTATTGGTGCTAAACAAGCACAATCCATGTGCTCCCTTGTAAGTGCATCCTAGCCCTCCCTCACCATCTTGCCATCCTTGCATCTTACCCCTCCGTCCCTCAAGCCCTTAGCCTATAAATTGGATCTCCTCCCAAGCCATTTTATCACAATCTTTAAGCTAAAGTTACCATGTCAGTTTGAGAAGCCAAATCCATACTTTTACATATACCCACACCAAAAATCCCAAATCCACATGCATTGAAGCATTTTGAAGCTTGAGCATACATCCCAAATCCATATCAAAGGACACCTCTACAAATCAAGTGATCATCCTCATTGAGAGAGCCTATCCATGGCTCATATTCTTATTTGAGGACCTCACTTTGTCTCATCTAAAGTTTATATTAGTTTTGTTAGTAAATGCTTCATTTTTAAAATAGATTAGTGTTTCTTGCTAACATATTAGTGTATACAGAATATACATGTGTGAAAATGAAGTACATCATCCTATTCTAATCCGTGATGCAAGTGCAATAAAGTAAATGAAACCAAATTCCATACATGATACATCATCATAGAAGATATAAACATCCATTGTAAAAGATAGCCATAAATCATAAACACAACACATAATTATCTAAATGCACAGTTCCTCCCAACCATAAATAGCATCATTAGACCATCATGGGCCCTAGCCATCCCTTTGTGCATAACATCCCAAGTCACCGAAGAGATCATCGATATTATCATAGTAGGAATGTCACTCCTAAAACATACTACAACATATGCATAAATAAATCTAACATGAAAGAATAAAGCATAAGATGATCCTACAAAGTAGATAACATCATCTATCACATGCTAATCATCAATATAAAGAAACATGTCAGTAACTAACATCCAACATAAGATATAACATCCATCATAATGATCCAAGATCATTTTGAAGGTAAAAGCCAACAAAGAATATACTAGAGGAGATAGGTTCAAGTCAAAATCCACATGTCAAGAGTACATCAACCAAAAATCACCAATCATCATCAATGAAAGTGATTAACCACAATAAACACATCCAACAATAAGTACACCACCAAAGGTACAAAAAAACTCTGTAGAGGAGACTTAGGCTACTTTTTAGGGAGTGTCATCACATGGCTGCTTGAGTTACCCTAGACTGGTCTCTCATTAGACCCTAGACCCTCAAGCGTTGAGTTACCCTAGACTAGTTACTCTAAACCCTAGACCCTCAACGTGGCACATGTGGAACCAGAAAGCCCTCTCATGAAGATGAGGCAATCATCCCATTCCCATCCTTAGTCTATACAAGCACTTGAGGCATGGGCGGGTCAAATATCTCTAACTTATCTTTTTAGTGTGTTTCCCCAAAATTATTAATTACTAGATTATCACTTATTACATAACTTGCAATAGGTTACCGTGGTACTGACCACTTTGGGCCCTGGATCCCTACTACAAGCCACTGCCAAAGACATGTACCTAGACAACCTATTTTAAGAACATAAAACATAGTTTTATCCCATACCACAACAGTCACAATAATCAAACTCAGTTATTTAACAAGCAACTTGAAGATAAGCTGGTACGTCCACCCAAGTACACATAAATGCTCCATAAAGTAAACCTCATAAATATAATTTTCAATTTGAATCATAGGACATATCATGACATCTAGCCACATAATTAGTATACAGGATATCTCACAAAACCTCAGGTGTATACCCTAGTTTAGCCAAGTTTCATGAGAATCACAATCAAAGAGCCATATAAAATCATCTCAGTTCTAAACAAATGATTGCAAAATATCAAAATATAATCCACAATATTCACATTAGCTCTCCATCAGTAACTTGAAACACAACAAAAAGACAAACATAATACTCACAACAATTCTTTACAAGCAACTAAAAGGCATTAAATGATAATCCATAATATTCATCGATTCTCCACGAGCAACCAGAGAGTATCCCAAAATAATACTAATCAAGGACTCCAAGATGACCAAGTCAAACATGTCACAACATGACATCATCAAGATAAAAAACAAACACTTCAGTCCCATCAAGGCGACCAAAAAGTAATCCAAGTACAACTGATCGATGACTCAAAAATGGTTAAGTCATGTATCTCAAATACATACACCTTAGCTTCACACAAGAAGACTAGAAAGCAATAACAATCAGTAAATACAAACATCTCATAGAGCACACCATCACATTACCATGGTTGGATTTAGAAAGATTGAGATCAAATAACATTAACATGCCATCACAAACACATAACCCCCGAGCCTTTGGTAACAACCTAAGATTGGTCAACAATCTAGTCAACCTCAAAATCCCAAAATACAAACAATATACATACCACAATGTAAGTTTCATGTTTGGGTTTAGCTCTGACCACACAATGTCAATTTACAGTAAAGTTCCAATTTTCACTTCAATGTGAGCTATCAAATTTAAAGAGGTACATCTTACTTGATATGGTTTAACTCATTCGATTGCTCAAATATAATACAAAATTACCCCATTCAATTTCCAAAGATAATCAAGATGCAAATACATGGTTATGCCAAGTAAGAGGTTTCAATTTTCATTTCAAAGTATATTCTAGATAAAAGTATTCTTCGTTCACCCCAATAATTAAACCCATCTGGATATTCGAATAACAAATATAATAGAGGAACAAACACATGTTTTAGTTTGCTTTTGCAATCACATGGCTAAGCCAAACATGAAGTTTTCAGATTTTATTTCAAGTATATTTGAAGCGTATAAGATTCTCCGTTTAATCTCCAAGTCAACCCATTTATCTTTTCGAATAAAACGTAGAATTATCCCTCCATTATTTTAAACAATTGTCTAAAATAGTAAAAGATAATTATTTACTTATTTAAATCATTAAACTAATTCCCATTGACTTTTAATAAAATCATTGCATTATTTTACTAAAATCAATGTTACTAATAATTAAATGAAACTCCCTTAATTCCAAGAGCATCTCCCATTATTCAAATCTCTAGAATAATACTTATCTTCTTTTAAATAATTAATTTGCAAATTCCTTAAAACACTCCAAGGCAATCATTTAATTAAAATAACCTTCATTGATTTTTAAGTAAAATCAATCTCATTAATAATTCAATTATTTAATTCTACTAAACACTTATTAATATCTCTTTTCTTTTAATTTGCCCTCATTTAAAAATCCATTTACTAAAATTGACTAATAATTAATTAGACTCCTTCTACTATTAACTAATCTTAATTAAATTAAATTAAATTATATTAGTTAATTAAAGCATATAAAACTAATTCATAATAATAAGATTCTATTTTAATTCGAACCCAAATCCGAATCAATTTCCAAATCTTGACTCTACTAAGGGAAGATTGTAATAATATTTTTAATTCCCATAACTGGATGAAACAATATGCATGCCTAAATTACAAAATTGAAGATTCATTCATAGAGAATTATTCAGACACATATAACAGGCATGATGAAGACAAGAAGAGAAAGAGAAAGCGTAATAGAGTATGCGAAATAATCACGAGTACCTACCTGGACACTGATGCTAAATCACTATGCGTCAAAAAATCATAGAGAAGCTCCTCCTCTTAGAACCTTCTCCTTTTTTCAAATTCCTTCCTTCTCCAACATTCACAATTCCTCCAAGAACCAAAACCCCCTTGAAGTGATTAGGAGTGCTTGTAGAAGCATAAGAGGATGTCCATACACACTAGGAGAGCCTGTATATAAAGGCCTCTAAGATGCATCTAGAAAGAACTAGGAGATAAGTATGACAACTAAGCACATAACTTCCACAATAAGAAGATAAACATGATGAGGTGTCTATAATGTTGTAGACACCATGTGCTCAAATAATGTGCTAACTCCTAAGTGTAGACAACATGTGCATAATTAGAGTGCAAACTCTTGTGTTGTCAACATGACAACTTACAAGAGTTCGCATACTCCTATGTGAATAAATATTAAAATAATACACCTTAATTTATTAAATTTTTTAATTTAATATTCATTTGACTCCTTTTAAATTATTATTATTTTTCAAAAATCTCATGCACTTATCATGCAATCATGACATTTTTAATAAATTAATTTATTTTCCCACTTTAAAATTTATTTTTGAAACTTAATTAATAAAATATTTATTAACTTAAATAATAATATTATTTAACATTTATTTAAAACTGAACACTAAACATATTATTATTAAGTTAAATAAATATCATCACGTTCCAACTTTGAACTTATAATTTTAATCTCCAAATTTAATTCTTTTATTTCCCAATTAATTAAATAAAATTAAATAATAAAATATCATATTAATTTTCCATTTAATTAAGTCATTAATTAAATCTTTTAATTAGACTTAATTAATAGAAAATACACCAAGGACTCACAAAGTAAAATACGAAAATCCATCATAGCGAAATGCAAACTAGGGTAGGCACTACAGGTTTCTCCATTCTTTCCCATAATGAAAAATACCTAGAGGTGATATAGTATTGCTCATTTGAGTTATCTCCCCAAATAAATTCATCCCTCTTGTTATTTATGGAAATAGCATTTAGGCTAATCATCAAAGAATTAAGGTCCAAGGATATCACAGACAGGGCTTGCCATCCATTACCTGATCTATAATTACTGACATTCAGACCATATCTTCTTATCCATGGCTCTACCCATCTTCCATAATTAGGGTGATCAATAAGAGGTCCCTAGCTCTTCCAGTTGTCCTGCCAAAATAAGATATTTTCACCTTTACCAACTTTCCATTTAGCCTTGGACTTAGCCAAGAATTTTATCTTTAGGATCCCATTCCATATGTAAGATCCTTGAGGAATCTTGGTCTCATGAACCAAAAAGATGAGAGACTGCCTTAGCAGGTATTTCTCAATCATAATTTCCCTCCATTCTCCAGTACTTTGAAAAATGCGCTAGATCTGTTTGGCTAAAAGGGCATTATTGAGATGTCTGATTTTTCTAATACCAAGGCCCCCATAACATTTGGGAAGGCAAACATGGTCCCAAGCAACAAGATGATATCTCTTGTGCTCTTCAACCCCTATCTAGAGAAAGTTCCTCTAAATCTTCTCCATTCTGTTAGCTTGCTTAGCCGAAATCCCAAAGAGACTTAAGGCATAAGTGGGGAGATTTTGGAATATAGATTTCACCAAAGTTCATTTTCCTACTTGGCTGAGAGTAGCACCTTTCCAGCGAGCTAATTTCTTGTTGAATCTATCAATGATGTTGTTCCAAAAAGATTCTGGGGGTTTGGACCCCAAGGCATACCAAGATAACTGGAAAGAAGGGTTCCAATACCACTTCCCAAGATACAAGAAATTTTCCTCTGTCTCTCCAGTAGAGTATTGATGTAGTAGACTTTGCTCTTATCTAGTTAATAGCCTGGCCAAAACCCCTAGTGTAAGTATTCAACAAACCCTTAAACACTCTGGCCTCTTGGACTATAGCTTCTCCCCCCAAAATAGTATCATCCACAAATTGTTGGCGGGTGAAAGAAAGATGACTAGACGAAGGCTTAAGACCTTACAGACTCCGGTCCTGTCTTTTTCTCATAATTAGCCTTCCCAAACAATCAGCCAAAATGATTAAGAGAATAGGGAATAGGGGATCACCCTATCTCAACCCTTTTGAAGAGAAAAAGAAATTAGAGGGGGGACCATTAACTAGGATAGACAAAGAAGGGGAAGAGACAAGCTAAAAGACGAGTTTACAAATCTGGGAATCAAAACCAAAAGCCTCGAGGATAGCCATCAAGAAATTCTAATCCACCCTATCGTAAGCTTTAGACATATCAAGCTTGAGTAGAAAACCTTCCTTCTTACCAGCTTCAAGAGAGTGAATCAGCTCATGCATTGTGATAATAAAGTCTAGAATCTGTCTCCTTGGGACAAAGCTAGTTTGCTGTGTTGAGATAATTAGGTGAAGAATGTTGAGGAGCCTAGTGGCAAGGACTTTGGATATGATATTGTAGAAAGAGTTGCAAAGAATGATGGGCCTGAACTTATCCATCGAATCTTCCCTATGGATTTTTGGTATTAAGTTCTTTCAAAAGGTTTTTGGCCCCGAAGAATTCTTGCACAATCTTCACAACATCCCCTTTGACCACCTCCCAATAGACTTGGTAAAAGAAAGTCAGGAAACCATCTAGGCCAGGGGCCTTATCACTCAGAAGGGAATTGAGAGCTTGAAAAATTTCCTCTGGGGATGGGATTGCTTTCAACATAGAGTTATGGTGGGCTTGTCGTAGTGAAGGAATAGCAGACAAAATTTTCTTTTGCTCAGGCATTGAGAGAAAATGATCCTTAGTGAGAAGAGAAGAGAAAAACTGCACTTCTTCATCCACTATCTCATTATCTTTAGATAACAAAGTTTGTCCTTTCTTGATGCTAGAAATCCTATTATTGGCCCGATGTTTTAAAGTAGATAAGTGGAAGAACCTGGTGTTCTGATCCCCTTCTTTAAGCCAATTAACTCTTGATCTCTGTTTCCAAAAATGTTCTTCCTTGAAGATGATGTTGTGGAGGTTAGAGAGAATATACCTTTCCTCCAGCCAATTCTAATCATTATATCCATCTTGTTGAATCTCTTCCTAGACTATGTGGAGTTGTTTGGTCTTCACATCCTTATCTTGGAAAATGTGGCCAAAGTTCCATTTGTTCTAGACTTTAATATTTCTTTTCACATTCTTCAATTTTTGGGCCACCTTGAACATTGTAGTACCTTCCACCTCAATGTTCCACCATGAAGAAATCTTGGTTGCCAAAGCCTGGTGGGAAATTCACATTTTCTCAAATTGAAAAGGGAAAGACCTTTTGATCATAAGAGGACAAACAGAGAGAGATATGGGGGAGTGGTCCGATACCACTCTAGGGAGAAGGGAGAGCCTGTAAATGAAATAAGTTATCATAATTTAGAGAGGTATGTTAGATTTAAGTTAATATGAAGAATACAATCTCAATGGATATGTTAGTTGGTTATACCCTTGCAAAGATTTGTTATTTCATGACTTGATTATTTAGGTTCATGGCATTTTTGACTGATCCTTCCATTGAATTTAGACTAATTGTGATAGAGGTTAATCTCGCACAAGGGGTCATGCAACTATGGAGGCCATAACAACCCTTTCACTCTAAAAGAAAAAACTAACATATAACTACATAGAAAGTGGTCATTTTTTTGTAAAAGACTAACAAGATTTTTGGTCATGTCAAGGCTAAAGGATTAAAAGCACGCTAATAAAAAAATAGACCTAAATAATAGTATGGAACAAATTGTTAGATAGTTCTCATTAATAAAGGATGATAAGTAGACTTTCCCCAATCTAGGCATGAATGAAATGATAATTATAATTATAAGAATGATAAATTATAATATGATTCCCAAAATAAAAATGATGCTAGAATATGTTTGTCATTTTATACATACATCAAAAACCATTTTATAATTCCATGTAGTAAAGAAGTAAACCATAATAATCTCAGTTAGTAAAACCTTAAGTTCATAATTCAAAATAAACAAAAAACCATACACATGGGTCAAATATAGAACTCTCACATTGATGAGTATAAACTCAAACAATGATAAGCAAATATGAACTGGAAGGTGGGAGTGTATTCAAACACATACCACAAATATAATATGTGTTGTAATAGTAGAGATTATAGGACTATTCCATTAAGATAATCAAAATACTTCAAAGCAAACGTATGCTTCATTTTGGTTATTTTTCATGATAAAATACATAATTTTCTTGAAAAGAATGCATTTATAATTATTTTAATCTTTTTTTACTAAAAAATATCTTAGCCACAAGGAAGATTATAGGAAATACCTCACCATCTAATGACACCATTGTAGAATGAGGAAAATATAATAGCAATCATGTTTAGAATAGAAGCAAATTAACAAAAAATGACATAAATGGAGCATATACATCCAAACCATCTTATGTATTACTGAAGCAAAATATAAAGAAATGTAAAGAAGGATTTGTACATCCAAAACATCTTATGTATTACTAAAGAAAAATGTAAAGAAATGTATTAATTTTAATGCTATTGTTCATGTAAGAGAAGATATGCCTTCTGAAAGCCCTCTACCATATAAAAGAGATAAATGTATATAGGAGTATGCAAGACACAAAGATCCCAGGCAATATTGGGAGTTTTCTTCCCCGTTCTTTTATCCCTAGTGCTTGCACTTTGAGCGGGGACAAACAAGAGTGTAAATATTTTAAAAGATTTAATAGAATATTGGCAATATCATTGTATCGATCAATTTTTTTTTAAAATTAAATCAATTCAAATCAGGTTATTTAAATTAATTGTTTGATTTAAATCAATTATTTGCTTGAATTTATTTATTTGATTAAAATCAATTACTATCTTTAATCAATTATTTTATTCATTTTAATTAATTACTTACTTTAAATAAAAATTTAAATTAAAAAACAAACTTATCATATACTTTACATTTTTATTATATCTTGTTCATACAATAAAATATAGCAACCCTCATGCAATCAATTCATCTTATCACTGATTTTATTTAGATATAGACTAAAAAACAAACTTATAATATACTTTACAATTTTTTTGTATTTTGTATGACTAAATGTTTTAAATTTTTTTCATATGGTGTTTTTAAAATTCTTTATACGTGTCATTTAATTTTATTGATAATTATATTGAAAATATTCTTAAGAATTATAATTATAATTATTTTTAAGCATTTTTGATTATTTAATTTATAAAATAAAATAAATAAAATAATTTAATTTAAATCAATTATTGTTTTTAATCAATTGTTTGATCTAAATAGAGTAACTCTCATGCAATTGATTCATCTTAGCTCTAATTCTCTTAGCCAATTTTATTTAGCTCTAAATTTAAAAAAGTGAACTTATAATATACTTTACAATTTAAATATATATTGTATGATCTACTATTCTGTATGTAGGTGAATTGAAGTCTTTTGTATGCAGGTAATTTGAAGCTTTGCATTTTAGGTTTTTGTGCAATGGAGAGAAAAAGAAAAATATCAAAATGATATGAGCAAAAAAGAGATGACAAGAAGAAAGGATGTAAAAAACATACTATAGAGCCACTGATTGAAGAGTCATTGAATGAAGTTGAAGAAGATCATGTTCAAGTTCTAGAAAGTAGTAGCCGATCTACAAACACTTCTTTTAATTGGGAAAATTTGATGGAGATGGATGAAGAATCTCTTTTCAATAAAATTTCATTTGAACACATGGTACTTAAAAGTGCAATTAAACTATACCTCAAAAATATGCAAGAGTAAGGAAAGAGCCTACAACACAATGATAAATTGTGAGCCTCTTATTTGAGAGGTCATAGGTTCAAGTCCACTCGAACTTAACTAATAATAATTAGTCACAAAAAATAATGATAATGAACCATGACTTTAGCATATTACTGATAAAAAAACAAAAAAACATGCGAGAGTAATATTTTGAAAAAATTCTCTTATTGGTAAAGCATAATTATTTTCCAAGCTATTTAGGAAATGAAAAATGACTCCTATTTTGGAGTTGTTGGGTGTCAACAATAAGAAAAGCTCTGGAGGTCATGTAAAATAAATAATAGTTAATTTTTTTACAACGCATTAAATTCTATTAATAACACAAGTGAAGTAGTTGATTTAGGTGTTGTACGTAAAGCATTGATGATTATGATTACTAAAAGGAACTCGTAATAGAGAAAGAAAGTTCGAACAATTTCTAAATTAATCAATCTATCTAGAAGAACAGTTCAAAGATATATTAACAGGAGAAATTTTCTAGATGAGAATATTGAAAAGAACTAGGTTAATATTTGTAGGGTTACTCAAAAAGATAGATTTTTTGAAGACGTAAGAGGACAGTTTGTTGAATATTGGAGTAACCTCTCTTGTGTTTCTTCCAATCGTAGGGACACTATACAAATGGAATATGAAGAGGCAGATTTGAAAATTGTACATCTGAAACACTTTGTAGATATAATACAAAGTGAATTATTTGAAGCTTTCAAACACAAATTTTCAAATGTGATAATTTGTCAAAGAATGTTTGAGAGGTTGTGCCCTTATTTTGTATGCATAAATAAGGTATGTAATTTTTTTTTTTTTTTTTGTTAAAATCATGTTTAGTTTCATCTATATTTGTAATCACACAAAAATGCTATGGCAACACTTAAGCCTAGATATGATCACTCCTCAAACTATAACACAATTTGTGAAGTCCATTTTACATGATATATCAAAGGATTCAAATGAATTCAATGTACAATGCATAAAAAGTGAAAGCAAATATTGTGGAGATTTGTAGAAATTTTCATATGAAATAGGTCTGATATTGAGTTTTCAACACCAATTGCATGGAAGAGATTTGAGTATGAGATATACCAAACTAAGAGTGGAGATGAATCTAAAAAAAAATCATTAAAGGAGAGTAATTTTTCATATGACGAGTGTATGAAAACAATTGTATTATGATTTATCTACATATCCAAAAATATTATGTTGCAAAATGCAGGCAAGCTAAATAATTTTGAGATTCAAAAAAATATTTTCCACTTGGTTTTATTCTATCAATTATAGATTTTTCTGAAAACTATACATTTTCTCCTTAGTTAGAAATTCAAACTAAATATTATCATTTTGGTCAAGTTGCAATACTTGTACAAGTTACCTATAGATTTGCAATTTGATGTGGATGGGGTAGACAGTATTGATCCATATGAACACATTCTCATAAAGTAGGTTTATTTTTGTATCAATAATGATAGGGTTTATGATAGGAGCTATGTAGCTCATTATTTTTCAATGTTTTTGAAGATTTTGCAAATCGTGAGATAAATGCTTTTGAAAAGTGAATTTGGTTTGATGGTTGTCTAGGTATGTGTACATTCATGTTATAATTAAATGAGCAATTTTGTAATTTTGATTACTTATGAATTTAAGATTTATTTTTTTGAGGATGATTTATGTTTGAAAAAGTATTGAATTGGCTGTCAATGCAACATGTTAGATGCAATATTAAGCTTATTTGGAACTTCTTTGAAAGTGCACATAGAAAAGGAGAGCATAAAGCAAAAATATGTGTAAAGTGTGCACTTCACCAACATGAATGTGCAGGTATAAAATTGGTGTTTACTATTCAAATTTGATGTATAAGTATATTTTAGCTATAAAATTTTCTTTTAAAATTCATAAAATTTTCTTTCATGTATATAGGTAATTCCATGGAGAATGCAAAGAAAGTTGTTAAATGATGTAAAACTCATTTTTTCTCCTTGGGACACAACATATAATAAACATTATTTTTGGGAAGTGAAAGGTAAATTAAATTTTTAAAAATAAATCATGTGCATTTCTATTTTATCATATTAAGTATAATTATTGACATACAAATTTGTAAATTTCACATGTATTAAGTATTACATATATTAATTGATCTAATCCTAACAATTTTCAATCAATTGTTGGTATTAGAAATTTGCATCAAGAGATGACTACAAGACAACACAAACCTCCACTAATTCAAGTAAGAGAAAAATCATGTTTTTGTGTTGACTTCATTCAGAATAAAACAATGAGTCAATGTGAGAATATTGTAAGTGTTCACAATGAGATATGAAAGAGACTATTAGAATTCCTCTTCATGGAGAAGATGACAATGAAATAAACATCCATAATACTATTTATTCATCTGATTATGAATGTGTTTCTAATTTAGTTGTTGTAGGTGCATTTTTGCAAATATGTTGAACATTTTTTAAAATTTTGTTATTGAAATAATTAGTGATGCTCAAATAATTTATTAAATGTTTTACATTATTAAATTAAAGATATTTGTTTGTACATATTGGTGATATCTTTATTGTGGTTGCAGATCCTAACAATGTGAGAGGCATAGATTAATATATACTAAAATGTAGGAAAGAAAAATACAAGTTGACAGAAGTAACTATAGATGGGGATAACTACTCATATCCAACTTGTTTAGTTGTTATTGAAGGTATAGACTACCCTCGTAAGAAATTCATACAAGTAATTAGTACATATATTATAAATTATAAAATCTTTATTTCTTATCTAGATTGTTAAGATACTAATTTAACCTTAATCTTATTTTCTAGGCGTCTATTATCAACAAATAAAGATTGACCAAAATGTATGACCAAAAATTTCTACATTATAGTCACTTGATTATAGCCACAAAGCTTGAGTTTGAGACATTACAAAAACAAATGAAGTCGCAATCAAAAGTGGAGGTTAACTATTGAAGAGCATGATGTTGGAGATAATTAAAGATAAAGATGACCCAAACTATATGTATTTGGAGCTTTAGTTTAGATTAATGGGTTATATTTCATTACTTTGATACATTTCTTATATGTATTACTTTGATACATGACTTGCTTATGTATGTGAACTTAAAGATTATATAAATATTCTCATTATTGTTTCAAGATATATGTGTTTACATATTATAAATATATACTCTCATCATTTCTTAAACATAAGTCATTGCTTAAGATAGGTATATTTCTTATATGTCGTTTCATATGTGTTTCTTATATGCAATTACTTTAAGCATGTGTATTTCTTACATGACATTTCTATGTAAAATCTTATATACCATTACTTTCTATAGGTGCATCTCTTATAAATTTCTTAAATGTCATTACTTTAGATATGCATATAATTTCTTATATTTCATTTCTATGTATTTTTTTAAGATATCATTACTTTAGATAGGTGTATTTTTTATATGTCATTTCGTACATGTATCTCTTATATGCCATTACTTTCTTTAGGTGTATTTCTTATATGTCATTTTAATGTATTTTTTTACATGTCATTACTTTAGATTGGTGTATTTTTTATATTTCATTTCTTGCATGTATTTATTAAATGTCATTACTTTAGATTCACATAATTCTTAAATGTACATTAATTATATGTTTTATATACTCGTACTTACTTATTCCCCTTAAGACCACACAATCGCCTTACTAGACCCCTATAATTATATCTATTATCAACATAGTAAAATTCTCTTATGATATATTTTAATGAATTTGACTATCATTAAGGCACTAATGACCTTAATCAATCTATCATATATATTATTTTAATTTGTCCATTAATATTTTACTTTTGTTGTATATCTATGATATTAACATGAGTGCATGAGTATTTAAATATTATAAATATAAATAAAATATTTATATTATAAATATAAATAAAATATTTATATTATAAATATAAATAAAATATTATATTATAAATATGAATATAAATAAAATATTATATTATAAATATGAATATAAATAAAATATTTATATTATAAATATTTATATTGATATAATATACATTTATGAATTGTAGAAATGTAAATGTAAACGATTACATAACTTGAACATATATGTTTAATGCTCATAAAACATGCATTTAGAAATGCAAATGTTCAATAAAATATGTACAATAAATGTAAATGCAAATATTTAGTTTGCAATCGAGGGTACGAGACTTGCAACTTGACTTAGGTGGCTGATTGAATAGCTTGGAGGAATTAATGCCACATAGAGTGGGGGGGTTGTAATGAGTACTTTGTCTCCAAGCAATATTTCATAGGAAATACCACTTCCAAACCAACAAAACTCCTTCTCTCAAATTGCAGGGCTTTCAAAATCATTTGCACATGATTTGAGGAATGAACTAGTGATTCTTGATGGAGCAAAATTTGAAAGGGTAGGGCAAGGAATTGGAGATACCGGTTGAGAAGAAAGTACATGTAAGGATTTCTCCACTCTTTCATATGTCCTTGTTCCTAATTATCAGATGAACAAAGCAATAGAGAATGAAATTATTAGGCTTAGAGATACCACCATCTTCCTAGCCATCCAATATATCAAAAAACTCCCTGCCAGGAAATACCTAAATGAATGGCTGCAAAACCTATGGTAAAAAAGCTAGGGTTCAAGTTTCATTTTGTAGAATGATTGAAAGTAGTTTCTTTTTAATATTCTTCGAGTTTCTTTTTAATATTCTTTGAAGACTATATATCCCAAAAAAGTGTGGTGGAGAGACAATTCTAGTGAATAGGTAACTCAACATTTCGTGTTATCCCATGGTCTCCCAATGCAGTTAATGATGAAATTATGGCCATCTCAGCACCACAATGGGTGACATTTGGGAAAATCCCACCTTTTCTTTGGAACCTTATCCCTCAAGCCTTGGACCCTATTGGAAAAGTTATTAGAATTGATAAATCACCCTTTTTGCTGACACACATAAATACTAGGGTTTTGATAGCCATAGGCCTGGGTAAAGATCTCCCTAATGATATTTATTTCCTTATTCAGAGTGATAGTTAGGGTTGTCCTCTTTCACATCTAGGAGATATTAATTCTTATCTTCTCTTTAGGAAAGATGGTCACATCTGGAAGAATTGCCCCCTTATTCACAATAGTAAACCAACTACGAACTCAGTTAACCACAACAACCAGAGAGCCATGGAAGGGAAAACCAAACATGTTATTAAAAATAGAAAGGATCCACCTGATAGGATCCCTAATTTGAATGTTGAAACTCATTAGGTGCCAGAGAATCTCTATTTGGAATTGGATTCCCTACAAGCCTCTTTCAGACCCCTAACTGAGAATGATCTTCAGAACTATACCCAAGATCCCTTTAACCCTACCATGCTTAACCCTTCCTAGGAATTTATTGGGTTGGCCCTAGGGAAACCTATGCATAGGATAATGAATGCCCAACAAATTTTTTTAGACAAAATCAAGAAAAGACTAGGGCATAGATTCAGAATAGATTCCAACTACTACCTAGTCTTACCTCCTCTAGAGGAAGTAGACTCTCTTCTTAAGGGGCATGATTCTAGGAACACTCTCCCTACCTCTGTTAGGGATGAACAAAATAACCCTAAAAATGATGGGCTAGTTTCTATCATAGATTCATATGAAACAAATGATAAATGTAATTAATTTGATCTAGTAGTGATTCTAGTTGGTGAAGACCCTTGCATGATCTTGACATATGGGCAGAATAGGAGAATGATAGCCTCTAAGATTTTAAATTTGAGTGAAAATGATAAGGAAGATCAAGTTATGGAAGATGATGAAGAAGAAAAAATAGAATCCCAATGAATTTGTATGGATGTAAAGGAGGAGAATTTTGTATTTAATGCAAAGAAAATAGAGTGGAAACCTAGGAGGAAATTAGAGGACAAAACTGATGAAGGAAATCTAGGATATAAGATGAAGGAAGGAGAACAAGGAGCTAGAAGAAGGAGACAAAGACCCTCTAAATCGTCCACCATGAGCAAGCATTCTAAATATGTAAAAGATGAGTTGCCTAAATGTTTCAAGAGATTTAAATCTCCTAAAGGTAAACCCACCCACCCGCCCATTGACTAATGGCCAAATATTTCTCATGGAATGTTAGGGGTTTGGAAATTAGATAGGAAATACATGATAAAAAGGCTACTCAAATCACATAAGGACACATATTTTTTAATGCTTTAGGAAATTAAGGCGACTGGTTTCTAGCTTGACATAGCACTAAATTGTATTTGGGGAGAAGCAAAACCCTATTTTACTATAATCATAAGAAAGGTAGAGGAGGGATTTCCATAATAGTCAGCTCTAAGTGGAAAAACCTTGTTGTTGGATGGGGCTCATCACCTTGCAACAGAGTTATAGGGATAATATTAGATCATCTAGGAGAGAAATTTGGAATTTTCTTAGTATATGCTCCTAATGACCATATAAATAGGATCTCTCTATGGAAGTGAATATCCCTATTACAAAATATCCCTTGGATAGTTGCTGGTGACTTCAACATGATAGAGGACCAACAAGACAAGAAAGGTGGATGCATATTTGAATGGAAAGGAGAAGAGAAGTGTTTTTGGAACAAAATGATGAGAAAAAATCTATTATTTGATCCAATGGCTGGTAGGAAAAATGAACATAAGGGAATTTAGTATACATGGACCAACTACTAGAAAGTGAAGAACAAAATCTGCTCCAGATTAGACATATTCTATATTAATAGAAATACTTTTAGCTTTCAAAATTCAAAGGAATAGTCTAGTGTGTTATTTTACCCATTTTTACTATCTAATCATCATCCCATTATTGCCCATATTATTTGGATTGGAAAGTCAAAGGCTGACACTCCTAGAGTTGAAGGATTTTCCCTAAATACCACTCTTCTAAAAGATGATGACCTCAAAGGCCACCACAATTATGGTAATATTGTTTAACTATTATGTGGTTAAACACTTGGATGCTACCATAAGGTGTAGCACAATGATTTAAAGTTGGAGAAAAGTCTTTAAGATTGTTGGGAAAAAGAGGCCCAAAGATATGAGAAGGAAGGAGACAGAACTGCATAACACTTTAGTTGAAATTGAAGAGGACCTGTAGTTTAATCCACATAATTTCTCTCACCAACAGGCTCTAGTAGAAGCTAGAGGGGCACTAAGAAGAATCCAACGTATTAAGATCTAAGGGGCCAATACTAGAGAAAGAATTAATTGGATTGAGAATGGAGATAAAGGATCTAAATACTTCTTCCTTATTCTTAAAAATAAGGAAGCTAAAGACAAAATTGGAACTCTCAAGGAAGGAGAAAACTTGATTACTGAACCTAGAGAGATTGTAAAACATTTTGCTCAATTTTACTATAATATATTCACATTAGAAGAAAAAAAGTTGGACATGGAGTATGAAAGAATTAGAATTAGGAAACTAATCCCAGAAAAGGTTTTAGATGAAGTTAAAACTAGACTAAGTGATCCCATCTCTAAAGTGGAGATTATTCAAGCTATGCCCCAGATGAATAACGACAAGGTCTTGGGACCAGATGGAATACTTGTGGAATTATATAAGACCCACATAGGATGGATTTGGAAAGACCTATTAATGTTATATCAAGAAGGGGTAGAACATGGATCACTAGGTGCTAATATCAACTCAGGACTTATCAAACTCATAGCCAAGGAATGTGACAAGACCTTGATAAAGAACTAGACACCCATCACACTCCTCAATGTTTCATAAAAAATCCTTGTAAAAATTCTTGTCCTTCAGCTCAAAGAGGTTTTACCATATATCATTAACTTCACACAAAATAGATTTATCAAAGGAAGACACATTTTGGAAAACCTAATTACTTGTTGGGAACCTATGGAGTGGGCCAAAGGTTCTAGGAAATATGCCAGTATGTTTCTGATAGACTATGAGAAGGCATATGATAGAATTGAGTGAAAATTCATAGAATTGATGATGAAATGTCTAGGATTCCCCAAGACATTCATCAAAATGGTGTTCACCCTAATGGTAGAAGCCCATGCTACTCTATAAGTTAATGGCATTAGACCAACACCTTTTCAACTTACAAGATGTATAAGACAAGGATGCCCTCTTGCCCCTTCTCTATTTGTAATTACAACCAATAGTCTACACTACATTCTGAAAGATAATAGTTTGTCACCCATGGTTAGAGGAATTAAGTTACCTAACATAGAGGAAATCAACAATTTACAATTTGCAGATGACACTTCTCTTCTCATTTAACTGACAGAGGAGAACATTACTAATCTATAAAACACATTGGATATATTCTATAAAGCCTAAGGAAGCAAAGTGTCTTTGATAAATTCCATAATGTTGGAATGGGAGGAGCAACCTCTATTATGGTATTGTAAATTTGGCTTCTCTTAGGGTGGCCCTACACACATTGTGAGATACCCGAGAATACCATTCTCAGTCTCACCAAATTTGAGCTCAATGTGGGAATGGATCATTGAGAAGATTGTCAATAAACTTAGTAGATGGAATAACAATTTCTTATCTCTAGCTAGAAGAGTACAATTTTTCCAAAAGATATTATCAACATACACCATATATTACTTCTCTGCCTATTTATTCAAACAAAATCAGATCTGCTACATTCAAAAAATTAATAGGGATTTGTTGTGGTTAAATGGAAGAGGTAATAAGAAGAGACATGTAGTTAAATGGAAGTGGTGTACTATGAGGAAATAAGTAGGTGGGATGTGTTCGAAGGACTTAAGGTTGCAAGGAGTTGTGCTAATAGCTAAATGGATTACTAGGTCTACAAAGGGACATGAACCTTGGAAGATTCTAATTAGACATAACATTGAAAGAGGGGTCCCTGGTGTTGGAAAAGCATGGAAATGGATGCATATGCATGACCTACTCTCTAGTAAATGGAATATTAAAGTTGAAGGCTATATCATTTTTAAAACTCTCTAGAAAGCTTAGGATAAAGTGAAACAATGGGTGGTAGGGGTTGATTTGATAGAAAACCAAGCCAAATTGGGCGGGGAAAGATCCCCATGGTGGAATCTAGAAAGGAAAGAAAGACCTCTTGCTCTCCTACAAGGTTGTTTAGCAAAAATATGGGATAGAATGGGAATTCACTCTTTTAGCAACCCATGTTTGAATAACCAACTGATATCCTGGGAGAACCTTGTCTCTAAATTTCAGATCTCTTAGTCTCAAAAAAGAACATATGCAATACTCAAGGAAGCCTGGATAAAAGCCAAACTTCCTCAAGTTTGTGGCAATGAGATTGATAGACTTCCCCTCCTTGCATGGCCCGATGGCACCAAACTCTTCTCCACCAAAGCTAAATACCTATATTGTATGCTATCAAATAATAATGAAGTTCTTGAGTATCTAAATGTCATGTGGAACCATGATTTAGACCGTAAAACATGTACACAACATTTTTATGCTATTTGGCATCGTAAAGTGGAAACTAAGATTCAATTTTTTTTTATCACAACCTCTTCTTCATAATCTCCCACTAAACAATGTTGATGATTTTCCCTTCACCTCTTCCTTCTCCAAGATTGAGACCATGTTGCACCTATTTTCATAATGTGAATTTACTAAAGAGATCTAGAACCAATTTGATATCCATAAATGAGCTCCTCTCTTTCCTTGCCATTACTAGAAACATTCCTAGATTTCCTAAACACTCAAATGTGTTTTGGGATATCTTTTCCTCTTATTTTCTTTGGTTTATTTAGTTAATTAGGAATGATGATGTATTTAAGGATAGGAGTAGAATCCAAATTGAGACTCTGTGAAGACTCATTATGCATAAAATTTGTGTGCAGGTCACTATCAACTATAAAGTGGAAAATAAACAAGTAGTGAAGATAACCAATGCATGTTCTAAGATAGTGAAAGATGGAGGATTAAAATTTGATATAAAGGTTGAGACATACAAACTAGACACCTTTGAGGGGACCCTCAAGGAAATGGTAGAGAAAATCAAGTTGAGGAAACTAATTGAAAATCTGGCAGGACATGGAGATAGTGGAGTTCAAGCAAGTAACAATGACACTATGATAGGACCATTATCTAGCAAAACTAGGTTGGAAAAAATGGTAAACAAAATTATTGAAAGTTGTGATGCTTAAAATATGATATTATTTACTAAAAACAAAGAAGAATTTAATGAGGGGAGAATGTCATGTATCTTGATTAGTGCATTTTCTCGTGCACCAACATTACCTTGGAAATAGCTCATGAGAGATTCAAATACAATGATCAGAGATGGAACCATGAAGTTTAAGTGGCCAGATTGGTAGTTACCATGGATGACTTGGATGGAAATTTAAGTTGATAGTTGTTATGAAACAAGCTATTAGTCTCTTCTTCAATGAACAATCCATAATTTTTTGATTTTTTGTAGAATGGTTCGATGTTTAATGAAGATCTATATGTACCACAAATCAGTTACTTACTCATTCCTCCTTTTTCTATTAGACAGATAGTAGCTTGATGTTGAAATGACCTTGCCTTATAATTAGTAGAAAAAATGTAAATATTTACATAACATATATATATATATATATATATATATATATATATATATATATATATATATATATATATATGAAATATCAAAAATATGTAGTGCAAATATAAATGCAAATGTAAATGTTTGAACATAACATAAATACAAAGTGTCAAAAAAAAAACATTTTATGGATGTAAATGGTCACATAACACATGAATACGAAATATATAAAAGATGCGCACTAAAAATGTAAATGGTCACATAGCTTGTATATATAATATATCTTAAACACATGTTGTAAATGTAAATGGTCAAATAACACATGAATATGAAATATATAAAATATTTGTTGTAAAGTAATGTATGATCTATAAATAAAAATCTCAAGCAAGACTCTACCTTGATCAGTCATGTGATCGATCCCCACGAGATCTGGAACCTTGTGAGTAATAAAAGTTGAGAAAATGTATCATGTACATGTGTGTGTGTGTGTGTGTATAATAAATTAAATGTACTTGATCATTTAATAAATATTAAATTAGGGATATATATATTTACCTATATGTCATGATGAATGAGGTGGTCAAGTGTATCTAAATCTCTACCCTTTTGAGTTGCAGATGCAAGCTGTATGCAATAAAAGAAACAAATTTCTAACATGAACAAATACAATTTACACAATTAACTATTTATTAAAAATTAAATAGACATATTTCTAAAATTTTACTCATTTTTCATGCTGCATGAGGTGGGTAGGTGTCTATAAATCCTCATATGACATCGTGGTAGATAGTATATGTATCTGTATCTTGCTCAAGTCAACTTCAGAAAATAAAAAAAAACTAACATGTCAATAATAGGATCCACGATCATATTGGTAAACAATAATTATCAAGGTGAAAGAGAAGGGGATCTAAACTTGGATGGGTAGGGGGAGGTGCATCCTCCCCAACTATGGTCTAAACTAGAGTTATTGTTGGTGAAAATGTGCCCTCCTTCCCTTGTCTAACTTGTACCTCTGGTCTACCACTGATGAGGTTAGTGACATATGATGATATTGTACTAATATGAACTTTAGTCAATATGTCTATAGCTAATAAGCTGACATAAAATCATTGCATAAAAATATACCCATGGCTTGCAAACGGTCCATTGTAGACTCTATCACAACATTTGATAGAGATGATATGTTCACTTCCTAATACATATCTTGAGAAGAAGATGATGCACCATCATGACCACTTATAGATGCAAATTGTGAGCATGTCATATATCTATGTACTTGATTAGTAGACATCTCATAGATATGTGTTGTAATAGTCATGGTCCTTTCATAAACATCTCTATGAGTGTCATCTAGGACACTCTCTCCTATTGTGAATAGCTCCAAACATTTTGGCTCACCAAAAGGTTTGAACCAACCATTTCCCACTTATTAGCAGGCATTGGAACATCACGTGGTCTAAATCTATCGAAAAGTCTCCCCTTACCTTGACCAAAATGGGAAGAGTAATCTATGTAGTCAACATCATAGTGTAAATGAAATTATACAAATAATTGTTTGTAGAACTAAAGAGGGAGCTCATCCCTTTGGGGCCACACGTGATGTGTATCCAACCAGTGAGGATATATGAACAATTCCACTATGAAATTAGTACACCACATCACCATGTAACCTCTAACCTTTACCTTACTCTGATAATGTGGGAACATGTCCTTCACATTAGGAGTAGAGACAACACTATCTACTTGTCTCCACTTTATAGTTCCAATAATGCTATGAGAGAAAGAGAGGCATGGAGTGTATCAATATTGATGCTATCATATGGGTTAAATGACTAGATAGTGGTAATCATATGTAGTAAATCATCTCTAATAACATTCACCTTATCCCTATGTTGTAGGGTGGGTGAACTCTATAGACTCTCATCAAGAGCACTAATAGAAACCTATACACGATGTAAGGTCTATGAAAATAATGTTTGTCTCTCCTGACTGGTATTCATAGGCCTATGTGATGATACACTAAGAGAATGACCATATACACTAGCATCCCCAGAATCAATATGACCAAAAACCATGATGATGGAAAGTATATAGAAGCATAATAAGATAACTGATGATAGAGATATGCACATGCATATGCATATATGTAATTAAAAAAAAAAAAACTAATCTAATAAAAGCATACCTTTCAATATCATAAAATTTAAGTACAATCTAATAACAATCACATATAAGCAAAAAATTAATTCTATTACATTTAATACTTAACTACATTACATTTAAATTTCAATTACATGTAAATTATATTTGTAAGAATCTAAAATTTTGATCACATGTTAATGTTGAGATTTGATTGAAAAGATCATTGTTGAGAGAGATTATTGAAAGAAGGAGATTGTTGAAGAAGACTATGTGTTTCAATCATTATTTTATCATTGATGTCAAACCTGCTATTTGCTAGTATGACAACTGCTTATAAGATTCAAGTACTATCACTTAGTTGATTGATGAAGAGGATTTGATCAATAAGATGTATCAAAAGCACCTAGAGGAAATGCTGAGTTATGATTATGTAATGAAGTACAAAGATCAATTAAGATAGTGATGACATGATGTATTGATAATCTACTTAAGGTTACAAATGTTGGTTACACTAAGAAAGTTTAGAAGAACAAGTTACAAAAAGTTTGTCTACCAAGCTTAACCAAGCGAATAGTAGGTTCCAAGCAAAGATAGTACAAGCCAAGCAAAAACTTAGTTGGAGCCGAGTGAAAGAAAATTCTAATGGATGCCGAGCAAGACAGTTGATTCCAAGAAAAGTATAATTGATATCGAGCATCAATAAAGTTTACTTGATGTAGAGTGATTTCATAGTAGATGCTGAGCAACGTAGTATGTGCTGAGTATTAGAAGGTTGATAATGCCGAGCTGCTACATTATTTAAGAGATTGAAGATTCATTGAATCTAAGCTAACAAGTTTGTTTTCTTGAATTTTTTGAACTAGGTGGAAGTTAAGGATGATGAGCTGGTGGCATAGAATTTTGGGTAAACCATTTTTAGGAAAATTCAAAGTGGATTCTAGGAGAAGTTTTGAAAAGAGATATGAGATATGGGGTAGATACATTGTATCCTAGCTAATCCATCCAAACCCTAATTTGGACAATGGAGAATGAGCAACAAAATATCTAAATTTCTTATTTATAGGAATGTCTGGTCATTAAGCAAAGTTGTCATGTGCGAAAACCTAATGAAGAGAAGGAGGTAAGGGTTTTGCTTCATCAAGTGACCTAAAAGAAGAGTCTACAATGACATCTTGAGAAAGAAGGCTTAAGGAGATGAATGCTTGAAGGGTGAACAAGCTATCAGAGCTGCAAAGTACGAAGGCCAAGTAGAATTGAGGACTGAACAAAGATTTGTATTTTGCAAGAGAAGTTTGTAAGTTGTATCAGATCAAATCTCTATTGTTACTCTTTAAGAATTGTATCAGTCTAGGGAAAATCCTTTGGATTAAGGTTGACCTAACAATCATTTTTAAATCCTTTAATCGAGTGGCATTCCAAGTGAATGGCTTAAATTACTCTAACAAGGCTCACTCCTAATAGGATGATTGAAATTCTTTAATAGTGTCACATTTAATAGTGTTAATTGTACCCTTTAACAGGGTTGCCCTTTCACAGGGCATCACTTTAGAAGAGTGAAAAAGAGTAGCATGCAATTGGTGGTTTTTTCCAAATTGGGTTTCCCCATAAATCATTGTGTTAAGTGTGTTGATGAATCTGTTATGTTTCATGCTTTACATTTCTACAAGCTGATTTAACAGTAACCTACAAGTTTTTAAGTGATTGTATAATCTTATGGATGCATGCATTGATATGAATGTTTTATGGGTTCACTAAGCTGTGAAAAGTTTTATTTATACATCTAGACCTTGGATAACTGATTCTTCACCCCCTCTCAATTATTCTAAAGTATTCCAACAATTGGTATCAAAGCCATCTGCTTAAGAGGACTAGTTTGAAGGTACTAGAGGCACAAAGATCAAGATGTTGAAAAGAGATGTACCTGAGCTTAATAGAGATAACTTTCTTGCATGACAAAGTTTGATGAAGCTACACCTTGGAGGACTTGGAGATCATGCACAATCTACCATTTTAGTGGAACATGTTGGTCCAGTTGGAGCCCTAACTGTTGAAGAGATGATGAAGAAGAAAGAACACAATCAAATAGTGTTGGAGATTGCCTCTGCTCTAAGCTATGCCGGATTTGATGATATCAAAGGCTGCAACATTGCAAAGAAAATGTGGGATTCCCTACACATCATCTATGGAGGAGACAAAAATGTTCAGAGAGCCAAATTTGAGAGTCTTAGAGATAAGTTTGATGATATGAGAATGGAAGAAGGTGAGAATATTGCTTAATATGTTGCTAGAATAAAAGTTGTTAGTGTAATAAAAGGAGCTACCGGTCAGATAGATGATGATACTATGCTAAGAAAAGTCTTGAGAACACTACTACCTATTTATGCTATTAGAGTTTTTGTAATTCAAGAACTGAGATGTATTCTAGGAAATGATCTAACACTTGAAGGTTTGATAGGTAGAGTCACTACTTTTGAGCTATCTAAGTATGACAATTAAAAAATTGAGAGCCTTGAATCTGCTTTCAAAGCTAAGTTGTTATTGAAAGATACTAATGAGGTGAAGTAGAAGCAGAAGAGAAAGATAAAATATGTGTCTAGTGACAGTGATACAGATGAGGAAGATGTTGAACAATTGGAAGCACTACTAGCAAGAAGATTTCACAGAGGCAAAGGCAAGTCCAAAGGTAAGTTACCTATCATTTGTTTCAATTGCAATGAGGTTGGTCATATTACTACAAGATGTACACGTAAGAAGAACTATAGAGGTGGCAAAAAGTACAAAAGCAAAAGAGAAGATGACAGCAAAGATTATAAAGATAAAGACAAGAAGTCATGCTACATTGCTAAAGAGGAAAAAAAAGATGATTCTGATGAGCACAATGATGAAGTGGTGTATGTTGCAATGAAAGATGAATCTGATGAAGATGAGGCCTTGTTACTTATGTGAAGAAAAATGATAGATGGATCATTGACAGTGGATGCTCACATCTCATGACTAGAGACAAAAGTAAGTTCATTACCTTAAATTGTTATGAAGGAAATAGTGTAAGATTTGGTAATGATGCACCATGTTTGATAAAAGGAAAAGGTTTTATCATATTCATAGACAAGATTTCATGTGACAGTGCTTACTATGTTGAAGGACTAAACTATAATATTTTAACTATGTCACAATTGAATAATTCAGGATGTAAGATTGAGTTTGAAAACAAGATTGCTAGGATATATGATATTGATGGAAAATTGATTGGAAAAGGTGATCAAACTAGACGTAATCTATTCTATCTTGATATAGAGGATGCTACTTGTCTTGTTGTAAGATTTGATGATGTGTGGCTATGGAACAAGAGGTTATGTCATGTTAATTCTGACAACTTGGTTAGTATCAGTAACATGAAGAAAGTTAGAGGTTTGCCTAAGTTGAAGAAACCTAACAATACAATGTGCAAACAATGTCAGTTAGGCAAAATGACAAAGTCAAGCTTTAAGAGTAAAGCTTATACCTCTAAAGAAATACTAGAGATTTTTCATACTGACTTGTGTGGACCAATTGATGTGCAAAGATATAAGGGAGATAAGTACATAATGCTATTTTTTTGGTGATTATTCTTGGATGATGACAGTTATGTTTTTGAAATAGAAATTTGATGCTTTTCAAATGTTTAAGTGGTACTTAGCAAGAGTTGAGAAAGAAACAAGCAAGAGTCTAAAATGTTTGAGATCATATAGAGGAGGAGAATTCACATCAAATGAGTTTGAGATGTTTTGTAATGATAGGGAAATCAAAAGACAAACATCTGCCCCTAGGACCCCTCCACAAAATGAAATAGCTAAAAGGAGAAACATATCTATAATAGACTGTACTAGAACACTCATGATGGAGAAGAATGTTTTTTTGAAATACTGGAGAGAAGCTATAAGTATAGCTGTCTATACCTTGAACCGTGTGCAAATCAAGAAAGGTACTCATTCAAAACCTTTTGAACTATGGTATGGATATCCACCCAATGTAAAATAATTTAAGGTATTTGGAAGCAAGTGTTACATTCTTAAAGATGTTAGGAATGGAAAGCTTGATGCAAAAAGTGAAGAAGGTATATTCCTAGGATACTCAACAAGAAGTAAAGTTATAAGTGTTTGAATACTAACACTAACAAAATTGTGGAAATTGCAAATGTGAATTTTGATGAATATACAAAGGTACATGAGGCTGAAACTATAAAAAAGTCAGAAGAATACAAATCATTTGTATAATTTTATGATGGTATGCCTGCTAAAGAAGATGTTGTGAATTAAGTTACAAACCAACAATGAGTTTTAGTGATTTCCGAGTCACATCCTATGAATGTTGAGTTGCATTCAAAAATTGAGCTACATTTAGATGTTGAGTTATAGAATGAAGTGGGTGCACATTTTGATTATGAAGTTAGTGTACATAAAAGAGATACTAAGATACCTAACAAAGATGTACATAGTGATTCTAAATCTGAAAGACAAAATGAAGAAACAAGAGCTAAGCCAAGGTTGTCCAAATATGTCAAAAGACATCATCCTGTTGCTCAAATCATTGGAGACAAAGATGCTAGCCCAATGAAAAGAAATAGATTGAGAAGTGAATCATGTTTGCTAAGCATGAAGGAACCCAAAATAGTGAAAGATGCATTAGAAGATGTGGACTGGTATAAAGCCATGGGAGAAGAGATTGAACAAATAGAGAAGAAAAAAACATGGAATATAGTTCCTAGACCAGAAGACAAAAATATGATTGGCACCAAGTGGGTATTTAGAAATAAGCTATATGAAAATGGAAAAGTCACAATGAAGAAAGAAAGATTAGTTTGCAAGGGATATGCACAAGAAGAAGGAATTGACTATGGAGAGACATTTGCCCTTGTTGTAAGATTGGAAGGAGTTAGAACTCTACTTGCTTATTCAGCATACAAAGGTTTCAAAGTTTATCATATGGATGTTAAATCTACATTTATGAATGGCATATTAGAGGAAGAAGTTTACATAGAACAACTAGAAGGTTTTGTTGATGTTAACAATAAGAACATGGTATATAGACTACACATAGCTCTATATGGTTTGAAGCAAGCACCAAGAGCATGGTATGAGAGACTTCATAATTATCTTGTGAAGATTGGATTTGAAAGGAATGATGATAACAATAATATGTACATGAAGATAGAGAAAGGAAAAGGTATTTCATTATCTAAAATATTTGTTGATGATATCATATTTGGAGGTCAAGATGCTTTATGTAAGGATTTTGCAAATCAGATGAAGCAAGAATTTTAAATGTGTATGTTTGGAGAGATCAATTTTTTTGTGGGTTTGCAAGTATATCAGATGAAATATGGTATATACATCACTTAGTCAAAGTATGCCAAAGAAAAAGTGAAGCCTTTTGGATTGGAGGATTCCAAACCAGTAACTACACCTATGGTGACAAGACACAAGTTGTCAAAGAATAATCATTCAACTGAGGTGAATCAAACATTATACAGGTCAATGGTTGGCAAATTGCAATATGTAGTACATAGTAGACTTGATATTGCATTATCTATAGGGATAGTTGCAAGATTCTTTGCCAATCCTAAGGAAAATCATTTAATGGCTGTGAAGAGAATAATGAGATATCTGAAAGGAAAAGAAGATTTTGGTCTATACTACAAGAAGAATAGAAAGTTTCAATTGAGAGCCTATATTGATGTCGATTGGGCTGGAAATATTGAAGATAGAAAGAGCACCAGTGGAGGAGCATTTTTCTTAAGAAAGAGACTAGTTACATGGACTGGCAAGACACAAAGTTATACTTCACAATCTACTACTGAAGCTGAATATGTTGCTATTGTTGTAAGTTGCACAAACATTGTATGCATCAAATAGCTACCAAAAGGAATAAAGGAAGAAATTATAGAACTAGTGATACTTTATTGTGATAATACAAGTGCTATCAATATATCAAAGAATCTAGTGATGCACACAAAGACAAAGCACATTGCAATCAAGTATGATTACTTGAGAGAGTTAGTTCAAGATAAAGGGGTGAATATGGAATATATCAACACAAAGGAGTAAATTGCTGATATCTTCACAAAACTGTTACCTAAGGATGCTCATGAGTATCTAAGAGGCAAATTAGGGGTGATACCCCTATCAAAGGCTATCTAAGTAACAGGAGGAGTGCCGTGCATCAAACATGATGATATTCATATAATACAAATTGATGCAGTGGATCTTACTTTAGGAGTTGCCTAAAGTAGTCACAGAGCTGAAACTTCAAATCAGTCACAAGCAAGGTGATAGAGGGAGAAATTGAAGAAATTGCAAAAGCATATATCTACATGTTTAAGATGAAAAATGATATATCTTTGGAATTGTTGTCAAAGAGGGAGATATTCTACTGATCAAGAGTCAAAATAGTTAGGGAGATATTGATCAAGAGCTAGAAAAGGGAGATAGAGCAAAGCCAAAATGTATAATCACAAAGGGAGATATTCCTTATAAATGTTGAGGGAGAGATTCCTAATCAAAAGTATCAAGAGATTATTATCAAAGAGATGAAGAGTGTTATTGATCAACAATATCAGAAGAAAACACATGTATGATGAAGAAGATAGAAAATAATGTAAGAAAGAGGGAGAAATCACAATCTACCCAGTAAGAGGAAGATATAGGAAGAAACTTAGAGGGATTTATAAGAAAGGGTTTTGTAACCTAATTAGAAGACATAAGTTGTTGATAGAGGGAGAAATTTTGATACAAGTTTTTCTTTTTGGTATTGTCTTAGTGTTTTAACCTAGTTAGTTTTATTGAACAAGCTCTTCATCATTTGATTGACTTAGTTGATCAGTTGGTTTGCCATCAATGCCAAAGAGGGATATTGTTGAGATTTGATTGAAATGATTATTGTTGAGAGAGATTATTGAAAGAAGGAGATTGTTGAAGAAGACTATGTGTTTCGATCATTGTTTTGTCATTGATGTCAAACCTACTATTTGCTGGTAAGATAGTTGCTTATAAGATTCAAGTACTATCACTTAGTTGATTGATGGAGAGGATTTGACCAATAAGATGTAACAAAAGCACCTAGAGGAAAGGTTGAGTTATGATTATGTAATGAAGTAAAAGGATCAGTTAAGACAGTGATGCCATGATGTATTGATAATCTACTTAAGGTTACAAATGTTGCCTACACTCATAAAGTTTAGAAGAACAAGTTGCACAAAGTTTGTTTGCCAAGTTTGACTAAGTGAATAGTAGGTGTTGAGCAAAGACAATACAAGTTGAGCAGAAAGTCAGTTGGATCCGAGTGAAAGGAAATTCTAATGGATGCCGAGCAAGATAGTTGATGTCAAGAAAAGTATAGTTGATGCCGAGCATTAGTAAACTTTATAAGTTGATGCCAAGTGATTTCATAATAGATGTCGAGCAATGTAGTATGTGCCAAGCATCAAAAGGTTGATAATGCTGAGTTGGTGCATTATTTAAGAGATCAAAGATTTTTTGAATTTGAGCTGAAAAATTTGTTTTCTTGAATTTTGTGAACCAAGTGAAAATTAAGGATGATGAGTTGGTGGCATAGAATTTGAGGTAAACCATTTTTAGGTGAATTCAAAGTGGATTCTAGGAGAAGTTTCTAGAAGAGATATGAGATATGGGGTAGATACATTGTATCTTATCTAATCCACTCGAACCCTAATTTGGACAATGGAGAATGAGCAACAAAATATCTAAATTTTCTATTTATAGGAATGTTTGATCATGAAGCAAAGTTGTCATGTGTGAAAACCTAAGAAAGAGAAGGAGGTAAGGGTTTTGCTTCATTAGGTGACCTAAAAGAAGAGTCTACAATGGCATGTTAAGCAAGAAGGCTTAAGGAGATGAATTCTTGAAGGGTGAAAAAGCTATCAAAGCTAAAAAGTATGAAGGCCAAGTAGAATTGAGGACTGAATAGAGATCTGTAATCTACAAGAGAAGTTGTAAGTTGTATCATATCAAAGCTCTATTGTTATTCTCTAACAATTGTATCAGTCTAGGGTAAATCCTTTGGGTTAAGGTTGACCTAGCAGTCATTTGTAAATCCTTTAACCGAGTGGCATTCCAAGTGAATGGCCTAAAGCCCTCTAACAAGGCTCACACCTAACAGGGTGATTGAAATCCTTTAACAAGGTCACATTTAACAGTGTGTATTGTAACCTTTAACAAGGTTGGCCTTTCACAGGGCATCACTTCAGAAGAGTGAAAAAGAGTAGCATGTTACTGGTGGTTTTTCCCAAATTGGGTTTCCACATAAATCATTGTGTTAAGTGTGTCGATGAATTTGTTATGTTTCATGCTTTACATTTCTGCAAGTTGATTTGATAGTAATCTACAAGTTTTTAAGTGATTACATAATCTTATGGATGCATGCATGGATATGAATGTTTTATGGGTTCACTAAGATGTGAAAAGTTTTATTTATGCATCTGGACCTTGGATAACTAATTCAACCCCCCTCTCAATTATTATATAGTATTCCAAAAGTTAATTTGTCAAAAGGGGTTATAATATGTCATATTAGACAAGTTAGGGCTTAATAGGTCCTAACATAGCTTAAGGGGTCCTAGTAGGTCATTTTAGGTAAAAAAAGGTTGAAATATGTCATGTTATATTTGTTAGGGCTTACCAATTCCTAATAGGTCATGTTGGGTTTTATAAGTAATAATGATTATTAATTAGGTAATAAAGAGTATAAAATTACTCTACAACACATTAGGACCCCAAGTTATGATACATTACTAGGTACCTAGGATCTATATGTGTCTTAGGGGACCTAAGGAGTCCTAGTAGGTCCTAACACATATTAATAGATTTTATTAGGTCTTAATAGGACACTATAGGTCTTATTAGGTAATAATGGGTATTAAATTACTCTACGACACAATAGGAACCCTTATGATACATTACTAGGTAACTAGGATCCATATGTGTTTTAAGGGCACCTAAAGAGTCCTACTAGGTCCTTCAATTAAGGGAACCTAAGGAATCCTACTACTTCTTAATGCATGCTAATAGGTTCTAATAGGTCTTAATAGGCCATGTTAGGTCTTATTAGGTGATGATGGGTATTCAATTATTGTATGACACATTACGATCCCTTATGATACATTACTAGGTAAATGGAATCCATGTGTCTTACGTCGACCTAAGGAGTCCTACTAAGTCCTAACACATGTTAATAGGTTCTATTAGGTCTTAATAGGTCATGTTAGGTATTATTAAGTAATAATGGGTATTGAATTATTGTACGATAAATTAGGACCTAGGATCCATATGTGTCTTAAGGGGACCTTAGGAGTCCTTCTAGGTCCTAATGTATATTAATAGGTTATATAAGATCTTAATATGATTTAATAAGTCTTATTAGGTAATAATGGGTATTAAATGACTCTATGTGATATTTTAACTGCTTATGATACATTACTATTGGGCATTCATTTTGCACAAGGTCAACAACAGGAATCCATTGTGTAATTCCTCTCTTGAAAAGAAAATCTTTTTTAAGGATCTGCTCCAAGGTTCAGTGTTTGTCTTGCAACGTACCAAAATATGCTTAGTAGAAGATAAATGTGAGTGTTCACAAGGAGGCCTTTGCTGGTTCTGATTTAGACTTGGAATGAAGTAAATCTATTTTTTGTCTCAAAATAACACACAAAAGAACAATATTTTTTGTATTTTCTAGTTTTTCAATGAATGCAATCTAACAATGCAACTAAAATGAGTTCCTATTCTAACAAGGGGTTAACAAAGAAAATAACAAAATTGAAAGCAAATAACATGAAATTGAAATCCTAAATGGACATAAGCTACATAAAACAACATTTTGCGAGTTAAACTTTCGAAGAAATCAATAGGAAACCAATGAAAATAGGAGCAACGCTTCCTAGAATCCACTGATGCAATCATCGGTGAGAAACTTTAACAATCATATGATATTTCACCTTTCATCAAATTGCAAGGCCATGAAAAGTGCACTCATACAAGACAAAGAGTTATTTAGGCACAATTTGTGATCTCTCCTCAAGCTCATTACATCAACGAAATTCGTAAATCTATAGCAAACACCAGAACTAAAAGATCACACAACTAGAAACAATGCAAAAAACCTTTGGCTCAATCATAATATCATGAATAAAATTCACAAAACAATGACACATTCAGGCAAGAATAACTACACTCCAAATGTGAGCACCAAAAGCATAATTTTATTGCATAATAATGGCGACCCTTGTTACATTTTACAATGGGGTATTTATAAGAAATCGTCTCCTTAATTTGTGTTGAGAGTGAGAGATATCTTCATGTAATAAAATGCTTTTAAAACATTAAAACAAACTAAATATATACAAACTAACAATCTAACTGGTGCTTAGAGGGACTCCATCCATATTTTATTCATTAATTGGATGCATGAGCCCTTTACATGTCAAAAACAATGAAAGCATGAGAGAGAAAGTAGGAGGAAGCCATCATTCGAAGTGGAAGTGCATGGAGACACCAAAAATAAAAGCTAGTCCTTCACTAGGCATGTGTTGAAGATAAACTGCCGTCAGAATGCGCTTTCGATGCATGGAAAGTGCTATTTTTGGAATTGGCAGTTAACTGTCGTGCACCTCTAAATTGCGAAGCTGTGGACCTGTGTATTTGCAGAGCTTTGGACTAGCGGAGTTGTGGACCTGCATACCTACAAAGCTACAGATCTGCAGAGCTGTGCACCTCGATAACTCAAATTGCCAAAAAATCAAAGTTGTTAATTTTGAAAATGGTTTCTGGGTTTTTCTCAAATGTTGTTTTAGATCATTTTTTGTGTACATTCTTTGCCCCTTTTTGATGATTTATACCCTCTTAATAGCTAATCACTTTCAGAAACTTGAACTCTTGCTTCTTCAATCTAAAATCGCAAGGCACCTGCGTTGAATCTTGTCATCAATAGCTGCATAAGATGAGGAACCTGTTCCGCTTCATGTGTCCAACCTCTGTATCTTTGACCTTTTTTTGCTCTCCAATTGCCTTATCCTTCTCGGCAAGAAACCAAGTGATCCAGATTATTTAAAATGATCAAATGTTTGAAACTTTTTCATATTTGTTTGCAAATTTTTCTAGGCATTTTAAAATGGCTTTTTCAGAGGTCTTTTACTTAAAATTTCAAGTCAAAAACTTCGTTGGTCCCTAAAATTGGGTAGCTAAAGGTTCACTATTTTAGGGACTAAATTAGATCTTCAGTTCTTCTTTCCAACGGTGTAAACGGTTCTGATTTTTGAGCTACATGTCAAAAGTTATGACCTCGACAAGTTGATGCCATTTTTACCTACACAATGAAGCACATATTAGTTCGTAGAGATAAAAAATACTTAGATAAGACACACCCTAATGACACTAGAATAAAAACCAACAAAAAATAGTTACTCAAACAAAACCAGAGGTGAATGGGTGGCGTGGTGTGCGCAGGTGAGCGTCTGGTGCGTTATGGTGTGCGCGGGGCCCTTGGGAGCATGCGTGCGGCCTTTTGGTACGCGCGAGGCCTTTGGGTGCATGTGACACTTGGACATGTGCATGTCCCTTTGTGGCATGCACACACAACGATTTTATTTAATTTAATTTTTTATTTAATATTATATATATATATATATATATATATATTTAATTTAATTTTTTGTTATTTTTTGAATTGTCCATTTTTTTGGGTTTTTTCAATTTCTAATTTTTTTTACTTATTATTTTTTTTTTTTTCAACTTTTTGACTCTAAAGTTCTAACTTTAATGAAATTTTCTTCTCTCGACTCTCGAACTGTGAGTTTGAGAGTCGAGAAAAGTAGGGGGTCCCCAGTCCTAGTGAGGAAGAGGCGTGTGTTGTAGACACCACAACAATTACTAGGTACATAAGATCTATATGTGTCTTAAGGGGACCTAGGAAGTCCTATTAGGTTGTAAAGTGTGTTAATAAGCTCTATTAGATCTTACTAGGTTGTGTTAGGTCTTATTGGAAATAATGGGTATTAAGTGACTCTATGACACATTATGACCCCTTATGATACACTACTAGGCATATAGGATCCATATGTGTCTTAAGCAGACCTAAGGAGTTTTACTAGGTCCCAACATGTATTAAGGGGACCTAAGGAGTCCTATTAGGTACTAACACATGTTGATAGGTTATATATGTATTAATAGGTCATGTTAGGTATTATTAGGTAATAATGGATATTAAATTATTGTTCCATATATTAGGACCCCTTATGATACATTAGTAGGTACATATGATCCATGTGTATTTTAAGGGAACCTAAGGAGACCTACTAGGTCCTAACACATGTGAATAGATTCTATTAGGTCTTACTAGGTCAGAAACTCCCTCTATGTTCAGTATTAGATCTTCATTAATAACCTTAGTTTCATTTTTATTCTCATCTCAATGTCCAAAAATCTCTCCTTTTAGTTTCATTATAATTCTCATCCATGCATCTCTGATATGGAACACATAGACTCCCTTGTTCATATCAGATCATAAAATTAATTAGCTCCCTCTTTGATTGCTGGAAACATCTACATGACTAGCCTCTTCTTGAACATAGTTTACCCTCTTATCACCTCCATGAGAAGTAGAGCCTTTCTCTAGAAATCTGTATGTAGGGTGTCCAATTTGATTGTTGGTAACACTTCGTAGTTGCAAAGTAAGAGCCTCTGACTTGTCCACCATTTATACCTCTCCAAATACTCTTATATTTCCTTTATTTCAACTTCCTTCTTATTTCTTAGTAAGTTTGGTCTCTCCTTGAGACTTGGTCTCAACACTTCTACCACCATATCCACCTATTTGTCCTCTATTGTCTCTACCTTTTCCTCCACCTCTAGTGGTGCTTGAATCTTTATATTTTCTTAACTTTTCTTCAACCTTTACTATAATTTGGTGGCATTTCTAGATTGTATCAAGAGTCAAGAGACTCATATCATATTATATATTCCACTTGAGACCATTAATATACCTTGCTAGTTTCACTTTGTCATCTTCAACAACTCTTGACCTCATGCACAATCTTTGAAACTCATCAGCATAAGAGTTCACATCTAAGTCTTTCTATCTAAGACTTTGTCTCCTTTATGCAACTGGATTTCATAATCCACAGGCACATAAGAATCTCTAATTTTTGCAACCATAGCCTTCCATGTAGAAATGAGAATATTTCCTTCCTTCTCTCTCTCATCTTGGATAAACTTCCACCAAGTGAGTGTAAACCCTCTTAATCTAGCCTTTGCAACTTTAACCTTCAAAGCTTCAGTTATACCATCACATTCAAAGAGATTTTCTAGTCCTTCTATGAAATCTAGGACTACTTTAGGTTCCATCTTACCATTAAAGATTGGAACGCCTTCCAAAGATTTACCACTTAAGGCCTTAAATGGTTTAAGGTATTTCTCTTTTATGAGAGTAGGGTTTATTTCAAGGATCTCATCCGTAATTGTAACCTCCTTATTTTTTTCTTATTTAGTTTGTTATTTAATCTTATCCTTCACTTCTTTAGTCTTCCCATCCACTTCATCCACTTTTTGTTCCAATTGAGCTAGCTTGTATTTGAGAAATCTATTATCTTCTTTCTCATCTACCTTCTTAGCAAGTTTTGCATTGGTAGCCATTATGGATTCACCAACTAATTCCTCTCCTAAAATGAATTACCACAAGCCTAATCTTAACAAGACTCTAATACTAATGTAATAGAAACTCTTCAAGGTGTGCTTGCATAATTGATGACTAAGCTATTCTAGACCTAGTCTCCTCTAGACCCTAAGCTTAATTATAGGGCCTCAAAAGTCTTGAATTTTTTTTTGTAAGACTTCCCTAACTCAACTCTATGAGTAAGTTCTTTTGTGCTTCACCTTGAGGAATACCTATCATTAGGGTGCTTTAAACCTTCACTCTTCCTTGGTTGAATCCAAGGTAAATTTCATAAAATGACCTTCACCAATTCTTTAGGGGTTGCATCCATTACTAAACCATTAACTTGACTTGCAAAGAAATCCATTTGAATAGGGCATCTAGGGTTTTGGCCTAATAGGCCTAATTGGTCAATTAGCCTTATTTAGTAGGGTTTTTCCAATTCTTTCTCAAAAACTCCAAATAACCCCGTAAAATATATATATATATATATATATATATATATATATATATATATATATATATATATATATATATATATATATATATATGGATACCCCTTTTAGATATTTTAAATATTTTGGTGGTATTAAGTCCCTAAGTCATCTGTATAGTGCATTCCTAAAATGTAGGGCTAATAGGGCTAAATGGGATAAAATTGTGATTAAACCTAATTTCTACTTGGAAATCTAACTCAATGGATTAACCAAGTACCAATATCACTCCTAGGTGTCTATAGGACTTCTAGTCTTCCAAAACCATACTAGGTTCAATACCCTCACTCTGTCCCCTACACAAACACATTGATTTCTCACTATCATGCATCTAGTTGGGCTCACTGATCTCATTGAGGGCATGGGGTGAAAAATAGTTAAACTTCATTTTAGAGATCCTCCTTCCATATACATAACCTCTAATGGCTTACCTAATATATTACTCTAAAACGTAATGATATGTAAGGTAGAGAACTATGAGAGATCCATAAAACTAAAAAATTGCCAACTATAGCCCCAACAAACTAGTTATTTTCAAAGCAATTTCTAAACCTACTCTAATGAACTCAAAAAAACTTGACTATTAAACATAAAATTCTTTAATATATCTAATCTAAAAAAATACAAAACTAACTCACAAAGATCAATCCATAAGAATAAATTTACTCTCAATACAAGATGACTATCACCCCAAAATAGAGTTCTTAGTTCTATTCACAACAAAAACTCCACTACATCACACTCTACCTTAGGAAATGGGATCCTAGAAGATTAAATATTCCCTAACCTTTATTTTAGGCCATTATGCAAGCTATCCATAATGATTCCTTGAAGGGAATCCTAACTTGTTGTTTGTTGTCATACAATTTTCAAAAATTGCAAATGTTGTCAAGCAACATTTTGACAACTTTTACAACTTTTTACTATAATCATGCTAAGGATCTCAAATTGACCTAGAATAATGTAAAAACATCCTAAGACCTATGTCAGGCACATTTCTACCCTTTCCCAAGCCTTAAAATATTTTAGACCTACATTTTCCACTTTAAGCCTAATCTAGCACTAACAACATTTAAAGAAACAATCAACTAGGTTGGATTGATCTTAGTCTAATCCACCAAGGAACACACAACATGACCTTCTAACATTAAAAAACCTTCAGTGATTTGGCTAAGGTTAGTACAAGCCAAAATTGAACAAATTTGAGGAATAAGCCTAGGTGCTCCTATACCATTGTGCAATCTTTCATACCATGTTCTAGGGGCTTGTTTAAGTCCATTTAGTGCTTTGTGCATTTTACATACCATGTTCTTTTTGCTAGGATCCAAAAAGTCTTCTAGTTGTTCAATGTAAACCTCTTCTCCCAATATTCCATTTTAAAATACAAATTTAACATCCATTTGATATACTTTAAATCCTTTGTATGCTGAGTATGCAAGTAGAGTTCTAACTTCTTCCAATCTTGCAATTGGGGAAAATGTTTGTCCATAGTCAATGCCTTCTTCTTGTGCATATCCTTTGCATAAAAATCTAGCTTTTTTCCTTGTGAGTTCTCCTTTCTCATTCAACTTGTTAGTGAATACCCACTGATTTCCAATAACATTATTTTCCTTTGGTCTAGGTGCTAGTGATCAGGTTTTGTTCTTCTCTATTTGTTCAATTTCTTCATTCACTTTTTGAATCCAATATTCATTGCCCAAAGGGTCCTTCACTATTTTAGGCTCAAAATCATAAAATAAACATGTACCACTTCTTAGTATTTTCCTTGTCATAACACCAAAATCTATATTTTAAATGATTTATTCAAGTGCATGATGTCTTTTCACATAATTTTCTAGTGTAGGCTCTTTTCTTCTCTAATCTTTTTCAGGTTCATTTTGTAGATTTACTTCAAGTAGTGCTTCATATATATGTGCTTCTTCTTCCTTTGGTTGCTCAACACTAGCTTCTTGGTGCTTGACAAGTTCTTGTATCTCAGCATCATTTTGCTGATGCTTGACATTGATAATCTTTTGCTCGATAGCATGCTACTACAACTTGACATTCATAGCTTGGTGTTTCTCGATAGCCTTGTTCTTTTACTCAAGTGAGATGCAAGTCACAGCTTCATTGACTTATATATACTTATTTTAATCTTCAAGTTCCTTAGTGCATTCTCCTTCATTCTTTTCTACATATTCATCAACTTTCACTTTTGCACTTTCCACAGCTTTGTAAGTGTTACAATTCAAACACTTATAGCTTTGCTCTTAGTGGAATATCCTAGGAATATGTCTTCATCACTTTTAGCATCAATTTTTCCATTTTTATTATCCTTCACTATATAACATTTTATTCCAAAGACTTTAAAATAATTCACATTAGGTGCATACCCATACTTTAACTCAAAGGGTATAATATTTGTACCTTTCTTGACTTGTACTCAGTTCAAAGTATAAACTATTGTTATTACAATTTCTCTTCAATATTTTTGTGGCACATTCTTCTTTATCATCAGTGTTCTAGCACAATCCATGATTGATCTATTCATTCTTTTAGCTATACATTCTATTGAGGGGTTCTAGGTGATGACATCTATCTTTTGATTCCTCTATAGTTGTAGAATATGTTGAGCTCATTAGAGATAAACTCTCCTTCTCTGTTAGATCTCAAGCACTTCAAACTTTTACCTATTTCATTTTCAACTCTTTCCAAATACAACTTAAATAATTGAAAGGCTTCCAATTTTTCTTTTAGAAACATCACAGTCATTATTCTAGAGTAGTCAACAATAAATAGAATAAAATATTTGTCACCATAATAGCTTTGAAATCCAATAGGTCCACAAAGGTTAGTATGAACCAATTCAAACATATAATTAGATGAGTATTTCTTTCTCTTAACTAGAGTTTGTCATTTTTCCTAGCTGGCATTGCTTATACATAGCATTACAAGGTTTCTTCAATCTTGGAAATCCACTTACTCTTTTCATCTTACTAATGGTTACCAAACATCATCATGTTTTTCCATAAACATATGTCATCATGTTGTGCAAACTGTATATGTGAAATGTAGGTCTCTGATCCTCACACACACACACACTTCAACACAGTTATTACTTGAGAGATTATCTCAAAATGAATATGATATTATTCATCCAAGTAATCCAATAGTTCAACCTATTTCCTTCTAACTAGAATGATTTTGCCTTTGCTCTCAGAACAAGAAGTTGACAACTAGACCTCTAGTACAAAGGATTTTGCTTGAGCTATATGAAAATGCAATTAATATATATGAAATGCATTTTAATCTAAGAAAAAAAGAAATATATTACACTAATCTAAAGAAATCCAACACTAACTCAAAAAAATCAATCCATAAGAATAAATTTACTCTCAATACAAGATGACTATCACCCTAAAATAGAGTTCTTAGTTCTATTCACAACAAAAACTCCACTACATCACACTCTACCTTAGGAAATGGGATCCTAGAAGATTAAATATTCCCTAACCTTTGTTTTAGGCCATTATGCAAGCTATCCATAATGATGCCTTGAATGGAATCCTAACTTGTTGTTTGTTGTCATACAATTTTCAAAAATTGCAAATGTTGTCAAGCAACATTGTGACAACTTTTACAACTTTTTACTATAATCATGCTAAGGATCTCAAATTGACCTAGAATAATGTAAAAACATCCTAAAACCTATGTTAGGCACATTTTTACCCTTTCCCCAGCCTTAAAATATTTTAGACCTACATTTTCCACTTTAAGCCTAATCTAGCACTAACAACATTTAAAGAAACAATCAACTAGGTTGGATTGATCTTAGTCTAATCCACCAAGGAAAACACAACATGAACTTCTAACATAAAAAAACCTTCAGTGATTTGGCTAAGGTTAGTACAAGCCAAAATTGAACAAATTTGAGGAATAAGCCTAGGTGCTCCTATACCATTGTGCAATCTTTCATACCATGTTCTAGGGGCTTGTTTAAGTCCATATAGTGCTTTGTGCATTTTACATACCATGTTCTTTTTGCTAGGACCCAAAAAATCTTCTAGTTGTTCAATGTAAACCTCTTCTCCCAATATTCCATTTTAAAATACAAATTTAACATCCATTTGATATACTTTAAATCCTTTGTATGCTGAGTATGCAAGTAGAGTTCTAACTTCTTACAATCTTGCAATTGGGGAAAATGTTTTTCCATAGTCAATGCCCTCTTCTTGTGCATATCCTTTGCATAAAATCCTAGCTTTTTTCCTTGTGAGTTCTCCTTTCTCATTCAACTTGTTATTGAATACCCACTTAGTTCCAATAACATTACTTTCCTTTGGTCTAGGTGCTAGTGATCAGGTTTTGTTCTTCTCTATTTGTTCAATTTCTTCATTCACTTTTTGAATCCAATATTCATTGTCCAAAGGGTCCTTCACTATTTTAGGCTCAAACTCATAAAATAAACATGTACCACTTCTTAGTATTTTCCTTGTCATAATGCCAGAGTCTATATTTCCAATGATTTATTCAAGTGCATGATGTCTTTTCACATAATTTTCTAGTGTAGGCTCTTTTCTTCTTTAATCTTTGTTAGGTTCATCTTGTAGATTTACTTCAAGTAGTGCTTCATGTATATGTGCTTCTTCTTCCTTTGGTTGCTCAACACTAGCTTCTAGGTGCTTGACAACTTCTTGTATCTTAGCATCATTTTGCTGATGCTTCACACTTACAATCTTTTGCTCGATAGCATGCTACTACAACTTGACATTCATAGCTTGGTGTTTCTCAATAGCCTTGTTTTTTTACTCAAGTGAGGTGCAAGGCACACCTTCATTGATATATATAGATGTTTTGTAATCTTCAAGTTCCTTAGTGCATTCTACTTCATTCTTTTCTACATATTCATCAACTTTCACTTTTTCACTTTCCACAACTTTGTAAGTGTTACAATTCAAACACTTATAGCTTTGCTCTTAGTGGAATATCCTAGGAATATGTCTTCATCACTTTTAGCATCAATTTTTCCATCTTTATTATCCTTCACTATATAACATTTTATTCCAAAGACTTTAAAATACTTCACATTAGGTGCATACCCATACTTAAATCAAAGGGTATAATATTTGTACCTTTCTTGACTTGTACTCAGTTCAAAGTATAAACTATTTTTATTACAATTTCTCTTCAATATTTTTGTGGCACATTCTTCTCTATCATCAGTGTTCTAGAACAATCCATGATTGATATATTCCTTCTTTTAGCTATGCATTCTATTGAGGGGTTCTAGGTGACGACATCTATCTTTTGATTCCTCTATAATTGCAGATTATGTTGAGCTCATTAGAGATAAACTCTCCTTCTTTGTCAAATCTCAAGCACTTCAAAATTTTACCTATTTCATTTTAAACTCTTTCCAAATACAACTTAAATAATTGAAAGGCTTCCAATTTTTCTTTTAGAAACATCACAGTCATTATTCTAGAGTAGTCAACAATAAATAGAATAAAATATTTGTCACCATAATAGATTTGAAATCCAATAGGTCCACAAAGGTTAGTATGAACCAATTTGAAAATATAATTAGATGAGTATTTCTTTCTCTTAACTAGAGTTTGTCATTTTTCCTAGCTGACATTGTTTATACATAGCATTACAAGGTTTCTTCAATCTTGGTAATCCACTTACTCTTTTCATCTTACTAATGCTTACCAAACATCATCATGTTTTTTCATAAACATATGTCATCATGTTGTGCAAACTGTATATGTGAAATGTAGGTCTATGATCCTCACACACACACTTCAATAGAGTTATTACTTGAGAGATTATCTCAAAATGAGTATGAGATTATTCATCAAAGTAATCCAATAGTTCAACATATTTCCTTCTAACTAGAATGATCTTACCTTTGCTCTCAGAACAAGAAGTGAATTGGGATTACCATATCTTTTTTGGATCCCAACAGTGCTGGTGAATCACAGCCTTCAGATTGTATTGGTGGGGTGTTTCCATTTGGAGATGAACACCTTCTATTTGCCCTAGGAAGAGATGACAATCACTCTGGAGGATATTTATAGGATATTGCACATCCCATTCCACGGGCCATGATTTTTTTATGACATAGTGCCATGGAGAGGGACAGAGGCACTAAAAGTAGTCTTTCAGGAGGATTTGATCATGGGTAGAGCCATCATGTAGGATGAGCTAGTACACACCTACAAGCTCACTCATAGATTGCTAGTGGTGTCGGGTATATTTATCAGATAATTCTTGGTGTTGGATAGAGGTTAGCATGGATTGGAGTGTGGATGGGGCTGAAAACTTTAGATGATGTTATAAACACTAGAGAGATATGGGTGGGGTTAGTGCATGCTTAGACACATGTTCCATGAGATGCATGTGATAGTATATCATGAGAGGAAGATCATGGTTGTTGGGTTCTATGTTCTTCAAATATGGGCATTGGAGCACTTGCTAGTCACTAGACCTTTTAACACAAATGAGAGGAAGCCCATGAAGCCTTATATATGTAGATATTGAGGATAATTGACCTAGATAGCTCTAGAGAAGACTGACTAGTGGAGAGGCTAACTAGACAACCTAGTGTCAGTAGTATAGAAGCCATGGAGAGAGATAGAGGATTGGGATGATTCACCCCAAGAGATGGGATACATGTTTAGTTCTTGACCACTAATAGGTCACTCAGTGTAGATCGTAGAGAGATTCTTGCTCACTCAAGTATGGCAACAATATGGGAGACCATAGGATATTCCTCAGGAGTATTATTCCTACATGTGGCTGGTGATAGATCTAGAATGTGGATGGTCACCATGATTAGATCTTGGTAGATTAATGATTGATGTGTTTAACTTGGTTGTGATATAGTGAGATTACCTAGCAATAGTAGAAGATAGAGGGATGACTCTCACGTATTAGGCCCATTTTGTGAGTCATCCATTTCCATGATTTATAGATCCAATGGGGATGGTTGTGCCTATTCATCCAATAAAGGCACCATAGGGACTATTATAGTAGCCACAACAGGAGAGAACTAGGCATAGGACACAAAAGGTGCCAATTCCTCCTTGGCAGATGGGAGTAGACCCAGGTGCTAGTGGAAGTGGTGCAGGATAGAGATGCCCTTGAGGTGAGATGGGTTCCTTAGGATCTATTGGAGGAGACACCCAGAGACCATAGACAAAGGCAACATAGCCAGCTGAGTAGCCAACTAAGTAGGGTGAGGGTGATGAGAAGATGCAGGACCAACCTGCCATAGGGGCCTAGGGCAGAGATATCCTAGCATAGACCCAAGAGGCCCTGAGGAGATTGAGAGATAGAGTGTGAGTAGCATAGTGGTAACTAGGAAAGCTCCACATATAGGTGGTAGTGTGAGAACCCAAATAGTAGAGTGAGATAAAGAGATTTGTGATTTATGAGAGTAGCTAGAGCTAGTGGCTCAAAGATCAGAGTGGGAACATGATGAGATCTAGCTGCAGTTAGCTAGGGTAGCCTATTATTTTGTGGCATGTGCACTAATAGTTCTAAATGAGGCTAAGTAGGTGCCTTGATTTTCCTAGTATGCACAAAATTTAGGAGGTGCATCGCCTTTAGCAAGACTAGATATGCCTCCTTCTTCACCTCCTTCACTATCGCTAGTGGGAGGTGAGAGAGCAAGAGAGAGTTACCTTCATTCTTGCTCTAATTTTGATTTGGCTATGTAGTGATTGGTGTGCTAGCACAATTTTGTAACATTTTAAAGATCGATAGCACTCGAGTAGCATCCATATTTGCATTAATGTATACTTTTGACATGATATATATGAGATTTTGATTCGAGTACCATTTGTATGTGTCACTTTCTCTCTTTGTCTTTATAGCTTGTTGTACATGAGATGTTTTATGTTATGGTTTATAAATGCAAATTTAATATGATGTAAGAATATAGTATAGATGAGATGAATCATGATAATATGTATGAAATGTAAAATGTGGATGAACTAATATCGCATGTAGTATTCTCTTGTGTTGATAGTGATAGGTATCCCATTAAAATCGATAGGATGAACCAAAGAACCAAATGCTTATGCAGACATTAAAAAAAATGATATTTTTGAAGAAGCCAACAATACCTCATCATGAAGGATGCAGTAGATTAGTGATCTAACCATGTGTTTATACAAATGTGGAGTGTGCAATGCAACCCTACACTAGATGCCACCCTAGCTTTGGTTACCAAGCTTCAACAATTATCATCACTGAGCATATAGGAAAACCTTAGATATCATACAATTCCCACTAACATTGCAATCATAGGAATATGGATAGGACATCTATTCTAGTTTTTTTGAGATTAAATGTAAGCATTTGAGGCATAAGAAGCTAGAATGACCATAATATTTGTCCCTTTTAATGTAGCAAGTTAACATAAGCATCAAAGCATAAATGCTAGGATGACTAGAATGTTTCTTGTGTGAAGACACACTAGGCACATGAGAGATTCTTATTATGCTCAATAATTAGTAAATATTCTATTAGCAACAACCCCTTACATTCATAACCTGAGACAAAAGTGTGCTAAGTATACTCCTAGTGACCTATACATTCACTTAGTAGGACGAATATCAATATTTATTATAACATGAAGAGTTCACTCCAACAAGCAAGGAGAAGAACCAACCTCACTAATTTATTCATATAAAAGGAGTCAAGGTACAAAAAAACATCTAATACAAGATGGAGGCTCTTATAGTGGACACCCCTTCAGATGGATGTGTCAGATCATTGGAACTAAATAACAAAACAAAAAGAAAAGAAAAAGATCATGCTCCTAGTCCTCACTTCTCTAGTAAAAAGAGACATCATTGAGTTGCTTGAAGAGATATGATAAAGTGAAAGGAAAGAAAACAAAGAAAAGCTCAACATATCCCAAACAATTTCATCATTTTGACTTTAGTTTTGTCTTATAGGATTGATGTCAAGTGTCAATGTTTAGAACATATATGAAAGAAATCTCTTCAATAGGGTGATGATAGTAAACAAACATAGTTAGAACAACTGGTGACTGAAGTCAAAGAGGAATATTTAGTAAGAAGAACCTTAGTAAGAAACTAAGCAATAGTAGAAAAAAAAAGTTAGGAAAATTGATGAGTGGTGTCAGAAAACTCAAAAAGTGACACAAGTGATAGTAGGCAGATGCAATTAGAACAACTAGTGACTAATGCAATAGAGATCTTCCATGAGAGGAATCTCAAAGTGACACTAGCAAAAATAGGCAGATGTAGTTAGAACAACTGGTGGTTGTCATGAGAGAGATTCTTGTGACACTATAGGGTGTTGCCCCTAAGTTATGACAAGATTTAATCCATGGATACATGAGCGAAATCAGAAAACCAAAGTAGGAAAGCAACTATACATGAAGGCAGAAGATGTGCTGTGAGATATAACATTTTGAACAAGAGGCACCTATTTGCCAAATTTTCACCTTCTTGGTAGAGATTATTTCTTTTTTTCAATTTTTTTGTATTTGTCTTTTTTCTTGATTTTTTTATTTTCTTGTTTTTTTTTGAATTTTTTTTGGTATTTTAAGGCACCTATTTGCTAGGTTTTCAACAAGCTAATGATTTTTTTACGACTTTTTTAATTTTTAGATTTTTTTAGGGCATTTAAGTATATACAAAGAACTTTTGAAATTAGATCAGTTGTAGAACTGCTTTAGGTAAAGAGTGTTGATAGGCTCCTTAAGCACCTCTCCCTTGACTATAGAAATTTGGTAAGCACTAGATCCAAACACAATAGTGATTATGTATGGACCAAACCATTTGGGTTTGAACTTCCCTTTTATACCCATTGTTGCTGATTCTAAGGGTTTTCTCTTAGAACGAGATCACCCAGTTGGAAGTCATGTGGCTTAACTTTCTTAATGTAGCTTCTAGACATACACTATTGATAAGCTCAAAGATGATCACATGCCACTTTTTGACCTTGATCTAACAATTATAGCTCTTGAATTCAAGATATTCTATAGTCATCATTATTAATGAGGCCCTTCATGGATATTCTCAAAGTGGGAATTTCAACCTCAATTGGAAGCACAGCATCTACTCCATATACTAAAGCAAAGGGTGTTGTACCTGTTGGAGATCTGATACTTGTTCTATAAGCCCATAAAGTTGGATTAACTTGAAGGTGCCAGTCCCTTCTAGATTTGTTAACTATGTGATGTAGAATCTTAAGGATCGCCTTGTTGGATGCCTCTGCTTGACCATTGCCCTAGGGGTAATAAATAGAAGACCAGTGTTGCATGATTCTAAACTTTTTGCATAACTCATTAAGATCCTTGTTTTTAAACTATCCTCCATTGTTAGTAATAAAAGAGGAAGGTACACCACACCTGCATATGATTTAATTCATGATGAACAAAGCTACTATTTTACCATTTTCTATGGACAAAGGGACTACCTCTACCCACTTAGTGAAGTAGTTTGTAGTAGTAATGATGAACTTGTGCCCATTTGAAGAGGACAGGTGAATCTGACCCACAAGATCAAAGGCCCATTATTGGAATGGCCATAGTGTGATAGAAGGAATTAGATCTCTAGCTGAAGCATGAATCAGGTTCCCATGGAGTTGGCATTATTTTTTGGACTTGGCATATTTATTTGCCTCTTGCTCTTCTAATAAGTTTATGAGCTAGTGTCAAGCCCTTAGAGTGAGATCCACAAATGCCCTTGTGTACATCTATTAATGCATGTTTGGACTTATCGAGTACTAGAAACCTAAGGACTATTTTATTGAGACCTCTACTAAACAAGTCATTAGAAATAATGACATACCATGAAGCATTACAGATAAGGTGACATTTTTCATTCCAAGTTAAATTGTTTAGGATGGTTTGGTCACACAAGTAAGAGTCTATATGGTGGTAGCAAGATGAGTCATGTCCTACAATAGAATAGATCATCTGAGAGTTGAGAGACTCATAGTTAAGGTAGAGTAACATTTCCACTAGGAACTTGTGTCAAAGATCATTTTTGGCATCTATAAAAAAGAAGCAAGAGTAGCCATGACATCAATTACTTTATTGTATGCCCAAGGAATTTGTTGGAAAGTGATATGAGAAAAATATTTCTTTAGGTCATCCACCATGCATTTATAAGGGATAAATTTTTCATCCTTTTTCTAATATACATCATTGACTTGGTTGATTATAATCTATGAATCACCAAAGATGTTCAATTAATCCAATCTCCATTCAATTGCAATCTTCATGCCATTAATGAGAGCTTCATACTTTGTAATATTGTTTGTACAAGGAAACAAAATCTTGTATGCCTTAGGTAGTGAGTACCTCTATGGTGTTATGAATAAGATCCTAGCATCAAATCCCTATTGTGTGAAGGACACGTCAAAGAACATCACCCAAGTTTGGTGTGTAATCATTAGAATTGATTCATCAGGAAAATCAATGTTTAATGGAAGAAGACTCTACATTGGTGCTTCTTCTAATTGATCAGTGATTGCTTTTCCTTTGATGGCCTTTCATTCAACATAATGAATGTCAAAGTCACTTAGTATCATGACCCACTTAGCCAACCTTCCTATTAGAGCTGCCTTGTTGAGTAAGTACTTTATTGGATCAATTTTAGCAACCATCATGTAGTTTGAGCAAACATGTAGTCTCTCAACTTTTGAGAAGCAAAGACAACTCCAAGAAAGCTTTCTCAATGATAATGTAATTCATTTCATAAGAAATCAACATGTGACTTAGATAGTAGATAGCTCTTCCTTGTTACCATTGTTTTCTCAAGCTAGCAATATACCCAAAGATGTCTCTATTGCTGAGATGTATAAAATGAGAGGCTTCCTGTAGATGGGAGGCATCAGAATTGGTGGATTAGCAAGGTATTGCTTTATCTATGTTAAACTCTGATCACATTCTTGGCTTTAGTTATATTTCACACCTTTATGCAGTGTCTTGGTAAAAGGTTATGATATATTCACAATCTGTGAGATGAATCTACAAATGGATTGAAGTCTTCCTTGTTATCCCCTCATCTAACTAATATTACAAGCTGGAGGTATGTCCATGATTGCTTAAACTTTCCATAGATCGACCTTGATTTCTTTTGCAGACACAATGTACCCAAGCAATTTCCCAGATGTTACACCAAATGCACATTTCTTAGGATTAAGTCTCAAGACTGAATTTCTCCATGTGATCTAGGATAGATCCCAAATCTTGAAGGTGAGTGTTGCATTTTTTGCTCTTAACCAAGGTATCATCAACATATTCTTCCATTTTTTTATGCATCATGTCATGAAAGATGATAGTAACTACCTCTGATATGCAGTACCAATATTTTTCAAGCCAAATGGCATCACGTTCCAATAGAAGGCTCCACATGCACAAGTGAAAGAAATCTTTTCCTAATATTTTGGTGCAATTTTGATCTGATTAGAACTAGAAAATTCATCCATGAGTGAGTACATTTTATATCCTACTATCGTGTCCACTATTATATCAATGTTAGGAAATGGAAAATCATCCTTTAAACATGATCTCAAAAATCTATATAAACTCTGATTGATTTGTTCTACTTGGAGACTAGAAAAATGTTTGATATCCATTTAGTGTAATCAATAGCTCAAATGGAACCAAATTTTAGAACCTTTTCTAGTTCAAATTTGACAAACAATCAATAGGAGGATGCATTTTTCTAAGTTTTTGTTTGACTGGTTTAACTTTTGGTGCAATAGATAAGTGATGCATTATAAGATTGGGATCTAATCCTGAAATATTTGAATATACCCATGGAAAGTTTATCTTTTTCTTTTGGAATAAGGAAATGAATTCCTCTTTTTCTTTTGGAGATAGCAACTGTGCAAGATGTATCATGTGAGAATGTTCTTCTATTCCCAAGTTGATTGGCTGTGTTGGCTCAATCAACACTGATAATCTTTCCTTAAAAATGACTAGGAAGTGCATCAAATATCTCATCCACAAGCACCTCAAAGAGGTTTTCACCCTTGAATACATCTTTTATTTTACTTTTTTAGGTTTTGATATTGCCACAATATGGTTTTCATCATCGTACCTTTTATTTATTTTCTTTTTGATTGTATGACTGAGATATTTGATGTCAACTTTAGTCATGTTGATAGTTTGTTTGCTAGTGGAATACATTATAGGTTCGACAATGTTTAAGTAATAGGCAAGAGCATAGTCATTCTAGAATGTAGGGACCTCACTAGGTGCATTAGAATTCTAGTCTATGAGCTCAGGATAGGTGAGTGAAAGAGAAGTGGTAAGTTTGATTGTGTTCATATATAATCATCAAATGCTTGGACTAGAAATTCAAGAAATAGATCAACTTCATTCACAAGTGTGTTTGAATGCCTCTAAGTTCTAACATCATTAATCAAAGACTCGATGGAATTAGTTGGATAAAACTCATCAGACCTAACCCTAGATGCTTCACCTACTTTGAGGATATTTTTATAGACATGAACTTGATCTATGTCTTTGTTTGTAGTTGCTTCTAAGAGAGAGTCAAATTCATATTCCCAAGAATCTGTGCTACATGGTGACAAACTATAGAATTCCCCAACAGTGATAGGGAAAAACTCTCCTTCATCCTTGGGATTTTTACAAAGATACTCAATGCATAAAGCATGACTAGACTCTCCTTGTTCTTTTCGAGTATGATGTGAATCAATAGTATCATCAGAAGAATCACTATCACCATCCGTGGTGTTGACATGTGGTACAAAATCATCAGGTTCAATAAAGAATTTAACAAGATCATTAGGAATAAGATAAGGATAAGGATCCTCATCATCAACATTGTCTTCATGGTCATCAAACTCAGCTTATGACTCATTTTCAAATGAAGTCTCAAGTTCTAGTATAAATTTGTTAATCCCTAGATGAAATAGAATCTTCTTGAAGCCTATAGTAGATGTATCCAAAATCCTCCTAGCTATCACTTTGGCAGGATCAATCATACCATTTTTTTTATACCCAACAGGACTATTTCCCTTGTAGCCAAATCATTTCATGAGTTTAACACCTAAACCATACTTTTCAGAAGTAATTTCATGAGACTATTCTGTGAGGTCAACTGGAGTTCCACTTTGTAGATTCATGCAATAATAGCTCTATTTTCATTTTCCTCCTTGAGAGGGATAGTAGCTTTGAAAAATGTACCATTGTACTTGGTTTGAGGTGTCAACACAAAAGGTCTCTTCACTTCAGATAGTCTCCCATAATGATGGGGGGATTCAAGAAAAGATGTCAATGATAGAAATGGTTCTATGTGATATTCACCCATTTCAATTTCTTTTAGCTTGAGTGACTGCTTGATTTTCTTTAGCTTGTTATCATGATGATCTATAGTTTACCTATTAGTATGTATGAAGTTTTCAATAGATTTTAGCATGTTATAGGTATAGCTAGTACTTGTAGGTATGGTGACTTCAGAGCCATGAAATGGGAACATTATGCATTGATGGTAAGTGGAAGGCACAACTCACATCTCATGTATCCATGGTCTTCCTAGTAGAATATTGTAAGCTAATGGAATGTCTAGGACTTGAAAATTGACATCCCTTTCTATAGATCCAACTAAGAGAGGTAGCACAACAAGACCAAGGACTTGTGCTCGACTTCATCATATGCTTTGATAGTTATCTTATGTCGAGGGTCAATGGACTTCAAAATAGTCCAATTGTTTGAGTAGAGTAGCAAAGACAATGTTTAAACTAGCTCCATTATTGATAAGAACACAATAGACATGTTTTTGGTGTATCATGACCTCAATGTGTAGAGGTTGATTTTACAAATGACTTAGTGAATGGTCGCCCTCCTTAGAGAAGGACATATAGTAAGGTGAGGTCAAATGACCTACCATAGATTAGAACCTCTCAAGATCAAGATCTTGAGGGATGTTTGCCTAATTGAGGGCTTTGTTGAGATTTTTCCTATGAGCAGGTAAGATTTTGAGTAGTTCAAAGATCATGATTTGATCATTTTTTCATTATAACTGATCAAGGATACTATGACTACTCATTGTAACTAATCAAGGATATTGTAGCTTGTAGCCATATAAGTTGTTTCAAGTTTTGTTCCTGTAATAGCATTGGCACAAGTTTATGATGGTTCACTTTTAGATGTGTTGGAAGTAGGACCCCTTAATAAAAATGGTGTCTTAGGTTTAGTTTTGTCTTGTTTGCCCTTGATGGTGATAATGTCACAATACTCAACATCCACTAGTTCAACCATGTGGACTATCTCATCATCATCGTTAGAGTACATATAGTTGATCTTGTTATGAGATTTTTGTTTTGATTTTTCTCCCTTTTCATTGTGAGGGAATGGCTCCTTGAAAGCCTTGTGATCTGAGTTCTTGTTATGTCCATCCACAACAATGTCAACATCATCAATTAAGTCTTGAATTTTGCAGCATAGGTTAATGCAGTTGCTAGTTTTGTGACCTTTGTTTTGGTGATATTTGCAAAATGTAGTTTCATTCCACCATGGTGGTTGTGATTGTGGATCATAAGGAGAAGAGTTATCCAATGGAGAAATGAGCTTATTTTGTAGCAAGGTCTTATAGACCATATCGAAAGGCTCACCAAGAAGCATAAATTCTCATTTAGGGAATGTGACCCAAGATGAGTTCCCTAGTTTGTTTCTAGACATCTTGTTGTTAGAAGGAGATTGCTCAACATTCTTGGATGCTTTGAGATTATTTGTAAGATTGAAAGCTACCTTAGTAGGTTTAGGATTAATGTTGTCAAAAAATCCATCATGCATAAACTCTTTCTTTTTGCTCACATACTTGGATTTATCCTTATTAGAGGTTGACCATTGTTTAGTGTCCTTTTGAAGGGTTAGTTTACCCTTTTTGACCATGAATTCCTCTATCTAGATAGCTCGTGTGACCATGTCTTTGAAGGTACATGGACCTTGAAGTTAAACTCTATACCCAAAATCAAGGAAAAGATTATGCATAAAGATATCAAGTTTCTCTATTTATGAGATTTTGCATGAGTATTTGGTGTAAAGTTGTCTCCATCTTTGAAGGAATATGAGGAAAGGTTCCCCAACTTTATATTTAAGGTTTCAAAGTCTCAAGTGTTAACTAGGTGTTGTATGTTGTGAGAGTACTATTGGAAAACAAGTTAGCAATCTGATTGAACGTTTTGATACCAGTAGGCAAGTGTGAATACCACTCCATAGCCTAGCCACCTAGAATTCTTGGGAATAGATGCATGAGATATATCTAATTATGTATAAATTCCATAGACAAGGCATTGAATTCTTGCAAATGATCTTGGGGATTAGTAGTTACAAAGTATTTACATGCTCAGGTAACTCAACTCCTCTTGGAAAAGGAGGCAGGTCTACACTCTTGTAAAAAAGAAATGGACAAAGAGTGTCTAAGGTGTATTTTTTTCTAGGTTTTTCTTTATCACGCTTCATTTGGGCTAATTATTATTGCATGATCTTCAGTTTCTTTTTCAATTTAGATGTTTTAGTTTCCTCTTTAGGTGTAATGATAGTTTCAATATCAACGTGATGAGGTGGCTTGGTTCCCTCTTAAGCAAGTTTGAGAAAGTATTTCTCTTTCTCTTCATTAAGAAAGATTCCCATGACCTTTTGGAAGCTTTTGTCCTTAAAATATTTCTTAATATGTTCAGGAAGTATTTCTTTCATCAGTAAAAGGTTCCTTACATCTTTCATTCATATGTTGATCTTGGTCTCTATTATGTTCTCTGTGTTCTATTTCTCAATCAGCCATTTTGGGAATGTGATAAGTTTCAGTGTATGTTGGTTAAAAAGGTTGTTTGAATAAGAATTCAGCTATGTTGTTTGGAGATATATGATCTTTTCTAGCTTTGAGATCCTCTTGATACAAGGGGTTCCTAGTTTGTTGTAAGTTTATAGAGAACATTCTCTGAACACGAGATGACCTAACATGTGAAGGAGATTGTGAAGATTCCTCACTAGATGAGTTGGACAAAAACTGTGTATAGACTAAGAATCAACCATTACCATGATTATGACCCCTAGCTCTACCTCACCTAAGTCTAAGGGGATAAAACACATTTTGGCTTCTTCTTGCCATAGTCATAGACAAGGACAAAAAGTGAAAGCCTAGAAAAGGACCACACTAGAATGTATTCTCAAAAAGAAAGATAAGAGTGTTGTGTACTAAGGTATGAGTTATCTGAGTAATGACTAGAACAACCAAAGATTATGACTATTAGGGCATAAAGTACAACAAACATGAGATGACAAGAATAAGAAAGGCAAGTAATGAGACTAGTTTGTGTGTAGGTCACAAGTTGTTGGTTAAGCAAGAAGTCACTATTTGACAATATTTACAGATAGAGAATTGCTAAATCTTACAAATGTAGATCAGAATTAGAGCACACATAGCTCTGACAAAAAAGTTTGATAGTTTTTAGAACAAGATCTCATGCAAAGATACATGGGGAACTGCATGAGGAAACCCAAAGAAGGATGATGCAAAGTTTTAGAACAACACTTTTTTACTAGGTTTCTCACACGAGAACTTGAACGAGGTCATGTGAGAACTTGACAATACAACAAAAAGACAAAGTTTTAGCATATTAGGGCACTATTTGACAAAATATCACGTAGATTTTTACAAGGACACATGCAAGGATGTGCTAACAAGGTAATTTCTTGTGTGAAGTTTTGCATAAATGGGTGTGAAAATCTAGATAGACTAACCACTATTGATTGGATTTGAAGAGATTTTGCGAGTTTTAGATAGTTTTAGATGGTTGGTTGTATTTACAGATTTTAGACAGATAGCAAAAATAGTTTTCAAGTTTTTGGACAGCATTGTGTTTTCAAGAAAAAAATTGCTTTCAAATAGATACGAGAAGCAAGCAATAGTCACAAACAATCCAACCAAGGACAATGCAACTCAGAGGGATAGAGGAGTCTTGACCTTTAGTTTGTTTGATAGATTTGGACAAGTTTAAAGAATCAACAACAAACACGCTTTAACCCTATAACCAAAAATGGTAGAGAAGGCAAAACCTTTGTCTCCCAACTTACGTACATGCATTCACCTCACACAGTTGTGTCACCCCACTAGAGTGTGATCATATTTTTGGTGTATTCAAGGGGCTCAATAACATATACATTGAATAAACACCCTTATGGCAGTGGTCAAGCATGTATACCACCTTCCAATGCCCAGGTACATGCCTATGGTGATAATCTACATGAGAGATTCTTCCCCCTCCTTGCACAAAGATTATGCCCCCTTTTGAAGGTGAATTAGGTAGCAACTAACTAAGAATTTTTTACTTGGCTTCCATTCATATTAATCCTTGGTGGCTTTGCAAGTGAAGTTAAGACCAACAGCCTACACTAGCATCTAAAACTACACATAGTTGACTAGCAAGACTGGGGTCAGCGATGTCCAGTGCAACAAACAGATTCTCCTCTTGATATGCGATATCAGGAATCAAGAGGAAGAAAATAACATGGATTTGGAGTCTTTCACTCTACAAAGATTCTTTATGATAGTGAGTTGGAATCTTCAGTGAAAGGAGTGTGCTCACTTAGGTCATTCCTAGAGGTTGGATCGCTTTGGCAGGCCCTCTAAAGGTTGACTCAGACTAGTGGTTTGGATCTAAGGGTCCAAGTTTCTAATTTCCCTCTAGGAAAAAGAGTATACTTCTCTACCTCATCACCTTGCCCAAATACACAAGACATGTTAATCATCGAGTTAGCTTAATCGATCCCAATTTGTCTTTCCTCAAGATTTTGATTCCCTAAAAAGAAATCATCATCCCTTCATAGAAAAGACTCCTATAAGAGAACCACTAGCTTTCCTCCCTTAGGTACCATCTTTCAGAGGATTCTAGGTTTCTAATTTACTCTTGAGCATCACTTCTAAGTACTAAAGAGCATACTCCCCTATTCCCCTATCTTGCACCCTACGAAGTTCACAAGCCTTATTTATACTATGTGTGAAAAGAAATAAATGAAGACACAATGTTTAAGTGGGTTTGAAATAAGTCCTCAACATGCGTATCTATGACAAAATATCCTACAATTATAGAGTCAGTACATGTTTCAAATTTTTTGATAAGGAGTCTTCAACGAACGTCTTGTAAACCACTATTAAGTTGTTTGAAAACTAAAAATTAGAAAGAAAAATGCTTTAGAGAACACCATTAGTCAAAAAAAAATGATAAAATTGAATTTTGGAAATTGCATTTGCATGTGCTATTGCAAAATTTTGTGTGAAATCATGTGATCCACGTGAGAAAATGATGTGTACTGCATAAGAAATCATGCATTTATACACTTTTTTGCATGAGGAAGTGTTGTGAAAGGGGAAAAATCCTTAGTTCTTTACATGAAAATGAGATTTCTTGCATGAAAATTTGGAAAATGGTACGAACAACTATGACGGAGTAATTAAAAATGCAGAAAATAGAGTGAATGAGGCCAGAAAACTTGATTTCTCAGCCTGACAATGGGCACCAAAAATGTAAATGTGAAATGTAGGCCTCTAATCCTCACACACACTTCAACATGCTCATTACTTGAGAGATCATCCTAGAATGAATATGAGATTACTAATCTGAGTAATCCAATAGTCTGACTTGTTGCCTTCTAACTAGAAGGATTTTGTCTTTCCTCTCAAAATCAGAAGCAAGCAGCCAAACCTTTAGTATGAAGGATTTTTCTTAAGCTATATGAAAATGCAATTAATCAATATGAAATACATTTTAATCTAAGAACAAAAGAAAAATGCTATGCTAAATGAATGCATATTAATATAATATGAGATTCAAATGCAAGAGATTTAAGCTAGCAAATGTATGAAAATGAGTAAGTATTCTCGCATTAATTTGATACACAAAACATTCAAATTTTTTAATGAGGAATTGAAGGCTCCTTAAATAGGATCCTAGGATTGATCAATGGTCGGGATCAATTGGAATGAACAATTAGGATTGAAGATGAGACTCAGTCAAAATGGAAACTTCCTTGTGCAGATGTAGTTGATTGCTTTAGATCTGAGTGTGATGGAGAGTAAACTGAGTTTCACATGAGTGTGAGAAAGAGTTAACTAAGTTAATTCCAATTTGAGAGCTAGTTCACTTAGAATTTCCCTTTCTGAACTAAAGAGAAGATTTGTAGAGATTATTTAATTTAATAGAATAAGATATGACCTCATAAATGCATAAACTTTAATTAATTCAATATTTTAATTCAATAATTAAAATGAGGACATTATTAAATTAATTACATTTAATTCTTTTGTATTATTAGCTAAAGAAGTAATTTAATTTAATTAAAGTATGAATACTTATAATTAAATTAAATTAAATTAATAGGTTTAATGTAGCTAATTTGAGTCAATACATAAGAATTAAATAAAAGTGTGATTAATGTAGATTGGGGTTTTCAACATTTGACACTTAGGTCAAGTAGCGAGTATTAGAATCAAAATTGTCTAGTGAAATTGGACTGAAGAATGATTGAATAGACCAGAATTGGATAACATGGCAATGTGCCAATTTTGGAGTATTACAAAAACAAGCATATCTCATCAAATAAATCTAGATAGATCAAGTTACCTCTTATTTTTTTTCCTATTTCAATTATTAGTTTACTTGTAGCATCAAATATCTTGGCCTTCTTGTGATTGAATTCAACTGTGTATCCTAATTTGTTCAACTATGAAACACTCAACAAATTGTAGTTAAGTACTTCAACCCAATAAACATTGTCACATTTGATTTTATCAATTAGTTTTGTTGATACTTTACCTTTCAAAAGACATGGGGCATCATTACCAAACTTGATGTAGACACCTTTATATTATTCCAAGGTTTCAAACTTACTTTTATCACCAGTCATGTAATGTGAACAACCACTATCACCTTTACTCACATCAAAAATTAATGCATTTTTCTCATCTTCATTAGAATATTCTTTCACAGAAACATAGACAACTTCATCATTACTATCAAACTCATTATAATTTTCTTATTTATCAATATAATAATGTTTCTTACCTTTATCTTTATAGTCCTTTCTTCTATTGTCTTTGTCATCTTTTTTCGTTTACATTTTTTTTCCCTCCTTTCATCCTTGTCTTCTCTATCAGGACATCTTGCAACAATATGACAAACTTAGTTACATTTAAAAATTATATTATAGGAACCAACTTTCCCTTACCTTTGTTAATAAGAACCAACTAAGATTTGAAAGCTGATTCAATAGAAGTAGGAGTAAAATTATCAAATTGTGATAAATTAAAATCAACAAGTCTACCAATTCCAAAGTTAGATTATTACTAGGAGTAAATCTCAGTTCTTGTATTGTAGAGACTCTAATAGCATATATAGGAAGTAAGGTTCTTAATACCCTGCTGATCATAATTTTATCATCAATCTTCATATTAGATCCTCTTATATCATTTACCACCTCTTTGACTTGTCCACAATATTGAGAAATAGTTTCACCTTATCTCATTCTTATCTCATAAAGCTTACCTCTCAAGATTTTTAATTTTTCTCTTAAAATATTTGTGTCTCCTCCATAAATATCTATAGTATATCCCACATTTTCTTGGTAGTAGTGCACTCCTTTATGTCATCAAAATTGGTATAGCTTAGGGTTGATGCAATCTCCAACATTGTTTGATTGTGTTCTTGCTTCTCTTTCATCTGTTGAGTTGTCAGAGGTCTTGGTATCTCTACATATGCATATTCCACATAGTGTATTGCTCCTTCTCCAATTATTTCTAGATAAAACTTCATCAGACTCTGCCATGTATTGAAGTTCTCCTTGTTTAGTCTTGACACTTCTTTTTTGTACATCTTAATCTTTAGCTTCAAGTACCTTCAAGATTTTCTTTTTAAGCACTAGTGCTCTAATGCCAATTGTTAGAATCATTTAGAATAACCAAGAGGGGGAGAGAGGAGAGGGGGTGGGGGGGTGTGAATCAGTTATCCTCAAGTCCAGATATATCAATTCAACTTTTAATCACTTCCAATATTTTAGATCTAATCATTAAATAGCTCGATCACTATAGTAAACAATTAGTAAAATAAAACTTGTAGTCCACTATCCTAATAATAAAAAACTTGTACAATGTAAAACATTAATAGCCAAACATCTTAGATAACATACACACAAGTATAAGAGAAAGATTTAACATGGAATTTTTTTTGGGAAAAACCAATAGTAATATGCTACCAATTTTCACTCTCCTGAAGTGAGCTCTATAAGGAGCCAACCCTATTAAAGATTACAAAACATGCTATTAAATGTGATATTGTTAATGGATTTAAATGCCCTATTAGGAGTGGCCCTTTGAGAGGACTTAAGAACATTCCATTAGAATGTCACCTTGATTAAAGGATTTATAAATGACTATTAGGCCAACCTTGATTAAAATATTTCAAACTAATACAATGGTTAGAAAGTAACAATAAGTTAATGTGATAAATACAACTCACTTTACAAATAAATATCATAATGTAGCTCATATGTTGATCCACCGACAGACCTCCATTATCATCTCTATCTCGAATTTTCCTAGCAATCCTTCAAGCAATCATACTTCACCTCTTCATAACTCTTCTTAGCCTCCTACTTAAGTTCACCAGTCAATAGCATCAACAAAACATCTACTTGTTAACCTTGATTAGGTCACCCTTATGCCTCCTTAAATAGGTAGTTCTGATCTTTTTCCTCTTAAACATCGCCATAGATCTTAGGGTTTTGATCAGATTCAACACATATACTAAATTTTTCCAACATTTTTTTCTCCTTCTACCCTTCTAGATACTTCTCTTTGATTCAATTTTTAGGAATACAAAAACATAGTTTTTTAAGCATTAAATACTCCAAGTCATACATCCTTATCTTCAACACATTTTACATATTCTAAGAATACAATTATGTTGACTAGAAATCAAGATTTCCTTAGAAACTGAAAAATGTTGTCACTTGACCAACACCATGTTCTGATGCTTGGTCATCACTAAATTTCTTGATCGATACTAACTATTATGTTTAACAAATTTTTTGATACTTGATCAATACTAATGCTCGATTGACACTATATTCTACTTCAATTATACTATCACTTGATCAACACTAGCATCACTTGGCCTAAACTTCTAGTTCCTTAATCTTCTACTCTAAACATTGGTTAAGCCTAAGACTTTGTTCTTTATTTATCACCTCTTATAGGCTTTAGCACAACTATCTCTTCCACTTAGTGTTATAATTAAACAATCATATTATCTTGTCAAGGTCTAACTAATCAAATTCCCATTGTAGTTTCTCATAACACAACCTTGCCTCTAGGTTCTTTTGTTATCTCCTCTTCTCAAATCCCCTTCATCAATCATCATGATATGGCACTTTACTCAGGTAGCAACTATCTCACCAATAAGGTTTCACATCAATGATAAAATAATAGTTGTTCCAATAGGGTTTCCAAGAAGATCAATGATGGAGATGTTAATCAAGTCTAGTCAATGGACCTATGAATGAGATGAATGGAGATCTAAATTTACAAAATGAGTCATGTTTTAGAGATTAAACCTCCTATTAATTTCTAACCATTGTGGTTGTCAAAATCATTTAATCAAGGTTGACCTAATAGTCATTTCATAAATCCCTTAATCAAGATTACATTCTAATGGAATGATCCAAAGTCCTCAAACTAGGCCACTCCTAATATGGTGATTAAAATCTCTAACAACATCACACCTAACAACATGTTTGTAACTTTTAATAGGGTTGGCTCTTAACTGAGCTCACTTCAAAAGAGTGAAATATGGTAGCAAGTTACTTGTTTTTTTCACAAATTGGGTTTTTGCATTAAATCTTGGTGTCATATATGTGTGAATGTTATATGTGTGATGCATGTCATTTACTATTGGTCAACATATTTTAAATAGAGAGTTAAGCAATGAACATAATATTAAGTTGTTGATAAGTTTCTATATGGATTAATTGGTTTAATGAGATTTTTAAAGTTGTTTGAATTTAGAAAAAAATAAATTGGTACATCTGGACCTAAGGATAACTAATTCACCCCCCTCTTAGTTATTCAAAATATTCTAATAGAACTAAGTGCCCTTAAACCAAGAACTTTCTTCTCTCTTTCCACCACTATTAATCCTAGAGTAACCAATATATATACCTCTAATGTAATCACCTCTTTTACTAGCATGTTCTTCTTTTGATATGGTCTTCTCTTTATCTTACATTGCATTGTCAGGTCTACTACTTTCTCCAAAGGTTCTGCCTCTACTCCTTTGAAATCTACCACCTCTTCCTCTTTTTCTTTGATAATGTTTCTTTGTCAGCAGTTCTTCAACCTTCAAGGAATACAAATATGCTTCTTTCACACTATCCATATTAACATAGATAATATCATCTTGAATTGATGTCCTCAAACCATTCAAGTATCTAGCTAGCTTCTCTACTTCATCATTCACATGCCTAGATTTGATGTTCAACTTGTAAAATTCCTCAATTTATTCTTTTGTAGTCATGTCTTTATGTCTAATATTATAAATTCTCCTTAACAAATTAACTTGGTAATATGCAAGAAGGAACTTTTTCTTCATCTTTCTAATCATCTTTTCCCATGCCTTGATCTTTTGTTTTCCTCTTTTCTACCTTTCAATCTACAAATGATCCCACTAAAGTGAAGCATGGCCCTTAAACTTGGTGACTGCTATATTAACCTTCTTTCTTAGGAGTAATTTCATACTCAAAGAACTTATCCATCTAGAGATAAGATCCAATACATCATTAATCTTAAGTCTTCCATCACAACAAGAAAATTCAACAATAGGTCTTGAGTTTTCTTTAAACAAAATGTGTAGGAGTGTTTCCTCATCTTGTTCTAACTCAAGTTCAATATTAGGATCCAGTACTGCTTCTTCATCATCACTAACATCCTCAATATTTATAGCTCTCCTATGGGATATCTCAACAACTTCAAGTCTCATTATAATCTACCCCAATAAATCCACTATAGCATTATCTACATTTCCTCTACCTTGAACCATCTTGACAATAGTTCTTACAATATCATAACCTTATGTAAGTTATAGGTTCGATCCCAATTATTCCACCCTACATCTAATCCAAATTTAGCTTCTACACTATCCCAAACTCAAAAGGAAAGAAAAAATTGGTATGATACCACCTGACACAAGGTTAGTAGGAAAAGGGGAGAAAATAAGAGATCAGATCTAATTAATTAACAACTTTCCAAGAGTACACATGACAAAAAATACAAAATTGCAACAAAGAGATAGTAGGTTTCATATATTACTGATTTATTACTCAACTTTCATGATAAAATATATGTAAAAACATCCAACATAATTGGCTATGAGGCCTTCTAGATAATTAACAATGAATTACAATATTAGAGTCCAAAACTCACCATCTAGGGATTCTACTATCTCATCCCTACTTCCTTTATGTATCCTTCTAACAAACCTAAAGATCTCTCCTCCTACATCATAATCCAAGTTCTTATATAGCCAACTAGAGAACAAGTCAACTAGTTAGGCATTAAAATACAATATAGGCCCTATTTGGAAGAGTAAACCATAACCCATTACATGTAAAGCTATGGGTAGGTCTAAACACAAGAAAGGAGTAAGCTCTCAACCTTTTAAGATGCCAAGTCATCACCTAAACTTGCATTGAAAGAAAGAACACACCATGTTAGATGAAAATCATATGATATAGTGACCAAAAAGAATGATACAAAGCTCAAGGCATATGGCACAAAAAATTATGTGCTCTTAGAGTAAGGGTTACAAATAGTTCCTCAACATGTCAAATGTGGACAACTAGAAACCAAAAGAAAAAAATGACCATTTCATTAACAATAGTTTGGTATAAAGAAAAAAATAATATTTTTGGTTGATGCAAGATTTCTCATTGACCCAAGACGATCCTATATCAGCTTGCAAGAATGAAACCTAAAACTTTAAAATATTGAAAACACATGCTTTTTTTTATTCTTTTGATATCTAACATTTCCTATCATTCTTGCCTTCACAGGAACATGAGTTGATTCCATAGGAATGTACCTATAGGAAAACATCTTTGTGAGAAGGCTCTATGATAATTTTGCATGTGGGACTCTATTTTCTATTCTAATATTTTATTTCCAATTTTTGGCACACTTTTCTAGCTTGAGGAAGTGTCATCTTGTGACTATGATAATTCTTTAATTCACTATAGGAATGTGCCTAATAGTTTTCAAACTTTTTTATTGACTATGAATGTACCAACTTCTAGATATAATATCTTTTGAATCTTAAAAGACTACTCACACTTCAATTTGGAAGCTTAAAATGAATAGTTTATACATGCACATCACACTTTCTTGAATGGTTAAAGGATAACAAAGAACAATATGAAATTTTTTATTTGGGTTGACAAAGAAGTCATCAAATTTTGAGCCCATAATGGTAAATGAATATTGAAAATCAAACACTTCCATTTGGGGCTTAAAAGGAGAAAAAAACTCTTGAATGGTAAAGATTTAAAATTCTCTTATTCCCTCATGTTTCAAGTTATCACATTTTCTTTCCAAGTATACATGCCTTTTAAAAATTTTCTTGGAAAGAATCTTGCATACTAATCATGAGTGTCTTTTTTCATAGGTAGAAAACATTTAAAAAACTCATGTTAAAATGAAGAAATGTTTGATGTGTTTATAGGAGTGTTTCTTATAAATTATATTGGTTTGTTTATATTTTTGATAATAGATGCAAATTTATAAGTGATTTTTGTACCAAAAAGTCATTAGGAAGATCATTTGCAATAATTATAGGAGCACTTCTAAAGAGGCTTGTCCTTTGGGGAAAGCACATCCCCATCAAAGATCAACCTCAAATTAGTAAACTCTTTGAATAATATATAAACTAAGTGCTAATAAAACTCTTTCTTTGTCCCATCAAGCTCGGGTGATGCATGTTGATGATAGTCTAAGGTTATAGGAAGAATTTCCTATAATTTTTCCATGGTCAACTAGGTTCTTTAGTGAGTCATGCGTGTATAAATTGATTGGGAGGACTCCATGGACTAAATTAAAGAACCAATTATAACAAGCCACCCTATATCCTTGGTATGTTATTCATGGTGCAAGGTAATATAAGGCTTCTCTAAAGATACTCGCCAAATGTATTTTCCCTAGTATAAGCATAAGGATACTTGGGATTCATCTTCAAGAGTCATTGATCCTGCATAAAGAGGGCTTTAATTTTTGACAATTTAAAGGTTCAATAATATGTAATTTTGTTGATTAACTCTTGTATCAACTTACCTCTTAGATTGAGAGGGAGTCAACACACTAGGAGGACTCCATGGATTGCATTAAAGAACCAATTATAACAAGCCACCCTATTATCCTTGGTATGTTATTCATGGTGCAAGATAATATAAGGCTTCTTTGAAGATACTCGCCATATGTATTTTCCCAAGTATAAGCATAAGAATACTTGGGATTCATCTCTAAGAGTCATCGACCCCACATAAAGAGGGCTTTTATTTTCAACAATTTAAAGGTTCAATAATGTGTAATTTTGTTGATTAACTCTTGTATCAACTTACCTCTTAGATTGAGAGGGACACAACACACTAGGACCAAAAAATTTCAATCTTGGGTTCCTCCCTATGAGCCTATTTAATAAACATATTGAAGTCAAAATGACCATAGGGATAACATGTGCATGAATTTTCTTTTTTTTGTATTGACCTCATGAAAACATCTATTGAACATACACACTACTAGTTCTATTGAAATCATTTTTCCAAAAGAGATCACTTGCTTGTCTCCATTGAAGTATTTTTTTACTTCAAGGGACTGTGCATTTACTTGACCTATTTCATAAAAAAATTTATTTTGTACCAAAAATTTGTTATCAAGATCATTCACAACAACCCTAGGAGCACTTCTAGACAAAACTATCACCCAACCTAAGTTAGGGCATACTTATCATAGTCATTAATTGAATCTAAAGTTATTTTTCAAAAAAAAAAAAAGTCAAGTAGAGTCCCCATGTAAGATCATTCCAAATCTAAGTTCATAAAAATCAAACTCAAATCATCACTAGCATACATAGAACTAGACAAAAAACACAATAGATTAACACCCAAACCAAGAATTGAAAAGAACTCCAAATTGCAAAAGACAATATTGTAGAAGCCTTACAAATAGAGTGAGGCTACAAAATCTAGAGCATTAACCTTAGAAGTGGATTCAATCATATACTTATTAATTACACAAGCTACAACCATTACAATTAGACTCATTTTTTCTTTCTCACAATCTACCCTAGGTTGACACATCCACCATTCTCTTGAAGTCTCCACATAGATAAAATCTCATCCACCTTTGATGTTTAGGCTATCCTTATGGTCCTATAGGCATCATGACCTTAAAACTAATCCTCCATCATTAATCACTGTATCATCCCTCCGTCCTACTTAGTGTTACATTAATCACCAAATTTAGATATTTAGAAAATCAATGCATCATAGGGTTTAAATAATCCTATATTCATCACTAAAAGATCTTAGACTTCACCTTACAATTTTTATCCACCACCATATCATTCTTGCATTCCACATCTACGTGTAGTATCATTTCATGCCACCAAACATAAACCCCAAGAGAAACAAAAGGAAGAAGAGAGAAATGGATCCTAATCCTAGTGGTACTTTATCTAGTCAATAGCCCAACCATGAGATGTTCATGTTCATGTGTGACCCAACTCCTCAAAATAATGGAACAAATACTAAGAACTTCATGAATTCAAGGCCTATGAAATCTTCCATAGAATAATTCATGGATTAACCTATGAATGCAACATTTGTAATTTGTATCATTGATAGGAATAAAGATAATATCATGGAAAATTCACAAAGAGATAGAGTTGGGGCATTTGAACTTGGGAGAACACCACCACCCATTACCATCACAAACCCTACTCATCTATTCTTTAGAATGTCAACATCATGGGGACCCACATATCCTAAATATCCCCTTCCCACTCCTAGAGGAAAAATCCAATTAGTGATATAATAGGTTGTAGACCCAACTATAGGATCTACCCAACTCAGTACCCCCATCACCCAAAATAACCCATCTTCCATCATGCAATCAATGATCCATACCACACCACGATAAACTACCATGCCATAGGTCTCACCTACTTCTATCCCCATTTCAACTACTTCTATCACATAACATATATCTAAACCACTAAACATTGTAGGGCTTGCCATCACCCAAACACCTAGCCAAAATATCACCATCCAGAAACCTAAATCTATATCCAACAAACCTACCTACTACCATGACCAACATCCCATATCAACAAGGCTTGCAATAAACACCCAATTTACCACATGTATGCCACTTATGGGGCTTGATACTCAACCATTCCACCATCTACTACTACTATGCATTTATTTACAACCACCCAAGGTATGCCCATATTATTTTCACTCACACCATAGGGATTTAATCACAAATGTTTGTTGCAGACATCCCCACTTTCACTCCCACTATACAACCTTAGCCAAAAATAATCTTTTGTACACAACACCAACCACCACCATCACTACTCACAAGTTAACTTTCACCTATTACAAACTATTTATACATATCATCAATTGGAAGTAACCATATCATCACTTTGAACTAATATCAAAACTTGGAAAAAGAATACAAGAAATTATATATGAAGATCTTCCAAATACCTATTTTGACTATAAAAAATAGGGTCATCAGGTGAAAAATTTTCCTAACAAAAGTAAGAACTATCCTAAGACTGATAAGGAGGATAAAAAGTAAGAAATAAAAACCCAGAAGAAAGTTTGGAAAACTAAAGTTATTCTTGAAAAGGGTTTGAAGGGTAATCTGAGTCCAAAAAATTAGGAAATTGGTATAATGCCAAATTTTGCTTTGAAGGAAAACTTGAGTAGTGAAAATTACGAGATTGGGGTGGTGTTAGATTCTTCCTCACCTAAGAAAAATAAAGAGAATATGGTTGACATGATGAAGCAATTAATCATTTATTAGAAGAATGATACAAATTGGGAAGATCTAGTTGAGATGGAGGAAATAGAGGAAGGTGAAATTTTGATGGATAGAAGTAGATCGATGGTGTTGGAGGAATCTGGTGCAGAGGCACCTTAATTTCAAGAGAACAAAGATATAAAAGCTAGAGAAGCCATTTGTAATAAGTTGTCAAAGGAGGTCTTAATATGATAAATAATCTAAAAATGTTTATTTAATGGGTGAATGGATCTATTGACATCCATCTAAAGTCATTTGAGTCATCATGTTGGTCTAGGTTGGGTTTGTATAAAAGTTGAAATATAAAAATGCATAAAGTGCATAAAATATTGTCAAAAATGCAAAAGGGTTAAAGGAATGTAATGGGTTGGTTTAAAGGGTGGTTTGGAAGTTATAACCAACCAAAAAAATCTATAAAAATAGATGTATGGTCGAACCAAAGCATTAATGAAAGGAATAGATACATTTTGAAACAAATTTGGTAATATCCTGAGTTGTTATTTTGATTGGTTTTCAGTTTTAGTGTTGGTTCTAGGTCTTGTACGAACATGTACAATATAGAAACCATGTAAATATTGTATATTTGGATAGAGTAGTGAATAATATTTCTTTTGGATTTGGTTTTAATTTATTTCATCTAGAAATGAAGAAGTTATGCACATTTTGGTGAAAGTTAGTATTTGTAGATTTGAGAATTTCAGGAAACAGTCACGTTGCAGCATTTGGTATGGACACATTTTGATGAATCGAGACCTCTAAGAATATTAATTGGAAATATACATGAATTAAATTTCATTTCCTTTTGGTTTGGGTTGTTTTTCTATAGATTTGAGAAAGTTATAGGCATTTGAGTGAAAATTGGTTTTTAACAATCTGCATTGGAGTTGCAGGCAATGATTTATGCTTGGAAAATGATTTGTGAATGGTAAAAATAAATGGCTTATATATTTTGAAACTAGATTAATTAATAGATAATGTGAAGTTGTTTTAGTGTCATTTAGATTTTTTTTGAGGAAGATATGAGATGCCCTAGGAAGGGTTTGGTGTTTTAAATCTGGTTTATGACAAAAAAATGACAGTTTGAAATAGTTATTTGTTGAGGAACCAAATGGAATAATAAGACCTTGTAATATTGGGAAATGGTATTTCTTGATGTTTTTTGAAAACTTCATTCTTTTCAAAAAATTTGATATTGTGATTTTAAGGGTCAAATAAATCAATCTTTAAAAACTATCTTGAAGACAGCAATGTTGCAGTTTTCCTCATAAGTTGCCTTTGTTCAAAGTTATTATTGAATGGGTGTTGAAAGGATCATAAAGGATCATATTGATAATCTAGTTTGTATGATGCTCTGCATTAGAATCCCAAAATATCCAGTGTATTGAAATCTAGAATGTTGTTCCTAAGCCTCTTTAGACACCTTTGTGCAAAGAAATTGTTCCCTTTCAAAATGATTTTGAAATTGAGGAGAGGAACTTGGAAGGGAATGATTTGAAACATAAAAAAAGTCAAAGGAAAAAGATGGAAAATAAAAGTAATACAGCTCCTAAAGGAGTAGAGACTTGCAGTAGTAAATTGGAGTAGCAATCTAAGGTGAAACTAAATGTTGGAACTCCAAAGAAACCTGGAAGGAAATCTTCTAGGAACACTAGAGAAATAGAAAGTTTGCATAATATTGCTGATGGAAGACAAGAAACTATTCTAGATTTTACCCCCAAAAAAATAAACATGAAAATTATTACTTGGAATATTAGGGGATTGAACAATGGTCACAAACTTGATGTTATTAAGAATTTTGTTACAAAGCACAAGCCAGATTTTCTTTTGTTGCAAGAAACAAAGATGGAGAAGAAGAGAGTTGAAAAAATTAAGTCTTTTAAAGATTAATCTTTAAAGGCAAGCATTTTAGAAGGAGCTTCAAGAAGCACTCTGATGTTATGGAAGAAATCTTACTACTTAGGAATTGTTTTGAATGTTACTAAACATTTCATGGTGGTTAAAATTACTAGCATTGAAGAGAATAATGAATGGTATATTGTTAATATGTATGCACCAAATATTAAGAACTCTAGGAAAAAGGTATGGGAAAATCTATCTAATATAAAGAGTAAAGACTACTTTGGTAGATGGATCTTCATGGGAGACTTTAATGTTCCTCTTTATGACCATGAAAAAAAAGGGTTAATGTGAGCCATCTGGATAGGAGACTGGATCTAATGGATTTCATTAATAAGGAGGGTTTAATGGATCTAGATCTTTATGGTATATAGTTTACTTGGAGTAATAAGAGGCCAAGTGATGATTGTATTTAGGCTTGATTGGATAGAGCTCTTATTTCTCCAAATTGGACTAAAGATTTTGTATGCAAGTTAGAGGCATTAGAAAAAATTGGGTTAGATCATTTCCCTTTGACTTTTACTGCTAAAAAGGTTAATATCAAAAAAAACTTTCCTTTTAGGGTTGAAAAAATGTAGATGCAATACCCACAGTTTGAGAGTAAGTTGACAGTCTATCCCTTAGGAGGGGATAAGTCTCCAGGACTGGATGGTTTTCCTATGTTCTTTTTCTAGAAGGCATAGAAACTGGTTGGAAAAGATGTATGTGATGCTATTAAAAAATTCTTTGGGGCTAAAAGAATGCTAAAGGAGATCAATTCCACCTTCCTCTACCTTATTCCTAAAAAGATTAGGGTTGATTCTCCAAACCAATTCAAGCCTATTAGTTTATGTAATTCTTTTTATAAGATTATCTCAAAAGTCCTCACTTCCAGGTTTCTTTTGGTGCTTCTATATCTTATTGTTGTTCAACAAAATGGTTTTTTCCCAAGTAGGCAAATTCTTAACTCTGTTATTGCTGCTCATGAGAATATTCATTCTTTATCTTGTTCCAATAGTCATGATTTTATCATGAAAATTAATGTTGTGAAAGCCTATGACAGAGTGGAATGGGCTTTTCTTATAAATATTTTATTGGTCGTTGGCTTTAGTCATAGGATAGTGAGGGAAATTTTTCAGTTGATTTCTACTACTACAATTGTTGTTCTGGTGAATGGGCATTCCTCTAAATTCTTTAGCCCTTTTAGGGGTTTGAGATAGGGAGACCCTTTATCCCCTATTTTATTCACTATTATGGCTGATTATTTGGAGAGGTCTATTGGGAAACAAGTTTTGCAAGGGGATATTAAAGGTCTAAAGCAATCTTCTCAACCTCTTACTTGTTCTCATGGTCAATTTGTTGATGACACCATTTTCATGGGGAAAGCTAAAGTCAGGGAAGCCAAAAATCTCAAAAAAGCCCTTAGCCTATACTCTTCTTCAAGTCAGTTGATTAACTAGAATAAGATCTCTTTGTTTTTTATTAATATCCTAGTTTTAAGACAGAACAAAATTGCTAAAATTCTAGGGTGCTCACTAGGATCTTTTCCTTGTATTTGCTTGGGTTTCCCTTTGGGACCTAAAGTTCTAGATTCTTTTTGGGAAGATCTCATTAAGAAGTTTAATAAGAAGATTTCTGGATGGAAGGGTAACCTTTTGAGTCAAGCTGGCAAAATCACCCTCCTTAAAGCATGTCTCCAAAGCATCCCTACTTATGCTTTGAGTCTCTTTAGAATTCTACCAAAATTTGTAGATACTATTGATAAAATACAAAGGAATTTTCTCTGGTCTGGCACTGAGGAAAAGAAGAGAATGGCTCTGATAGCTTGGGATCAAATTTATAAGCCTATCAAGGAAGGTGGTTTGGGAATTAGGTTAGTGCAAAGTATGAATAGAGCTCTGTTAGCCAAACAGGGATGGAGAGTGTATCATGATGATAAGGAATGGAGCACTATATGGAAACATAAGTATCTTTTTAATGATCCTTCTTTATTTGATTTTCTATCATCTATTGATGTTCTTTTCCCTTCTGCTATTTGGGGGGCTGTGTAGAGAACTAAGAACATCTTAAGTAAAGGATGTTCATGGAAAGTTGGAAATGGGTAGAAGGTCAGATTTTGGAATGATATTTTGATACTAGATCATTCTCTAATTGAGGAATTTGAGGATAGGACCCATATTGATAAATATAAGCAATTGCATGGGACTCTTTTGGGACATTACTTGTATAATAATAGTTGGGTTAGCCTTGTTGATGTTAACTAAGATTTTTATAACATCCAGATTGTGTTGAATGCCTTTTCTTTTTATCCCCTTAAGGAGGATAAGATGATATGGAGTGTTGATGTAAGTGGCCATTTCAAAATTTTCTCTATATTTAAATCTAAGGAGAAAGGTAATTTCCCTTTATGGAATAGAGCTTGGATAAAAGATCTTATACCAAAAATAAATACCTTTTATTGGATCTTGCTTCAAAATAAAATTCTTACTCAGGACAATTTGCAAAAGAGAGGCATTAATGTAGTTAATAGGTGTAGTCTATGTAAAGAAGGTTATGAAGATAGAGATCACTTGTTCTTAAACTATATTTATACTCAAAAAGTATTGAGTTCTATTCTCAACTTTGGGAATATCACTTGGGTCCACCAAAATAATATAGAACGTTGTTTTAAGAGTTGGATTTGCTGATCTAAGAATAATGATGTTGATTTCCTATGGAAAATTACTCTCCCCCATCTCTGGTGGGGTATTTGGAATGAAAGAAATAACAAAATCTTTAGAAACAAAGAAATGTTAGAGTGGGTGCTTGGCCAAAACATTGTTAGAGCAATAAAGGAAAAAATTTGATTCCCAGATAAAGTTTAATAAAGATTTCCAAATTGACAATCCAATGTTTTAGGTTCTAATATGAAGAAAGAAGATCCAAGATTGAATACTAAGTGGAGGATTAAAGGGAATTTTGATGGTGTCGCTAAAGGAAAACCTGGAAAAGTGGGTTGTGGAGGGGTTTTGAGGGATCACACAAGTAATATTATAGATGCTATTGCTTTACCTATTGGTATTTCTAATATCCATAAAGCTAAGAATATTGCAACTCTGTATACAATGAGAATAGCAGTGGAAACTAGTTTTTGGTACCTCTGGATGGAAGTAGATTCCTTGAACATTATAATTATGCTTAATGGAAAAAGCTTGGTCACATGTTCTATCAAAGCTAGTGTAATGGAAATTAAATCCTTAATGGATAAATTTGATAAATTCTTTATATCTCATTCATTCTATGAAGGAAATGTTGTGGTTGATTGGATTGCTAACTAGGCTATCCAACGAGAGTGTAAGATGACATGACATGATGACTTAAGCAAGAGCATGGATTGAAAGCTCTAATTAATTATGACAAAACTCATACAAAAAAGGGATAGATTTGCGAAGATTAGCAATTTAATGATAAATGGAAGTGGGGTTATGGAGGTTAGTGTTATTTTCTCAAGAAAATACATAAATGTGTTTATTATATTGACTTGGCACATATGTGTTTTAATGAGAACCTTAGTTGTTTTAATAAACACCTTTGATTTTCTTAATTCTTTATGTCTACCTATCTACTCGAATTTGGCATTTTGCAAAGAAACAAAGTTTTTAGAAATGGGTAGGGAACCGAGGAAATAGGAACCAGAGAACTGTAAAGCATGGAAGGCCAAAGCCTTTGTTTGGCAAATTCTGGAGAAGGGTAATGTCACTACTTACTTGGAGCACCTTCATGGCTACAAACAACATATCACAGAGGCATTCTTCAAAATTTGGATTGAGGATAGGGTTTCCATGCATGGGGCAATGGTTCATTTGTCTAAAGATTTCATGGCTAAGGTTATAGGTTTACTTAAGGAGGGCATAAAATTCAGTATCTCCAATGCTATATTTAAGAAATTTTTGAAGACAAAAGAGGAGGAAAAGAATCTAGAGGAGAATGGTGACTTTTATAAGTTGGTTCAAATAAAAGTTATCTAGTAGGACGTTCTCTCTTGCATCTGTGACTACTTCATTTTAGATGGTAGGGAAAAACGTGTTCAAAAATTTCATTTTGTTTTCCTAAATCATTTTCAATATAAGGATAGGATCTCATTTCCTTTTTATCTGAGATTTTCTTTGCTTCAAAGTCTTCAAGCCCATAGGAAAAAAGAGTCTCGTCTAGTTTTACATGAAGGGTTAATCCTTTTAATTGATAATTACTATAAGAACAAGGCTATTGTGTCTTCCCCTACCTGTAATAAAAATAAGGACTCTATTAGTGAAACCTACTCTAGGAAGAGTAACGGTGAGGAAGGGGTTAGTGTGAGAAAGAGGAGTCTGAAGCAAGAAACACCTCAAAAAAATGTAGAGGAGATTACTGAGTCTGAGAATTTAGACATTAATGATGATAAGAATATTTAGAATGAGGAGAATACGGATGTGGTAGGCTTTAGTTCAAATCTAGAGGATTACCCTAGTAGCAAGGGTGAGACTGGTAAGGATGAGGCTAAGGAAAGTAATGATAAAAATATAGGGGCAGATAATGTTGGAGAAGAGGATAAAAACCAGAGTGAGAAAACCCAAAGAGTGAGGGATTAAAATTTGGAGGAAGAAATGGTGAAGGAAAAGGAGGACCTCACTTGTAAGGGTGCTATGAAGGTAGAGGACGATATGAGGAAAGAGAAGGATGAATCTTCTAGTAATGAAGAAATGGGGAAGGAGAAGGATGAATCTAATGGTAAGGAAATAATGCTTTCTTTCCTTCACACTACTAAGCTTAAGGCTAACTCCTATCCCCAAGGTGACTCTTGGATGTACAATGAGTTAATGAATTTGAAAAGAAGAATGGGAAAGATGTAGCAAGACCAACAAGCTAACTGAGCTAAGATCATTAAACTAGAAGTTCAAGTTGGTAATATCCTAGATAAACTAAAGGAATACGAACATAAACTCTATCTTTTGATTAAAGAGAAAGGAAACAAGATGAGCAGGTCACTTCAAGCATTTGTGTAGCATTTGTGTAGCTACTGCTAGCTTAGGGAAGAGAAATAATGAGGAAATCATGTCTCCTAGTAGACCAAGAAAAAGAACAAGATAGAGTTCAAGAAAGAAGGTGGTTGAGGTAATTGGGGGATATACTAATAATACCATCCAAAGCACTATGGAGGTGGGCAAGGAGGTGGTGAAAATGATCAAAGAGCTGCAATAATAACTAGCGGTGATTCTGGTAACTAGTCTATGTTTTGGTGGTGGTTTTGGTAATTGATCTCTAGTCTAGGTTTTTTAATTGGTTTTTGATCCTTTTGTTCAAACACTAGGTTCTAGGTCCTTGTAAAACCTGGTTTCATTTTTTGGTCTTATTTTGTGGTTTTAGGTCCTTGTAAAACCTAATTTTGTAACTATTATACTGTAGGTTTTAGGTCCTTGTAAAACTTGGTTGTGCTTACTGGAAAATCTTTTGCTTTTCTGTTAAGGGTTTTGAGTCCCTTCAAAACCTTCTTCTACCTTAATCTAAAACCATAACATCCACCCACCACATTCACAATAGAAAAGGGTGATCCTCACTATCAACTACTTTTCATTGCCCAATACCAAAATACCTTCTTATACATGCATAAACCAATCATACATTGGGAAACCTATCATTTCCTAGCCCAATGTGTAGCCTTATCCACCTCAAAAATAACAACTACAATAGTACATACAATAATACAACCACAAACCAATTCATTCACACAACACTCACACAATCACCTAACACCATAGTATGCGAATAATCCACCCCTATAGTCCTAATATATCTAGCTATAGTCACAAAAAAACATTGAATCCTCTTCAAGTAGTGGGGTAATCATCATCCTAACCACCTCATTTCACGCAAAAAACCCTCTATATTCAACTTCTATATTAGATACATATCAGACATTGGATGCACTTGGAATGGGGGCACTTCCTATAAAATTTGTAAATCCAAGATGGGAAGAAATGAGGAATTCCATCAAGGAGCTCAAATATGAAAACAAGGCAAAGACTTTCAATTTTGAGAATTTGTGCCCATATCCTTTTGACAAGTCTATAAAATGACACCCTTTCTAAAACACTTTGAAATACCAAAAAATGACAAATTTAGAGGAAAGGGAGTCCCCATGATACACATAAAATAATTCCACATGCACTATTAGGAAGTAACATATAGTGATGCATTCCTTGTATGTCTATTCCCAAAAAGTCTTGGGGGCTTTTCTTTAGAATGGTTCTATCAAATACCTTATGGAACCATAAATAAATTTGTGGAAATTTTTAAGACATCTATTTTATAGTGAGCTATCAGTAGTGGACCTAGTCCACACAAAAAAAAGAGGGTGAAAGCATTGATGAATTTTTATAAAGATGATACACCATTACAACCTAAGTGTCATGCAACATGCTAAAAAGATACATTGTGTAAATGTTTATTGGAAACACACACCAAAATCTTGTGTACCACAAGCACATGAACTACCTACAAACATATAAGGATATTAGAGGAAAAGGTATGGATCTAGAGAAATGACTCATTAAAGATGGATTCATCAAATTATATAAAGAGAATACCCAATCCCAGAGTCACCCTGACAATAGATCACAATAATGGAACAAAAAAAAACATGCTGACCAATGGTGCTATTAACATAAAGTATGTCCATTTGTTAGGAACTACATAAAACCAACAAAATCCCTATTACCAAAAACCAAACTATTAGGAACAACCATATCAATAAAAATCACATAAGAACCAAACAACATACAACAACATACATATTAACAATACGCATAGATGTATGCTTAATAGGTACCATTAAATCAGACCAATGCTATATTTTTTGTAGTTGGACATAAATCATGTGTCCAAAATGACCCAAACTGAGTTTATATTCCCCTTAGGGAACCTTTGGATGTTGTATTTGAAAAAATAGCAAAGAATAACCTTGTAGCCTTTCCACATACACACACTAGTACATTTTAATGAAAATTGGTCAATTTTTTGACTTATGTGTTGATCTCAAATTGGTTTTGACAAGTGAGTGTCAACACACTTAAGCCATTTACTTAGTTCATGCCAAACTAGTAATACATGTTGAGCACAACATGTAAATATTAGACCATGTTGAGTAGCAATGAGTGTTGAGTCACTCATGTGCCAAGTCACTCAACTACCAAGTAGATAGACCATGTCGAGTGACTTAAAAGCCAAGTAAATAGTGGATGCCAAGCAATATAGGTGCCAAGTCACATTATAAAGATCAGTGTATGCCAAGTATCAGAGACTTCATATGCCGAGTAAGATAGTTTTGACATATTTGTTTCTAATGGAACAAACAACTATGTAAATCATTTTAAAGCCAACTTGAGATTTTATTTCAATATTTTGGAGATAAGGATGAATCTCTATTTAGATTCCCTATGTAATTACATCTAGCCAATCAAAAAATGGGAAGGATTAAGCAATAAAATGGATGAATCTTAGTCACAGATTCATACCTAACCCTAAGCCACCAAAGTCTTCTTAAGGAGGACAAAGCCCAAAACTCTTTAGAGGGATGAATGAATGAGTGTGTAAGGAATTGAAGGAGCAAAGAAGATAGTTTGCATGCAGAGCATTCATGGTGACTAAGAAGTAATGAAGAAAGATTGAATTGCAGAATCAACTAGAGATGAACAAAGGATAGAGTAAAGGGTACAACATTGAGACATCTATAGAGAAGGATAAAAAAGATATTGTTTAGAGGTGATCTATTATTAGGCAATCAAGTTCCAACCATAGGATCTATGCTGAGACATTTTAACAGGTGATTTCAGTCAAATCTCTTAATAAAGTAGTCCTAATAGATTGTCTGAAATCCTTTAATAGGGTGCTTACTTAGTTGTAAGTTGAAGTCCTCTAACAAGGCACACTTCTAATAGGGTGTTGAAATGCTCTAACAAGGTGAGACCTAATAGTCTTTGTAAGCCTTTAAAAAGGCATAGTTTTCATAGGGTAGATCATGTTTCATGGTCAAAACATTGTAACCTTCATTGGATACACTTTATTACTACAGTAGTGAAGATTTGTAAGTGTCATCCCCACCCCAGTTTTACCTTCTTACTTGAATTATTTCTGGGTAATCATATCTAGTGTTATCTGTGTGAATGCTTACATGTTTACATGATTTAGATGTATATGCTTTACATGTTATTTTAGTTTACTCATTAAATGCATGAGATGGATGTCTAGTGAAAGTTTTAGGGGTCTAAGTTTAAACTACTAATTCCTCCCCCCCTCTTAGAATTTTACCTTTCCTATTGTAATTTCAACATTATGTTGGTCGAGTTTTTGATAAACTATTTGTGTCATGAAAAATTTGACCAATTCTTGTCAATGTTAGAATTTTGACGATGCATTTAGTCAAAAATGGCCTCCCTTGTTAATGAGACCATTGGTCAAAATTTCAACTATTTTTTTCAAAAGTTTGACAAAAGAATTGACTAGGATGCCAAACCCATGATCACATCCTGGTTGATGCTTTTCTCAAAAAATCAGCCAAACATGGTCAAAATTTCGAACAATGCTGGCCCTCGATCGACTAGGATGCCAAACCCGTGATGGCATCCTAGTTAATGACTTAGAGCGATACAATATCTCTCTATTGTTCATCGTTGTAATGATTATATTTGTTTTCTATTTGCTGATGACCACTATATGTTATAGTAATAAGCCTCCTTTATCATTCATCACTATATTGATTTTGCAGTTTCTTTGCATAGCAATAAAAGGGATTACTATATGCCATAGCGATATGCTTTCTTCATCACTATGTCAAGATTAGACCTTCTTTGGATAGTGATAGAAGAGTTTTTTATATTCTATAACAATGTAGTAGCCAAAATATCTTTTGACCATACTACGATTACTATAGTGTATCCTCACTCATGAAGCCTAATCGTTGTAACTATAGCGATATATGAAACATTGAACGAAGAAACAAAATTTCTATCAATTGAGGTTTTCTAACATGCCTATGTGAAATAAATCTCATTAATGGTTAAAAAAAAATTGAATGATGGATTCCAATGCTTATTTGATGGTTTGAATGAGGTATGGCATCGACGAAATATATAGAGAAGTCAAGGTAGGGTTTGGATGAAACTGTTGTGCATATAAATGTATCAAATTACATAATGAAAATATAGATGAACCTATTATGAGTTTTCAATATTATGACTCGTTAAAAATATCAAAATATGGATGAAACTGTAATGCAATTTAGATAATACTCATAATGACCAAAAACACTTATCAAGATACTAACCCAATAACAATATCTAGTTATGGATGAAACTATAATGCATTTTCTATAAAACTAAAGCTACCTAAAAACATTCAACACATATTGTATAAATATATCAGATTACATAATTAAAATATGAATGAAATTGTTATGCATTTTTTTATATCTCCTCCTTTTCGACCATCAAAAATACTCATCACCATGACTTACAGTGATACAACATCTCTATCACTCGTCAATGTAATGTTTATATTTATTTTCTATCTATTCATGATCACTATATGTTATAGCAATAAGCCTCCTTTATCACTCATCACTATATTATTATTTTTGGTTTTTTCACATAGCAATAAAAGGGATCACTATATGTCATAGCGATATACTTTCCTCATCACTCATTGCTATGTCAAGATTAGGCCTTCTTTGTATAGCAATAGAAGAGTTCACTATATTCTATAGCGATGTAGAACCCAAAAACTCTTTTGACCATATTGTGATTGCTATAGTGTATCTTGACTCATGAAGCCTAATTGTTGTAATTATAGTGGTATATGAAACATCAAATGAAGAAACAAGATTTCTATTGATTGAGGTTTTTAACATGCCCATAAGAAATAAATCTCATTAATGGTTAAATGAAATGTTGAATGATGGATTCCAATGCTTGTTTAATGGTTCAAGTGAGGCAGGGCATCGAAGAAATGTATAGAGAATTCAAGGAAGGGTTTCACAACATCTGCTAAATTTTTAATGGAATTAGTGTGGCCACTACTTACACAATTTCTAACCACAATGTCCAGGTGAGCTATACCATCCACCCCTAAAGATATAACAATAAAGCTAAACCCAACATTTCATATGAACCCACCAATCTTTTTTTGAATGAGGGTTATAATGTTCCCACCTTCAATGCTTCAGTTAATGTGACCTATACAAGGCAGCGAAACGTGACCTGTACAAGACAATGACAGTGCAAAACAAAACTACTTGTGCATTCATCAGTTCACTTAAAGTTTAGTTGTCAGGTGTCACAGTTACATAATCATAATTCTATCATTAAAGCATGGGACTCACAAATAGGCAATCAAAAGGATAAGTCAAACTAAAAAATAACACTTCTATTGATGAAAGTTTATGATGTGAAAATCATTCAAATTGGGGTATGTGCCTTGACACCTAAATGATCAAATAACATGGTGACAACTCACAAATGATACAACTAAATCACTTCAAATGGTTAACTCTTTGGTGAAGTAAGAGTAATGGCTAATGTGTCGAAGGTTTTGTAGTTATCAAATTTCATGTAACATCATGCCCATGAAACCGTATTAAGTGATAAATTTTCCTACAACAATTTATACAAAAAGGGTCCACGAAGACAATTCCACCATTAATCCATTCCTTCACATTAGTACTACTACCTAATTAATAAAAAACTATCAAATCACCTACAACCATCCCTCCTAAAAATAGTAAAAAATGAGTCAACATCTATGCTATCGAAGATTTGCTATTACCTTGTCTTTTCCTTTCACTTCCTTTCCTATGGTGTTGATCAATCTCAAGTGGCATCCCATACAAGCCTTTTCTTCTATGAAAGCAACTGGTTCCTCCATAAATAGGACCTTGGAGTGCATTTGATCCCTTCCCAATAGTCTGCATACACCCAACTGTTGATATATCAGTCAAGTTTGTTATTAATGACACACACTTATTTAGATTGTGTATAGCTATTGAGCTTGTTAAATAGTTTATAGTGTTTGTCATGTAACTCAGCAGCCATTGAGGTTTATAGTTGCTACCGAGTCCTTTGGACCGACTTCAGTAGATATTGAGCAGATTTAGTTAGTGTGGAGTTCAACAGTTCAAACTGAGCATTTCAGTGTATACCAAGTTTATCAGCGGTTACCAAGTTTTTAGTTCATATGGTGTGAAGCTAGTGATTACTAAGAATTGTAGTGTCTATTGAGTTCTTAGTTAATGCAATGTGAAGATAGTATTAACCGAGCCACTTCATGGTAACCAAGTGATTCAGTGTTTGCTGAGTTGCACAATATCTACCAAGCCACCAGTGCAGATTGAGTTCAAGACTACTTGAAAGTGATCAATATGTACCAAGCTTCTATATCTATCTAGAGCATGACGATGCCAAGTAGTGATAGTGATGTTGAGTATTAGAACCTCTCCAAGTTGCTCTTCAGAACCCAAGTATCTTCATGTGGGCCAACTTTGTAATATTTGTGTTAACTTGAGACATGGTTGACTTTGTAATTTTGTAAATTGGATTGGTATATATATGTGATGTATTGTATCATTTCAATTGTATGTAATGTGAAAAAGCAAGAATGAAAATGTGAGCATATGTATAAGTAATAGATAAAGATTTATGAAAGCCATATTAGCATAAAGAGAAACAGTGACAAATCTATCACAGAAAGGTGATCAGTACACCAAGGAATCTCTATCAGCAAACCTAGTTGCAAATAAGAGATCAACTGCTTCACCCTAACAAGTGAACCAATCAAAATCCTTTCAAAAAGTAGACCTAACAACCTTTTCTATAAATCTCTTTACCAAGTACATACTTCATTGTATGTTTTTAAATCCTCTCACAAGGTGGACCTAGCAGTCCTAATTGCTCCTAACAAGGAAGATCATCAAAAGTGATCAATGTAAGCCTTAATAGGCCAACTTTATGCTACAGTACTAAACTTTGTGGGTATCATCCCCATCCCAGTATTACTTTCTATTTGGAAGGTTTTTGGGTCACCAAATCTTTTTGTTCAAGTGTTTTGGATGCTTTCATGTTTTCAATTTCTCATGCATGCAATTAAATCTATTGTGATGAATTAAATGCTAATTTGTTTATTGGATTAAGAAATGAAATTGGTAGAAGTTTTAGAAGTTACTGATTCAACCCTCCCCTCTCAATAACTTGGCATAGTCTTGAATATTTTCAATAATTGGTATCAGAGCATTGTCATTCTCAGAAGAAAGTTTAACAAGCTTGAGCAAAGATCAAGAATATGGAGATATTCAGACTTGAAAAAGCTATTGACAATGAAAAGTTCAATCTAGAAATGGCCATTGCCCAACTCAAGAAAGCTAAGGAGAAACTTTCCCAATCCTTGAAAAGGAGAAAGGAACTTTCAAATCAAATAAATGATCATCTCTACATTGAAGAAAGAATTGAAGACTTTTTCCCTTCAAGCAGTTCAAATGACGTAAATGATGTAATCAAAGAACTTCTAGAAAAGAAAGGTTCCCTACAAGAAGAAGTAAGAAAATTGAAAAGAGAACAAGAAATTCAGTTGATAAGGTTATATGAAGTCTTGGAACAAAGAAACAAGATAAGAGAAGAAATGGATGGAAGGAACAAAGAGATCCAAAACCAATCCCTTCAGCATGAAAAGCTTATTGATTAGCTCTCCAATGCAAATGAGAAAATCATGAGCCAAAGACAAATCTATGAAAGAATAAGGAATGATCTAAATTTTGAAATAAAAATCAATGAAAAAATAAGAAATGAGATAAGATCTAAAAAGAAAAATAGTGAAAGATTGAAAAAAGAATTGTATGAGCACTGGTAAAATTGAAGATGAAAAGAAGGCAAAAGTTGATAACATTTGAAAGTAGATGAGACAGCAATGGATTCCTAAGTCTACTAAGGAGACTGAACTGAGTAATGATGGTCAATTCACTCAAGAATTGGGTGATTCTACTATTTCTAATTAAGTTATTACAGAAGAACTAGAACCAGGTTATCAAAGAAGACATCAAAATCAATTCTAGTTGAAAGGTAGCAAAGATCCAAATACATATGCAAGATACAAAGGGATCATTGACCAAGAATAGTACTAGTTATTATCAAGTTACCTTCTCTACCAAGTAGGTTCAAGTCATACACTCTACCGAGCAAGGTCGAGAGTAACGAAGGCACTTATGGTTATCAAGTCACAAGGACTTCGCCAAGTGATAAATATAGAATAGTGGATGATAGTCTGTTAAGCATAATGGTAACTCATCTACCTCTATACCAAGCATTAATGGAAATTTTTTGACAAAAGGCATCCAATCAAATTTCATTTTTCATCGTGAATTTTCAAAAGCCATTGCGAAGTGCTACTTTTTGTGTGATCAAGTGACTTGAGAAAATTTCCTGCAAATGTTATCGAAGTTCCCTCAAGCTATAGAGAAAAATGGCATCCAAGAATAGCAATAAGGTCAAGAAATGTTTTGATATGTTGGTTCAAAGTGTGGAATGAAAGGCGCCATATTTCAAGCTCGTGCCCATGGTTGCTAAAACCCTAGACCCTAGTGGAGCTCAATCACAAATCCCTCCCAAGGTACTTCTTGTTAACAACATCCAAACTCATTTTAAATGTGAAATTGAAGAAATTGGTACTCTTGAGATGGATGATGCCCTAGGTCAGTTGTGTGTTGACAAAACCCTAAAACTCAAGCATCAACATTTGGAAACAAAAGGGTTAACACATATTCCCCACATGCCCTAAGAGTTTCAAATTAAATGGATTAGGTATATTCTTAGCCAAGTGCATAATGGAAAACTATGGTTAGAGCAGCCAATTTTGATAACCAAGAAGATGATTCATCAAATCACTGGCCTTCCCATGCTCGCTGAAGCCAAAACAACCAAAACCCTAGGTCAAGCAGAGTTAGAAAAGAAAACCCTACCTAAGTGGGATGGAAGAGGCATGAAAATAAGCAATGTTACTGATGTAGAGTTGAAGTTTGGAATTCATGTTATAGCTCACAAGATATATAGTTCAAGCCATCTCAACAGTGTATCATGTGAAGTAGTGGATTTGGTGTACAAAGTGGTGAAGAATAACCTAACTTATGACCTTGCCAAGTTGTTATTAAGACAATTAAATAAGAATATGGAAATTATTAGAACTTCCAAGAATGACCCGTGAAAATTTGATTCTATATTAACATGTTTATTCTTTTATTTTTAGAATATGTCTTCCCTTCCAAAGGCATAGTAGTGTGGAGAAAAGATGTGTCTGTATTGTATCAAATAAATGAATATATTATAGAAATGGGAGAGAATTATGGCAGCATCATGGATAACTACTTTGATGTGTTTAAAGATAAAATGAACAATAGGTTTAGGATACCTAAGAAGTTAGTTGAGGACTACAAGGATGATGGGTGCTTCATGGTTGACTATGATAAGGTATACATCCAAGAAGTTGAACCTAGAGTTGTATGGGTCAAGCCTCTTTGTTATGAGGTGAACATTGATGAATGAACTTGTTAACCCCAAGGCCCCTTATTTTTGTACTTATGAAGAGGAAAAGGCAAGAATAGAGCTAGAGATAAAGCTCCTTCGGGTAGTTAACAAAGGGAAGAGGAGGATAGCCAAGCTATAATCTAGTGCACCTCTCATGTTAATTGAGGGCAAAGGTGAGGATGAGAAAGAAGCAGAGGATGAAGAGGAATCAGAGAAAGAGGAAGAACCTTTGAAGAAAAATGGCAAGGTGATCATCACCAAGCCTTCAAAGTAATCTACTGCAGTCTTCACAAGGAGGTCATGGAAGAAAGGAAGTGACATTGTTTTCAGCAAACCTCCTCCCACCTTCTGAGAAGAAATGAAACAAATGGACGAAGGAGCTAGAATAACAAATTTCAAATCCTTGAAATATGAGACAAGAACAAAGGCTAAACAAAAACAAGTTGAAGAAAGAGTGTTGAACAAAATGGGCAAATGGAAGTATTCACCAGATTAGATTGCCTCTCAAATCTATAATGAATTGCTAGAGAAAATAAATCCAAGATGGGATTTTGCCATGCAAATAGTAAAAGACATATATGCACAAACCCTGAGGAGCTACTACTGAGCATATCAGATACTGAGATAAAAGAGTCTTTAAAGAAAAATGAAGAGAAAATGACTCTAAGATTTAATACTTGTTTAATTTTGATCAAGGATATAGAGCATATAATTAAGAATGCTACAAACACTTGGAAAAATGTTTATCATCTTCATAAACCAAGTGAATATCCAATTAAAGTAAAGGATGTTGATGAAGAAGAAGATAAGGAGAGAGATGAGGAAGAAAATATTGAAGTAACTCATTTTGATAACAAGGAAGAAGAAGAGGAGCAAGGTGCAGAAGCTACCGAGGAAGATACGGAAGATGATGAGGAGATTGATCTAGTCAAGATAGTAGTTGTAGTCATTGCCTCAATTCCTCACCCCCTGAGCAAACCATTGACTACATCAAGTTTGGAGATAGCTTTAGTAAGTTTGGTTGTGACTACTATAGATACATCAAATGTACAATCACCCTTTGCCCCAACACAACTCAGCATATCATTGACAGAAATGACTTCCACTTCATCAACCAAGTTGCAGACTCCCTCTTCATCTATCAAGATGAGTTCCTTAGTCATCACCTCTCCAATTTTGACTTCTTCAATTTTGAGCTCATCCATGGTAAGCACTCTAGTTTTTTCTACTTTAGTTTTGGATTCTATAGTTTTGACTTCATAAATTTTGGATTCTTCAAGCATTTCTATCAATATTCCATCAGTCAGTGCATTATCAATTTTTATTGCAAGCCTGAGTATGTCTACTATTGTTTCCATTTCGAGTACTAAGGCAATAAGTGCAAGGATAGTTGAGCCTAAGGCTCAACCGAGTACAAAATTTTTGAAAGGAAAGGAGATAGAAGAAGATATAGATTTGGATGAGGAAATAGAAATTCCCAAATGGGATATCTATAATCTTTCTGCAGATCAGATGCACATATTTGGTGAACTTCTTTAGAAAAAGGAAAAGTAGCAAAGATTGAGAGAAGAAATAGATAGAGAATGCAAAATATTAGATGATGCCAAGAATATTTTGTCTGAGGCTATTGGAATTGAGGTTGATTCTTCTCAACCTATTTTGTTTCAACTTGGTGAGATAGTCCAAAAGTTCAATGGGGACACAAAAGGACAAGAAAATTTGGTTGAAAAAGTTGAAAAGGAATTTAATAATAAAGTGTTGGAGCACATTGCTTAGAAAATTTTTATTTATCAAGTTGAGTTATCAACAATTTTGGTCAATCTTGTAGTGTCCTATTCTAATGTGTCATCACTTTTTGTAAAGCTATGTGATGTCACCAAGTATACCAAGGAAGTTAAGGAAATTTTTTCCAAAATTGATACTGATCTCAAAGAAAGTACTCAACAGCTACAACTTGACCCTAGTTCAAGCTCTGCACATTTTAACAAAATCAAATTTTTGTCAGATATGCAAGCAAAGTTATTAAGAGAAGAAGCAAGGATCCATTCCACATTAGTTGATATAAAAAATATGATCCTTCTAGTCATAGATTTGATGTAGAAACACATTATATATTCAAAAACCCTGATCCATGATAACAACTTCTTTGTTGCTGACCACATAATTGAATTATCAATAAAAGTGCAAATTGTCATTCATACATGCAAGCTCTTACAAGAAAATTGGGATAAAACCCTAGCAATTACCCTCAAGGTACACTCTGAATTTCTATCTCATTTTGGTGTCTCCATGTAAATATGTTGAATAAATCTTTGGCATTACTATCTAAAATGGGGAGATGAGATATGTATATAAGGAATAGATGAGATATGGAAGAAAAGTTAAAGGGGGAGAAAAGAATAAATACAGGGGAGGATATGTATATAAGAGAAAAGTTGCATGTACATAGTAGATCACATAGTATGGGGGAGAAATATGCTATACTCTATATATACCTTACAAAGATCAATTTTGAAAAATCTCAAAAATAGATCGAGCTAGTATCACATGGTGATGAATACAAGGTATTCAGTTTTGGGCTAATAAGTGTTTTTGTCACTAATGCCAAAGGGGGATATTGTTGACATATCAGTTAAGTTTTTTATTAGTGACACACACTTATTAAGATTATGTACAGCTATCGAGCTCATTGAACAATTTATAGTATTAGTCATGTAATTTAGTAGCCACCAAGCTTTACAATTGCTACTAAGTCCTTTCAACCAACTCCAGTGGTTACCGAGTAGATTCAGTTGGTGTGGAGTTTAGTAGTTCAAACTAAGCATTTTAGTGTATACCAAGTTTATCAGTGGTTATCGAGTTTTTAGTTCATGTGATGCGAAGCCAGTAGTTATCGAGCATTGTAGTGTCTACTAAATTCTTAGTTCATGTGATGTGAAGATAGTGTTAACTGAGCCACTTCATGGTAAACAAGTGATTCACTATTTGCCAAGTTACACAATATCTACCAAGTCACCAGTGCAGACCAAGTTCAAGAATACTTGAAAGTAATTAGTATAGACTAAGCTTCTACATCTATCAAGAGCATGACAATGCTAAACAGTGATAGTAGATGCTAAATATCAGAACCTCACCGAGTCAATCTTCAAAACCTGAGTATCTTCATGTGGGCTAACTTTGTAATATTTGTGTTAACCTGTGACATGGCTGACTTTGTAATTTTGTAAATTGGATTGGTATATATATGTGATTTATTGTATCATTTCAATTGTATGTAATGTGAAAAAGAAAGAATGCAAATGTGAGCATATGTATAAGTACCAATTAAAGATTTATGAAGGCCATATCTGCATAAGGAGCAGCAGTGACAAATCTATGACAGAAAGGTGATCAGTACACCAAAGAATCTCTATCAGCAAACCTAGTTGCAAACTAGAGATCAACTACTTCATCCTAACAGGTGAACTAGTCAAAATCCTTTCACAAGGTAGACCTAATAGTCTTTTCTATAAATCTCTTTACCGAGTGCATACTTCATTGTATGTTTGTAAATCCTCTCGCAAGGTGGACCTAGAAGTCCTAATTGCTCCTAATAGGGTAGATCATCATAAGCGATCAATGTAAGCCTTCACAGGCCAACTTTATGTTGCAATACTAAAGTTTGTGGGTATCATCCCCACTACAATTTTACTTTCTATTTGGAAGGTTTTTGGGTCACCAAATATTTGTGTTCAAGTGTTGTGGATGGTTTCATGTTTTCAGTTTTTCATGCATGCAATTATATTTGATGTGATGAATTAAATGCTAATTGGTTTATTGGATTAAGAATTGAAATTGGTAGAAGTTTTAGAAGTTATTGATTTACCCCTCCCTTCTCAGTAACTTAGCATAGTCTTGAATATTTCCAACACCAACATCTCCATTGTTACATCTATAATCATGTAATAACTTGATCAAAAATTCTATAGAGCTCTTGAATAATCAGTTAAAAAAAGATAGTAAATTATTTCTTACTTTTAGAAGAATTTTCAAGTGGTTTCTAAAGGGATCATCCTTGAGACTTCCATGGAATATTAGAGGGAATTGAACAAAATTGCATTCTTTCTATGATTGACATTCAAAGAACAAACACATAGCATGTTGTATAGCCCTACAATTACTGACATGCATATCATTGTCCAGATTTAGTGTGAAAGAAGCATTTGTCATCAATAATAAGACTCTTGCCTAAAAGCCCAACACACATTAGATCATTAAAGATCATGTTAAGAAATAGTATATCTTCAATACCATCAAAACCTATCATAGAAATAAATACAATATTATATATTTCATGTTATTTGTTAGAATTCTTTAGAATAACTGAGAGGGGGGGTGAATCAATTATCCAAGGTCCAATGATGTCCAATACAACTTTGTCTACAAATCCTTAATGGCACATAACTGAAATTATCATGCATGCAATTAAACATTAAACAACCATAAAAGATAATATGCATCACACCATAACACACTAATACATTTGGTACTAAATTGCAACGGTAGTGTCATTGCAATTTTTTCGTCACAACCTTGTTGTTGTCGCAATTGCGATGATAGACTGTTGCAATTGCAATGACGAAAAGGTTGTGACAGAAAAATTGCAATGGCACTATCGTTGCAATTTGGTACCAAATGTATTAGTGACACTAAGGATTTTGATGACCCAAAAACCCTCCAAGAATAAGAAGGTAAAACTGGGGTGGGGATGATACCCACTGAATAACTATGCAATTGATTTCAACCACTTCTGATGGTCTGCCATGTTAAAGATCTACCCTGTTAAAGGCTTTACACACTGTAAGATGTGAGGTTGTTAAAGGATTTAAGAACATTCAACTTAGAATGCCACCCTGTTAAAGGATTTACATAGAGCTGTTAGGCTCACCCAAGTCCATGGGATTTACAATCACCTTCTCAAAATAATCTTTCATCCCTCTCTAAGGATCTCCTATCCTCTTAAGGATCTCTTTATCCTTCTCCTAAGGATCTCTTTATCCTTCTCCTGAGGCTTATCCACCTAGCTGTTAAGCTAACCTAGAAATGTAGGGTTTCGGTGTCTAATACAATGGTAAGAAAGTATTAGAAGGGTTTTGACCTGATACAGATTGCAACTTCAACCTTGCGGATTTTAGATCGCTCTTCAGTCCTTTTCTTTGCTTGGCTTTCCTTCCTTGCAGTGCTGAAATCTTGTTCACCCTTCAAGATCTATCTCCTTGAGTTCCTCCACTCGTTATGCCAATGCACTCCATGGTCACTTGATCAACTCAGAGTCTTGATGCTTTGTTCTTACTCCTCTTGGCTTCTTCGCATAATCACACTTATGACCAATTCCCTCTCATACATGCACATTTTATCTCTGACCTGTAACTCCTTATAAATAAGTTATGTTCTTGATTTCCTGCTCAAATCTTAATTTGATCTTGAGAAAATGGTATTGTTTTCCCTCCAAATTGCTTCTTCTAGAAACTTATGGTAAATCCATTACCATTTGCCTTGAATTGGTTTGCATGGTTTACCTAAAATTCTGTGACATCTACTCATCATCCTTATCATCCAACTAATTCATAAAATTTGATGTAACAAACTTATCACTACTGATCTGGCAAATCTTTGACTTTAGCAAATAATGCAACGACTTGGCATCATTGGTTTACTGATGCTTGGCTCCTTCTATGTTACTCAGCTTCCATTTGTTATTTTATTGGCACTCGGCACCTGAAGAATTTTTTTATTACTCGGCACCTGATCTTCACTTGGCACTTGAAAACAACTCAGTGCCTGAAGATCACTTGGCACCTAAAGACTACTCAGCACCCGAAGATCACTCGACACACACTAAGTTGAACTAGCTCAGCTTCAACTGAGAATCTATTTAGTACTAACTAGCTAGCTTGGCTCTCTCAAATGAACTTAGTTAATCCTTACATCTTTGATGTGTCTTAGCATGTCCATCCTCTGTGTCTTAGAGTATGTCATCAATACACTATTTCATCAATGGCTTAGTTGATCCTCATACTTCATTACAACATCATAACCTCAACCTTTCTCTAGGTACTTTAGTTACATCTTATTGATTGCCACCTCCTTGACAATCAACCAATTGATAGTATTTGGATCACTAAAGCAATTGTCATTCCTGCAAGTAGCAAGTTTGACATCAATGATAAAACAATGATTGAAAACATTCTTTACCAGTTCCATTACTCTTCATTCATGATCTTTTCAATCATTTCCAACATTATTCTTCATATTTGACATTAATATTAAAATTTCCAAAAAAAATTTCAAAAAAAAATTCAATCATAATTATACCAAAAACTTTGTAAATAAGTTCTAGAAAGATAAATAGCAAAAATCTACTAACCATCACATTCATGGAGCCAACATTATAATGATGGCTGACCTTGGGGCATTTTTCTCTAGCAACATATACCAAGTGGGGTAGAGAATCAACTTTCTTGTCATGAACCATTTTGCTTTCATGAATAACCTATACATACAAAGAATTAATAGTATGAGATATTCATCCTCTAGAGAAGTTCTGACTGTCTTGATTAAAGTTTATACTACAAAAACATAATAAATGATCAGTTTAACTTCATACTCTTTGTATTGCCTATACTATACTTGTATGGTTTCTAACATCCAAGCTTCTATACAAAAAACCATCAACACTTTGATAACAAGTAAAATCATGTGGAACTTGTTTTTCTTCCAATGTTCTTCTTATCCTTTTCTTGAACCCTCATACTGATCCTACAAAATATTATTTAACAATGTTAAGGAGGCATGATAATTTAATAAGACATGAAATATTGATATATGAATTTTAATCACATCATCATCACCTTCATATCTTGCCAAAAAAATCAAGATTAGATGACTCATTTTCTTTGGAGAAATACATAAAGGGTGCCCTACTCTTTATTTTGAACTTTCTCTAGAATAGTACCCATTTTTTGGTAAAGCTTAAAGTTTCTACAAGAGAGTAGAAAGTGATGGGAGATCCACCATCATCTGAGATATAAAAAGAAAATTTTTCTACTGGATAATCAAGTGCAAGAATAGAAAGAATTGTATTGGTAGTTATCAATGTGGACTCCTTGAACGGATCTATTGTAGTGATGATAACATCCACAACATAAAGTTTGTAAATAGATTCTCCATTATATCTACAATATAAAGCATAACACAACACACAAGATTTTGTAGTGTTTCAAAGATGAATAAACATATAAGACCTTCACTCATAGAGAAATAAACATATAAGACCTCCACTTTTTATGATAATAAAACAAATGTGTAAATGAACAATATTTATCTCTACCTCTTTGCAAGCATCTCCTGGGTATGTAGTAGACCCAAAAAACTTCCATGCCATGTTGTGATAGAGCATCCACATGAAACAAAACCAAAGCCCACATGCAAAAGCTATCATCCAAAAATTCTAAGAAAATGTAGAAAATGTTTTGGCTCTCAAAGTTGCAAGGAAAGGGAAGGAGATAATCAATGATCGCATAATTCACATAGCACAATGAGGAAGATGAAATTTTTATGAAGAATCGAACTGAAGTTTAGAGATGAATCAAGATAATTCCTTGAGGGATGGTAGGATGAATCAATCCTCCCTCATGCTCAAATTTTTCCCCATGAAGTGTTGGTAATGTAATGATCATCTTCTTGTGATAGATAAAATTTTTCTGCTCCTTATTACTGCTTGTAGCCTTCACAATTCACACTTATCTCTAATTATGTTTACATCATATATTCTTCTATCTCTCATTTGGATGTGATAAAATATATTAAATATATACCAATCCAAATTATAATTCATCAAAGTTAGCTACAACATAAGTTTCTATCAAGATTACAAAGTCAGGCCAATTGCTGACACTTGGGTTTTGAAGACAAACTTAGTGAGGTTCTAATACTTGGCAATCATTCTCAACACTTAGCATTGTCATGCTCTTGGTAGACATAGAAGCTTAGTTCATACTAATCACTTCCAAGTAGTCCAAACTTGGTCAACACTAGTGACTCACTGAACACGACAAAACTTGACATATAAACTAAATCAATTGGTTAACACTGCGTGGCTTAGTCAACACTAACTCTGTGAGCTCAGTATAAACTAAATCACTTGTTTGACACTACATTACTCAGTCAACACTGGATTCACATAATTGACACTATGAACTCAGAAGACACTAGAGAACATGTTTGACACTGTGCAACTCTATTAGGTCTATGAAGCTTAGTTTGCATTGTCATTGATGAACTTGGTAGATACTACTCAGCATGAATAGAATGTATATTTTGAAACTTGATATCAACTATAGAACTTGGTAGTAACTAGATTGCTCAGTTAACACTATAAACTACAAGATAAGATTGATAACTACTGACCAATTGACTAAGTGTGAGTCACTAATAACCAAACTTTGACCATAATGTCAATAATCTCCCCCTTTGGCATTAGTGACAAAAACACTTATCAAACCAAAATTCAATACTCAAAAAATTTCAAGTCAAAACATTCCTTTTATCTCCATCATTGACTAAGTATTTTATATTTAATTAATCTATTGTCACCTCCTAGTTAATTAATCTGATTAATCAATGATGCCTTAGGAGATGACTAAATAAGATTACTTAAATGATGTAATTAGATCTAGGTGTCTATGGAATAAAGAGGAACAACTTTCACCCACTTTGTATTGTAGTAGATAGCTATAAGGATATATGTGTGTACTTGAGAAGAAGGGGGATAAATATTACCAATGAGCTCTAGACCCCAAATATGAAAGGTCTAGGGAGGCACTTGTGAATGTAATGCATAAACTAGATCATGAATCATATTTTTATGATGTTGACATTGTAGGCACTTTTTAAAAAAGGAGAATGAATCTTGTTCAATAGTTTACCAATAGTACCCCATGTGAAGGAGTTTTTTAACTAACTAATTTGAACCAAAATGACCTTGATAGGATTTGACATGAGCTTCTTATAAAGCCACAATGATTTCATTTGTACTAAGGCATCTACAAAAAATGAGATCATAGGAATATAAAGAACATTCGCAAGAATGATATAACAAGCTATAATATTTCAAATTCTATTTCTATAGTTCCTTGTTAATGACTCATGAACCAATTAATCCTTTAAATAATGATAGATATGTGAATACCATTCATCAAGATAAATCATATTTAATGGGGTATCTTCAGAGATAGTGGGACTAGATAGGGTTTGAATAGTAAACTATAAATTCACCACTTCCTCATTTAGGGAAATCAAAGATGTCATGCTAGCCATAATGTATGCATACCTATTATATTTTTGAGGCAATGTCTAAATGGAGGAAGAAAAAAAATTCCAAGAAAACTTATAACAAGGTCATGATACTTGGTCAATTTGTCATTATTTTCTTGATATGTTCCATTAATTTGTCTCATAATCAATTGTAAATCACCAAATATTTTAACATGTTAAATTTGTAGAGATAATTTTTTCTTCAATCATGCATTAGGGCTTCACAATCGGCCTTGTTATTAGTAAAAGAGAAATTGAGCTTATAGGATAAAGGGGTGTGTTTCTTATATGGGGGTATTAATATAACACCTACCCCAAATCTAGTTTGACATCTAGATCCATCAAAGTATAATTCCTAGATATCAAATACTTTAATAGGTAAGACAAACTCATGAAGGAATTCAGTTATTTTTAATGTAGAAAGGATGAAGGAGTCTCAACTAGATGATCTATCAAGGCTTTCCCTTTAATAGATTTCTGAGTAATAAATTTTAAATCAAATTATATAAGGAGCATGACTTGTTTAGCAAGACATCCCGATAAGTTAGTTTTCAAAAGGAAATGGTTTCAAAGGATCAAATTTCACATAAATGTTAACTTCTATGCTAAGGAGATAATGTCTAAGTTTTTGATAGGAAAAAGCTAAAGAAATACATTATTTCTCAATTGTAGTGTAATGTGGCTCATAATCAATCAATGTACAACTTATATTTACTAGATAGATTTTCCCACCTTCTTCAACCCTTTTATGTTCTTTACAAAATCAACCTCATATTCATTAAGAATGAATTTCATCTTTAGTTTCTACACCATCTAATATCATTTTATTACCTTCTCCTTCCCTCTTCTATTTCTCTCTAGTTGGACCTCTTTACACCAAATTTTAGCATGACCTTTTAGCTTGGTCTTTGTGAAGTTGACTTTCTTTGAATCTTCTACTTCTTCATACTCAAACTAATCTTCCATGACATTGATCCAATTGATAAGTTATTTTGGATTCATATTTCTAGAAAATGTGGAAAATTCAATTTAAATTCTCTTTCCAATTTTGGAAATAACCCTCAAAATCATATTGTTCTTAGGGTCTCTAGCCTCTAATGGTTTCTCTTCTTCATCTTTTTCTTCTATGAATTTATCCTCACTTTTATCTCATTCCCTAATATAGATTTATCTATGTCTCCTCTTGTAATGTTTGTACTTGTCTTTGGAGGGCTCTAAAATATTGCACTTACCTCTGAAACCCACAACTACAATAGTAGTGCAAACAAACTCATGTTTGATAATCATTCTACACACTTAGGAACTTCTTCTCTGATACCACTTTATGAAGGGTAGTCCCCTTATTAACACAAACACACACACAATAAAATAGAGAAATAAATAGAAAATTGCAAAAACTGAACAATTATAAGAACATGAAACTTGCTTTCAATTATCTTCAATGAAATGATATTATAATATTAAAAAATACAAAATGGTTCAACCACATTGGCATTTTCATTACAATAATCTGCAAGCTAGAGCCACCATATCCACCATCAGAACTACCCTAGATAACCCCTAGATAACCCTGTGACCTTCTTTATATAGAAATTTTTTAATTTCCTTAGAAGGTTCTAAAAATTCTAACCCTGAACATTGAGGCTGAGAAACCCTAAGATTTTATTATTTATCTTTTCTTAAATTGGAATAGGCCCTAAAAAAATTGTGGAACTCAAATGAGTGTTTGACGGAATTTTATTCTTCTATCCTAAGAGTGCAACTTCTAGAGATAGTAATTCTTGACTTGTTGACCTGATTAGCTATTATAACCCCATTTCAAATATGGGACAAAGTTCTCTACAACTAAATAACTAGGAACTGGCCCCCTTTTAAAGCATATGAAGTCTTCAAAAGTGAGTTCACATTTTCTTACCTTTATCCCAAAATTGAAATATTTTAATATCTACAAAACCAAACTTGAGCTTGCAATGAAACTTTACTAGAATTTTTTTATAACCACAGTGAATATCTATTGCCAAGTTTTAGTCTTACCCTTTTAAAGCTTGAGGGCATTGGTAGATGTAATTGAGTGAGGTTAGAGAGAGTGGTGTCTAAGTCTATCTTAGGTCACTTACTTCTCATCTTTCCCAAATGCTACAATTTCTACATTTTCTAGGTCTCCCTTTGCAATACATTTACCTAATATTTATAAGTGGGTTTCCTTTTTTCTAGTGCACACAAGGATTGGGTGATTTAGGTATGGTTGGCATGTGATATTGTTTCCTCACAATTAGAAGTAAGTGTTCTAAATTTTATTCTTTGTTACCTTGCCTTAACATTTCATATCTCATGGTTTTCAAGCTATCAAGTTGATGTCCCCATCAAGAAAACTACACCATGTGTGAATCCAAAGGTTGAAGCCATAAAAAGTAGTTAAAAGGGTTGTGAATGTTCTTTTGCTAATGCCTAAGGATTTATGAAGTTGTGGGTAGAGTCCAGGGTGATTCTCTTTCAGATTTGTGGAGAAAATATCAAGTGGTGCTAAGGAATATAGCTTATGGTTTTAACTAATGTATATTCATGGAAATGAAGTCATTTTTTTCTATTTATGTGGCTATATGATCTTGAGCCAAATCTTAGTTTGAATGATCAATTAATGTCAACATAATGTTGAAAGAACTATTTAAAGATCATAATAGGTGAGGCAATGCTCAAGATCTTTCCTCATGGCCATCAGATTAATGTAAGAGGTTAAATATTTTTTTGTTGTGCCTTAGTCTAGAAAATGTTGTTGAGAAAGGATTTTTTCACCCAAAGGTAACAAAATGGGCTACTTTTCTGGGAGCTTTAAGAATACAAATTCAAGTCACCCAAAAATTTGAATATCCTTCAGAGATGCCCAAAAGATACTTCTAGAGAAGTTAGTGTTGGAGATGAGAACCCGTTATGAGGAAAATAAATGTTAAATGCCTTAGGTGAAAAGTGCAAGAACAAAGTGTGCAAGCTAGAAGAAGGATTACTCACCATGTTGTGATTCTGAATAAAGGAAAATAACATTGTGGAAAAGCTAAGTGTTTCCTTCTCTCCCACATATGTTAATATTATTAAGAATATCTTCATTCTAGATTATGAAGTAAAGTGAGGCACTTCTTGCAAATTAAGTGTTTGTGTTTTTTTATCACTTTTGTTCATATCACTTTACTTTAAGTAAAGTAAGAGTACTTTTGGGAACTTAATATTTTAGGTGCAAATAAAAAAAAAGTTTAAATAGTCATTACTCATAGAATTGAATGTAAATCTTGCCATTAAAATTGTTGGTTGAACTTGATTTTTTTCATGTGGCACCAACATTCTAATTGCTAAAGCTATTTCATCAAAATTGCATACAATTAATTGTTGACAAGTATTTTTTAATGGCTATTTATCAAGAACTGCATTCTAAGTAATCATACTGAATGGTAATCAGAGTTTCTAGCTACAAAAGATTAATTGGCTTGGAAAGTGAGTTAAAAGATTATACAAATACATCCTTCAAGTTCTACGACTTGAGTGATCTACATAGGAGGCTAAATTCCAAACCCATTCACTCAATCACTCTAAAACTCAAAGAGAGTGGATTGGTAGAGGTAGCTAGCTTTCCAATGGTAGTTCATCCACCTAAGTTACTAAAAGAATGCATTGAGAGATACAATCGAGAAACAAAGTAGATTTGTTTCTAGATCAGTCCATCCTTTTGTAAATTAACAAGGCACTAATGCAGTCAATATTTGGTATCCTTATGCAAGAGTAGCATTGTGATATTGATTTTGGGTCCTCTACATCCATGTTTAATGAGAAGAAGACCCTCAGATGAGAATACATGTAGAGGAAATGGTTCCAAACTACTCACTTGAAGAAGAGAAAATTTTAAAAAACTTTTTTGGCACAAATCTAAAGTGAGAGATTGTGGATATCATCGCATTCCTCCTCAAAATGAAGGGAAAAGAGGAAATTTTAGAGTTCATCATGCACCATTTCTTCCTAGTACAAGAAATTTGTGCTAATGATATGAAGATTGTTTGGGGAAAGATCATTTGTGATGAGCTCACTTCCTAGTTGAATTCTACTAGAGGATTCAAGAAATTCTATGTCCTCCTATTTGATTTATGCTTTGGTAATTTATGGCTTGGTCTCTCAAGTATCCAAAACTATGATGAGCACACCAAGCCCTATGAGTTCTATATGCATCCACAACTGCAGAGGAGCTATGAGAAGTATGTAGTTGTCAATTATGCCTTTATAATGCAGTTGTGCCAAGAATTACAAGGGTGCCTTGAAAGGAGATTCTCACCTAAGGCAATTTTGGCCATAGCCCAGTTCGGTTGCTTATTCATTTAGTTCCTAAGCTTGTCCTATTTGCAAATAGGAGCCTATAATGGATTTCCCAAGAGATTGTCTAGATATTTGGAGGACAAGGTAGTTCTAGTCAAGTTGTGTAAACAAATTCTAGAAATAAAAACTCCATGTTTCAATGTGAAGAAGATTGTCAAGATTACATTACCTATAGTGGTAGGCTCATATTCATGTGCCTCCTGATCAAATGCTCAGAACTTGGTAAAGAGCATTTTAGGAAAGATCAAATTATTAGGTTATGAGGTGAAAATGCATCAATATGATCCCATGAATTTTGTAAGGGATCATATGAAGTTGGGATATGCCTAGAGGCATGTTCCAAATATTAAAGGTTTTTGGTATGGGTGTCTCAATGAGTACTAAACTTGGGAGAGATTTTGGTCAAGACTAACTATTGATAAAATAAAATTGTATGATGATTATGTTAGTATCTCTAACCTTGTAGATGATGGAGCCTACATGCACTCCATGTCTTATGTGCACCCCATTTCTTATGAGAAGATTAAGGGTACACCAATCTTGTCTACTCCACTTGTGGACCCTATCATTAACACAATGGAGGTTCTCATGCAAGGAATAATTAGGAGAATAGACAAATGGGTGGAGTGGACCTAGGCAAGGAAGAAAAACACTAGAATTGCTAGTTCTGCAGATGGATTATCAACTAGAGCAACCCAATTAGCCGTAACAACAACCACAATGACCACAACATCAACATCTATAGGGACATCACAATCCATTGGTCAAGGAAGAGGTTAACCTCTAGAAAAGAATGTGTTACTTACCCCCACCTATGAAGTTGGCCCTCTTTTGAACATCAGGAAGGCTAGAGAAAAGGAAGCTGACAAGGATAAGGAGAAGGAACTATTGGAAATCTAATTGAAAAGATCATTGATGAAGAAGATTGATTGAAAGAGGGAGATTTTTGTTAAAAGAATGTTTTCAATCTTTTTTTGTCATTAATGTCAAACCTACTATTTGTATGAATGATAATTTCTTATAGGGTCCAAGTACTATCACTTAGTTGATTGATGAAGAGGATTTAATCAACAAGATGTAACAAGAGCACCTAAGGGAAAGGTTGAGTTATGGTTTTGTAATGAAGTACAAGGATCAGCTAAGATATTGGTTAAATGATGTATTAATAACATATTTAAAGACATAGAGGATGGTCACACTTAGAAACATTAGAAGTATAAGTTATAATACGGTTGACTGCAAAGCTTAACTAAGTTCATCAGTGGGTGCCAAGAAAGCTAGTTTAAGTTGAGCAAATTTTTAGTTGGAGTTGAGAAAATTCAAAATCTACTGTGTGTCGAGTAAAATTTAGGTGTCAAGCATAAAAAAATGTTAGTAGATGTCGAGTGAATCTACAATAGGTGTCAAGCATTAGTAAAACATAGTTGATGCTGAGTAACATAGTATGTGTCGAGCACCAAAATTTCAATAGTGCCAAGCTGATACATTATTGGAAATGACAAAGATTCATCGAATCTGAGCTACAAAGTTGTTACCTTGAATTTTGTGAACCAATTGGAGCATAAGGATGATGATCTGGCATCACAAAATTTTATGTAAACCATTTTTGAGCAAATTCAAGAAGATTCTTCATGATGTTTTTAGAAGAAACAAACTATGGGTTAGATTCAATGAATCCTACCTAATCCATACGAATTGAAATTAAAGGAGGGAAGAATCAAGTGGGAAAAGGAATTCTAGATTTCTATTTAAGGAGTCACAAACCAAGAAGCAAGAGCTACTGGAGTGCTAAATTGTGAAGTGGTAGAAAGGTGTCAAGGAGAAGACATCTAGGAGAAAGAAGAATAGAGTACAGAGACTCTACTTCAATAAGTGCTTAGAAAAAGAGGATTGCACTAGTACATTAAGCATGTAAACTCAAGGAGACAAAGCTTGAAAGGAGGGAAAACTATCAAGAGTTACAAAGACTAAAAGCTAGGCAATGTTATGAGTTGAGAAGTGATCTGAGATCTACAAGTTAAGTTGTATGTTGTAATCAGGTCAAAACCCCTTATTGTTACTCTCTATCAATTGTATCAATTAGGGTAAAATAAAATCCTATGGACTTAGGTTGGTTTAATAGAAATTTGTAAATCCTTTAACAGGGTGACATTCCAAGTGAATTTTCTACAGTCCTCTAACTAGACCCACTTCTAACAGGGTGGTTAAATCCTTTAACCAAGTCACATTTAATAGTGTGTTGTAGCCTTTAATAGGGCAGGCCTCTCATAGGGCATCACTTTAGAAGAGTGAGAATTGAGTAGCATGTTACTGGTGGTTTTTCCCAAATTAGGTTTCCACGTAAATCACTATGCTATGTGTTGATATTTTTATGTATTATGCTTGTGTGTTGATTTACAGTAACTTGTTGAATAGGAAAGTTAAAGCTTAGATGAATGAATAAGTTTGATGGGCACACTTTACTTGATGAAATTTTTTGAATAGGACATTGGACCTTGAATAATTGATTCACACCCCCCCCCTCTCCTCAATTATTCTAAAGAATTTCTAATAGGAACAAGAAAAATCTATGACCAAACCACCCTCCCCTATTCAAGTTATTAATATGGATGGAAACATCAACCCCATGGATAGTTAGGATCAGGATGCATCTTAGCTAGGGGATGCCTTAGCCCTTTTGGTAACTAAGGTAGCTACCTTCCCTATTTCTTCTCAGAGTAGGCCAACTCCATTGATTTTGAGGAAGCACTTCGATCCCTCTACTATAAATATGCTCTCTATAGAGTCTTGGCTAAAAGAAACCATTGATAGGAAGAAGAGGAGATATGAGGATGTAGCTCCATCAAAGGAATTGATCACACAAGTAACTTCCTCCCAGCCATCAAATAAGACTAAGAAGTAGAAGAAAATCACTACATTGTCTATAGATTTGAAAACTAGCCATATGCTAGTTGAGATAGCAGAGCCTTGGAAAGAGGGAAGATTTTAGGAGCTCCAAAAGATGATTTCCAAATTAGAACATTGGATCTTGGCATTCTAGTTCATGATTCCATGGTGAACATGTGGAAGTTAACCAATGAGAAGATTCAGGACAAGTTGGAAGAGTTAAGAGTAGTGAAGGAGATATTGAAGGCCTCCAATAGAGAGCTGGTAGAGTACATAAAGTCTACACTTGGGAGTATTTCTTTAGGTCAATTCAACCTAAATACAAAAGAGAACAAGAACTTACTACTCAAGATCCAACAAGAAAGAAAATTTGGGCAAGTAGGCCAAACATGGGTAGATCAGATAAAGGCCCAAGTTCCCCCACTGGTTGAGAATATGGGAAACTTAGATGCTCACAAGCTTAGAGAGGTCGCCTCAGATCATCAAAAAACCATAGAGAAGGCACCAAACAATCTGATAGAGCAATTGGCCCTTCTATAGGAAGTGATAGACATGAAGAAAAATGTGGCCATTGCTCATGGGATTCTAAAGATTGGCCAAGACTCACTATTCCACTTGAAGAAGTCCTTAGATTTTGTCATAGAAAACTCTTGAGATTTGTAAATAAATTCAAGGATGTGCACGACCTAGTGCAAATGATCATTGACAAGTTTTTTCAATACGTGAAGATCTTGCACACAAATTTATTTGTGTCTACTAATGGAAAGTTGGTAAACTTCAAAAGAATGAAATGATGATTCTTGGCATTTGTTGAAAAAGCCATTGACCCACTCAACTTCCAAGTGGCCAAGATCCAGGAGTTGTGAGTAGTGATGCAACATCAAGAGAGAAATTGAGAAGTTCTAATTGAGGGTGGCCAAAATTGATGAACTTATAGAGATGCAAGACTATTGGATGATCTAAGCCAACAAAATCCTCATTCAAAGTGTCAAAGAGTTGGATAAAGTAATTGAAGCCATGAAAGCATAGAGGGATAAGTCAATTACTTCTCAAAAAGCATGATGACTATGATGCTTTACCTGACATTTATCATTCTTCCCATCTCTTTCTTTTAGTATCCATCCTTGGCATTTTCCTAATCTTTGTAATGAAAAATGATTCGAGCTTGTCCTATTTTTAGATTTTTTTTCCAAAGATGCACTATAGAGAAATCATCCAATGTAACCATCCATTTTGAGAAGGCCTATAAATATAACCTTTTATGATGTAAATAAGATTGACAAAATTTACTTTGGGAAAACCCTTGTAGCTAGGACTACTATGTGAGACTCTGAGTTCATTTTAAGTTTTTTTGTTCATTTAGTTTAGGTAGAGTTTATAAAATGAGTGTGAATGTTGAAAGTTGGATGAATGTGAATGAACTTGGCTTTATTTTCTTTGTTCAATAGATTGTATGCTTTACTATCTTTAGCATGAGCATGTATTATGTTCATCATGGTTTGTGTGTTTAGTTTAGTTGTTTACACGAGGAAGTTGCAAACTGGTGTGGGGAGTAGCCAAGGAATAGTCAATCTAGGTATTGTCAAAGTATTGGCTAACTCTGTAATCCAGGAATTAGTTACTTCACTATCTTTCCTTTCTTCCTACTGTTGTAGATACTCCTGCATGTTTCCATTTCTCTATATTGTTATGTTGAGTAGATTGAATCTTATGAGAAAATCCCCCTTCTTTGAGTAGGTTGTTTAAAGTGTTGAGCAACTTGGTTTTCACCTCTTCTGCTATCTGGTTAAGAGCATACCCCAAAACCAAAAAGACAACTTCATTGCATATCTGACACTCATAGGGGAGTTGTACCTATCAATTCAGGGGTCTTTAGTAGATTACAACACTGACCCATCCTTTTGTTAACTTTTTATTTTCCACAAGCCTTTGGGCAAGTAAAGAGTCAAGGTATAAACCAATATATCAAGGAAGACAAACTATTAATGAACAATATCTAAAGGGGAAATTAGAAGATTTTGAGCTCAAAAAAATAACTTATTAAAATTAGAAAATTTCTAGAAATAGAAACTCTACACAAAGATAACCCTTATTAAAAACTAGATAATATTTTTAGGTGATTCAAGATTTCCCTTACACCCAGGGTACTCTTGCATCACATGTTGATCTCTTCTTCTTTGTCATTGTTTTCTTCCTATTGTTTGCCTCAATTTTTTTTCTTCTTTGTTAGGTATGGCTATTGTGTTTATCTTAGTTTTCTCTTTAATTCGTCTTGAGTCTTTGTTAAATTTTTTTTCTATTCATGCTCATGATTTTATCTTGTGTTACCCCTATATTGCATTTCATGTTGGTTATTCAATTTCAATAATCACATTTCTTCACATTCTCTTAGACACTTTCCCACATTTTGTTTCCCATCCCATTGGTGCCTGGTCCACTCTCATGAGGTAAAAATAATAAGGAAACACAATTTTAATCAATTTTATACATTTCTAAAATTTATTGATTTGTTATTAATGAAAGCCTAAAGATTTTTTTTTTAGTGAAACCTCAACAAAACCTACCCATTGTCTCAAAAATGAAACCAATGTTACCAATAAACTGGAGAAGATAGATCAAAATTCTATTCCAAAAGGATTTCTACTAGTTGTAGTTTGTAACCTCAAACTCAATCCAATTTAGGTATAAATAATGTATAATCTCTTCATACTCTTAATTAGAAAGAAATATAATTTATACAATATTAGGATAGAAAGAGATCTATGTGAACTCATTTATCAATGAGTAATGTGCATCCATTTTATCTCCTTTATATTATACTCTCTTAGTTTGGACTACAGTATTATATCATAAATTATCACTTAAATATTATATATCCTATCTATACTCATATCTCCTATTAAAGGAAACCCCTTTAATGGTATCATATCCCCTCTCTAATTGGTCTATTCCTTATCTGTCTAGACCACTATCTATATTTAATTTTCCAACCAACAATGTCATTCATAAGTTCTCATGTGTTTGTCTATGGATCCTTAGAAAATGTGTATGCATCTAATTTTTTGGCTCCTAATTTGACAGGATTTTAACTACCTTAAGAGAATGTAAGGGAAAACCAAGGAATTAGCTAAAAACTATTATAGGTGATTCATTGAAAGGCAATAGGGATAACTAGCCAAAAAAATTAGTCTTCTCCTCTTTGAACTCAAAAATGTCCAAGAAAGTATACCTTGGAATTTATTTACTCTTCCTTACAATTTTATTTATCATAAATTCTGGATTAACAGATGTTTGCCCTTGCTTCTTCTAATCTAGAGACAAAAAAAAGGATGCAAGATAGCTAATTCTACATATCTTAAATCTCTCTAGACCAAGTACAGACAAACTTTTCATATTCATTAATGAAAAAATAAGAAATATTAGATTTTGATTTAAGATTTGGATACTTCATAGAATTATTTTTGTTTGTTCAACATTCACTCCTGACAAAGACATATTAGTAGTTTTTAAGTTCATTATGCCTTTGTTTAAAAACTCTATTACTTATGCTTTTGTTCTAGGCAATCTTAGTAGGATGCCTGTAGACTCTATTAGTATGCTCCTTCATATGATGTTTTTTTTTTTTATAAGTATTTGTAGGGGATAATTCTATTTTGTTGGTAATCTATTGGTTTTAGGCTTGTTTGTCTTTTGTATAGGCCAGCCCCCTTGTTTTGGTTACTTTATAATTCAAAAACATTCACTCCTAACCATTTCTTTATCTATTGGGTTATAAAGCCACATAACTGACATACACATCAGATCTATTCCTTCACTTGGTGAATAGAAACATCAATACACAACTTCATATCTCATTCTTACCAAAATCTCCCTATGAAACCTTTAATCCTCCTAGATCATATCAAATATTTTCATAACCCATTTGATTATAAGAAAAGCATGAAATGTGATATAATTCAAAGTTAATTACAACTAAAACTCAATAGACTTTGTTATAAAATCTTAGAAAATTAAAAATTACACAAGAACAAGATCCAGATTGGACAACTCATAATAAAATAAAATGTCAGATCTTATGAAAAAACATAACTCTAGACAAGCTCAACATAATATGATTATGTATTTCCTCTTGAGTACGAACATAAAATAGATCTACATAGTATTCTTGGACCAACTCAAAATATGATATATCAAAACTTGGACTACTCTCTAGCCTTGGTAACTCACTTAAATAGATGAGTTGCAACAAGCTTTAGACATAGAGATTGGGACACATGTCATCATTTGATGTGACACTTTAGTTTTTTATAAACTATCAATAAAGGTTAATCTTATAACAAGTTGATGTGCCAATCTATAATCATGTCACCACATATCTTCTTTCACTTCTCTGCATTTTGTATTATCCAAAATATTCCTTTATTATTATTATTTTGGTGGGGGGTCGTCATGATTTGAATCATTAAGTTGAATTTATCTTCTAACCAACTCCTCAAACTCATCATCTATTGGCCACGTATGCTCCAAGATCTAATTTTCCACCTACTTGTATGGAATATATTTAATTGTGGCTTGGGTGACTTATTTCTCAAAACTCTCATAAAATATCCCTAAGTTAACCAACTTGGACATACATTCCTAAAAAATAGTGATGTCCATATTCCCTGCTATTTTTCTCACCATGTCATTTACTATGGTAATATCCTCTATTCTCCAAGTGGCAAAAAATTTGATAGTTTTTCTTTGTGCAAAATGGGTGGCACCAGAGTATCTTGAAAACCTTCTATTAGTTCCTTTAATTCCACCATCTTTATCTCAATATAATTTGGTAAGATAGAAAGTTCCTAAGTGATTTATTAACTTTTCCAAGGATTAGGGTCTATTCTTACACGTGAATCAATATGTGTAATTTTTCAATCCTCCCTTCCCATTTCTAATCTATTGGCTTAACCAACCTCCTATCATCTTCCATTTTTATTATGCCTAGATAAATAATTTTGTACACTTCATAAATCCTAAACAATTTAGACTATATCTTCTCAAACAAAAACATCAATGTAGTCCTAACTATAATTTCTTTGTTGTAGTCAAAATCATTATGTTTGTTCTCTAACTGCATTTGTAAATCTACAACCTCTTTTATCAAAGCATCATCACTTTTGATTTTCTTTGAAGAGGTTTTCTTTGGGATGTGTTGATACAACTACTAGGACAAAAGGTACTATATTGAACTTCCTTGATGAGGTAGCTTTTGCTCCACTAGGTGGTTAATCTAGGCCAAAGTTCTTAGTTGCCTTAAGCTTATCTATCCTTTTTCCAACACATTTATTTGTCTCTGCAAACTGATATTTTATCTTGTTCTTTGTTCATAAGTTGTATACACATGGATATATCTTTCCTATAGCTATTCATATTTCTTCTTTGTCCCTTTCGTGACATTGTAAACACATGCTACATGTTCTTGTAGATACTTTGTGGAGTGGGAAAGTTTAGAATCTTAAACTCTTTCTAAAGCCACATTTCCCCTGACTCTATTATCCTCATCAACACCTTGATCAAAAGAAGAGATCAAGAAAGACCAAGTAGCTAAAATAGCTAAATCTTCACTACAATACATTCCATATGTAGACCCTTTAGCTTCTCTCTTTGGCCTGTTTAGCCTCATGTCTTTCATTATTGAATCAAATATAGTTGTATCAACATTGTTAAGATTTGAAGTTTTAAGAAGAAACCAACTTTCAACCCTGCTCTACATGAGGGATTATTACTGCTAATCCATGAGCACTTCAAAGCTCAGGCAATTAGCAACAATCCCTTGCTGGAAGTGGAAGTTGACAATGGTAGCTCTAGCTACTCTTTTGATTCTGATGACATTTAGAGCATAAGCTCAGAGGAGGAGGGGAATATTTCTTCTGGTAAGAAAATTAAGGGTCAAGCTAAGAAGTTTCCCTCTGTTATAACCCCAAGAAGAAAGAGTCCAAGGGACCATGGCCAAATCTTTGGTAAAGATGAAATGGATTATAATGAGGATGAGGAGGACATAGCTTTTGATGATGAGGGCAAGGAGAAGGAAGAGGAGAATATGGAAGAACATGCAGGGAAGAAATGGAAGAGAGATTGTGTAGATGATGAGAGGGTTTCAAATCAGGGGTCGGATGTTATGATTCTCCGTCTCTCTCCTATTCATCCTCAATCTCATCTTGAGGAGAAGGAAAAGGTTGATATTGGTGCTAAAGAGGGGGAAGTTCTTGTCAAAAATAGGAGAAAAGCTTGGAGGAATTTCAATGTTAGGACTACAATGATGGGAATTTATAAAGAAGCTATGAATCCTCAGATTCTAATGGATAACTATGAATAGCCCCAGCTTGAAGAGCTCATTGACCTTGTTATTTTGGCTATCACTAATAAAGCTAGGGAGATAGGAATTAATCTTTTGAACAATGCTCGTAATAGCATGATTGATAATTTTAGATCAATCAAGTGGCTATACCATGGGCTGGAAGAGGTCAAGGAGAAGGTTGGTCAATTAGAGGGCAACACGAAGAAAACAAATAATGAGAACTAGGAGGATCAGGAGGAAAGAGTAAGTTTAGCTGAGAGGAGAATTAAGAATCTGGAAAACTACAATCATAACTTGGCTAATCAAATGATTTCTCTCCTCAATTCAATCAATGAAAACACTCTCTCCTTAACCAGTTTGCTCAAAGATAGAGGCCTTCTGGCAGATGAGGATGAAAAGGACAGAGGTAGAGCTAGGTTTGATGAAGATATCGCCATTGATATCACCTTTACTAGTTTGGACTAGGATATGCAAAAAGCCCATGAGAAGATGGTCGAGGAGAACTAGAAGATTTATGAGGTAGCCCAGGACATGCAGGATCTTGAGAGGAAGAATGAAGAGTAGCCCTCTTGTTCTGTCTTTTTGTTTTTTGTTGTATCTTTTTTGGCTTTTGGTTCTGGCCTTTGCTTAGTTATTTTAAAAATAGTTTATTTTTCTAACCTTTTCGCTGACCTCTATTATTGGCTAGGCCTTGTGCTTATTATCAGCCATTAGAATTGTTCTATTCTGGTTGGACTTTTATTGCTTATTTTCAGCCATGTTTATGTAGCTACTTTTGGGTTTCAAGGTCCCTATAAAACCTATTTATCTTATCAAAAACAATGTTAAGATTTGGAAGTAGTTGGATTCTTGATTCTTTAACAATTATTCTTCCTTCCTTTGGGATAATAACATCAAATCTTATCATCATTTCATGTTCAACCTCTTTAACAAGATCATCAAGATCATCATCAAGTCGTTGTATCCTTTTGTCCTCAGCCATTTTGAGGCAATCATCCCTATATTACTACCATAATAATTGCTTGAACGAGATTGATTTAAAAAATTCATCATCAACTACATCCACCTTACAAGACTTTGTTCTCAATTCCCTTGGGAATAGTCATTTTATCTCATGTGTAGTAATATTAGAGATTGGTGCTCTAGGGACTATCTTGGGTTTGTGATTCCTCTCTTACCCTATTCTATCCTCTCCTTTCTTTAGGGACTATATCAAAAAATTGTAATAACAAATTTATACTTTTTACATCATTAACAAAAGTTATCTTTGTCTTTTTTTTTCTTCCCAACTTCTTAATCATAGTATCATATATACTTAGGTATTGTCAAAAAGTATTCTCAACTTTTGTTCTAGGATCTTACTATTTGAAAGTGGATCATAACTTGGATTATTTTCTTGAATTTGATTCAATGTCTCCTAGTAGGTATACCAATATGATTTCATTCTTTTATGTGACTTCAAGTCTTCATCATTTCTAAGGATGTCCTCTAGGTAATGAAACTCATGTTTACCCCTTGGTGTGTTGTTTATCTCATGCATCAACATTTCATAAACACCTTCTACGTCATTCATCCTTTTTGAGATCACTTCCAATTTGTATGGTCTAAGAAATTGAGCCAAATTATTCCTCCCATCTTTGATGATTGCAAATTGATAAAAAATTTTAAGATCGGGGAAGAAAGCTCATTTTTAAGCCTAATCTTGAGAGAAATTAGTATTATGGAGCATGTTAATCTGCCTCATGACTTCAAGAAAACCAATCCTTAATGTAACATACTAAGGCATCACAAAAGGCCTCCTTGTAAATCCATATAATCTAATGACTATGGTATAAAGGTAGAAATAAATATCTCCCCATTGGTGGTACATCTTTGGTTTTGTGTTAAAATCAATAGGCCTCAAGGAAATTTTCAAAGGATGAGGAGAATCATCAACCATTGATAAAATTCTTCTTCTCCAAGCAATTCCAAATTGTTTTTCAAATAACACAAAGTTAGATCCCTCCCAATCCATAAACAATATAGTTGATCATAGTTTCACAAGCAATGTTTCATCCTCCTTTTCAAGCTCAAGGTCCATGTATTGTGCAAAGTAGTCTTTGTTATGAAAAAGAATCACATGAATAAGTAATGAGTACTATTTGAAATATGTGGAATTCCCCTTCTTCAAATTTTTTAATCCTTTTATTGATATTTATTTCCAAATATTTGGGGAAGTCATAAATTACTGCATTCCCATACTTCAAGATCCCAAGACACATCCACATTGTAGTTTTATTGGATGTCCTCCTGTTTGTTAGTCCTAATACTTGGTAAAGGGTAGTATGGGTGTTTACTAACGTAACATTGTCATAATTACCTAATGATATGGATAGAGGTGTCAATTTGATTCCATCTACCTCTTTCAGGAAGGAAATTATAACCTTATATTGCATTTATGTCCCTTCTTGGTCAAAAACTTCCTCAAACATCTTAAAATCTATTTCATCAATTATATCTGTGGTAGGGTGTAAACCAAAATTTGTTTAGATAGATACAACCTCAACCCTTAATAAGACTTCCCCATTTATATCCTTTATCACATGTGACATTGGGTCGTACTTGTCTACTAATTCCAAAAGTAGGTCAACATCAAGGAAAACTATGGGCATTACCAATTTACCTTAATCATGTTGCTAGACATTATTTAGAGGGTTCCCTACATTGGCCTAACCTTACCACCACATAAAGAATTATAAACCTTTGATCAACATGCTCGTGTCATAGACATTTCCATATTTATCCTTCAGACCAAGGCGTAATTTGTTTTTCAAAGTTTTCTAGGTCTCAATTGCCTCCCTTCCCTATTTTGACATCAGCAATTGTTCAACAAAATCATCCTGGAGCCTTCTATCCTGATAATTAAACTTCCTAGAGTACTTCTTTGGAAGTATTTTCCTTATAATAGAGAATCCATGCAAGTAGGGTTTATCTAGGGCTTACAGATAAAAATTAAGGTTTTGTGGATAGATGCAAGCCTTTAGAATGCACAATCTCTTAATTTGGAGCTTAAGGAGAGAAAAAAAAACTTACTTTTTTTTCTCTACAAGTCTTAGAACATCACAAATCTAACTTCAAAAAACCCTTGAGCTTTAATTTTTTGTGTCTTGCAAATTTTTCATGTAGATGTCTACAATTCAGGATGATGTGACAACTTTTAAATTCATTGTAGAAGCATTAAAACCATGAATTCATGTGAAATAACTATCACTTTTCTTGGCTTAAGAAAGCTTCTCTTCTTAGCTCTATACTCAGTTTAAACATCATTCATTGGTCATCATGTAAATTACATTGATTAACTAAGAACTCCCTTTGACATTCACTAACCATCTGACTCATTATTTGGGACCCATCACCAATAGCTAAGAGATCAAAAGAATGATTACGTTGGCTCCTTTAAAAATTCCACACACAAAAATGAGTGGGACATGTGGAAGCATCTCATTGTATTGCCATACAAATGCCAAAACCTCAAGCTAACATGTGAACCATTGATTTACCTTTTATACTTGAGTACATGGATGGTTGATATTCATCATATAATTAAGTCCCCACCATTTATTTATCCCTCATGCACAAGCTTCTCTTTTAAGTGGTAATATAATACTTTAGCATGGGGTAGAAATGTGGAGGCATTGCACTTTAGTGCCATGGAATGCAAGACAACGCGAGTTGTCTAATATTTTTTAGAATTAAGACCATAAGTGCTTATGTGATTTGACCTATTAAGACTCTCTACATGGAACACTCATATATTAAGTCCCTATTGATTCCTCAAGTCCCATTGGAAACCCATCCTATTAATCAAGACACGTATCAAGATCTTGCATCCTACTATAACTCTTGTCAAATTTTAAGAAAACATGATAGTCATTGATTCAAAAGGAGAGGACCCACTATACTATAAAAGAAGAACCCAATCCTTGCATCCATGTGGAAACATCTTAGCATCTTCTTTGTACAACTGATACTTATGACCCATTCATGCTAGTTAACATGGACACATGTGGACCGATAAAAAAGTAGAAGTCCTTGTTGGATCAAGTCCCACTAAATGGCTTAAGCTTGAATTCTACTCCATGTAGAAACATCCCACTTTATTGCTATACCTATAGCCATGAGTTAAGGGTTAACACAGACTGTTGATCTACGTCTTTATATTTGAAAGAACATACTGTTAGGATTTAAAGAGACATAAATAACAATTACATGCAAATATAACCAATTGTATCATCTTAAAATGGAATCACTTTCATCTTGGTAGGTTTATCACCCTCTTTTAGTACATTTATCATGATATATTTGCATTTAAGATGCATTATGCACTTGATTCCTTTATTTTAGGTGAAATTAGGGTTAGGATCTCAAAGATTCTCCTTAATTTCCCTCCTTTATGGCTCTATTTTCTAGGTAGGAAAGAGGAATAGATCCTCCTAGCCTTAATCATATTCATTATAGGATTTTATGCCTATTTTTTGCATTCAGTCCTATTTTGACATCATTCCTAGGTTTTTGGGTATCCTTGGGACTTTGTGCTTTTTGCTCTAGTTGGGTTTTGACCCCTAGGTTGACCCTAACCTAGGAAGAGGTTGACCAAGCTGACCCTGACCTAGGGTAGGGTTGAGATCATCCCTGACCTAGGTCAGGCTCGAGGTTGAAACCTTGACCCTCCTCGATATTTGATTCCCCTTTTCTAATATTGCTCCTAGAGGGTCCTAAAATCAATGTCAGGCTTTTAGATTCGAATGTGGAAGGGTTTTAATTCAAGATTCATTTAATTTGTTTTCCCTCCTTCGTTGGTTATTGTGATTGGACCATAATTCAAGGTGAAATTTGAATTATGGTTCCTCGCATTACTCTAGGAGCATCGCCTTGAAGCCTCTATATAAAGACTCTCATTTGCATCTATCTACAACTAGAACATGAATGTGATAACTAGAAGCCAACTAAAAGGATAGCTAGAATCAAGAGATGGTGTTATGAAGATGTAATATTGCAAGATAATGATATATAAGATCAAGCTATTGTGGATATCAAGCATTTTTACACCATTTTAAACATCTATTTGGAATAAGAGAGATCCAATCTTCCTTGATCCGCCATTATCGATATTCAAGCATTCAAAGATACAATCATGGGGTGGCAATTATGGATTATGATATTGGTAGGAGTACTTAAGCCTTGGGGACTTGGTACTATAATCACCTAAAAATGGTCATCTAGACTATTAGCCCCCTTCTCAGCATTTTGGCTAAATTAATTTAATCATTTACCTAGACCAAATTGCTAATAATCAATTTATTTGATTATAACCTATAGTTTGACTATGATATCCTAAGTTCATTATTTGATTAAAAGAACATGTCCCATTTTAATTAAATAAAAGACCCCATTCTTCTAACCCACTTAAAGTGCACACATAAAGTCCTTTTTCTATTTTACAATTAAAAGAAAAGCCTTGTGAGACTTTTTGTCTTATATGACAAGTCAACTTATATTCTATTGGTTGACTTGTGTGTGCACATGGATCACTCCTCTTTTCAAATTCAACCGTTGATCATCCACCATCTTCATCTTGATCTCCATCGTTCGTACATCTTTAAAAGGGAGAGAGCTTTCCCCCTCAAAGGATCCTCATCTTTTGAATATTGTTATGCTGAAGGTTTTCTAACAGGTTTCTTTGGAGCTTTGTGGAGAACTTCTATTTCTTGTCTATATTCTCTCATCCATGGCATCATGGCATTTTAGCTTAGCTTAGCTTTCATTTTTACATGTAGCTTAATCTCACATAGCTTAATATTTGGATTGTAACACTCTCATCCATGCTTAGAATAGCTTCACTTTTCATATTCATGCTAGCTTAATCTTTAGTTGCATTGCATCCTTGAGGAACTCCTTGGGACATTTGCATTCTTGCATCTTGTCTTTGGAACCTCCCATTACATGGTTTACTAGCAAGAAGAGTATCTCTAAGGCTCATCTAAGAGCCCTTGAATTTGAAATACACTCTCTTGCACTCCGTGGATAGGGAGCTCTAAGCCGGCATCCAAGCATTTTGAACTCATGGAATCGTTTGGATAGAAGGGTTTAGAGTGGGACACTTTCGAGTGTACATTTTTGGCGCCCACGGTGGGGCGCCAAAAATGTACACTCGAAAGTGTCCCACTCTAAACCCTTCTATCCAAATGATTCCATGAGTTTGGAATGCTTGGATGTCGGCTTAGAGCTCCCTATCCACGGAGTGCAAGAGAGTATATTTCAAGAATAAGAAGGCTCTCAGATGAGCCTTAGAGATACTCTTCTTGCTAGTAAACCATGCAATGGGAGGTTCCAAAGACAAGATGCAAGAATGCAAATGTCCCAAGGAGTTCCTCAAGAATGCAATGCAAATGAAGATTAAGCTAGAATGAGATGCAAAGTGGAGCTATTCTAAGCATGTATGAGAGTGTTACAATACCATTATTAAGCTATGTGAGATAAAGCTACATGTAAAAATGAAAGCTAAGCTAAGATGCTATGGTATGAGAGAATGTAGACAAGAAATAGAAGTTCTCCACAAAACTCCAAAGAAACCTTTTAGAAAACCTACAGCATAACAATATTCAAATGAGGATGGATTGAGGGGGAAAGCTCTCTCCCTTTTAAAGATGTATGGACGGTAGAGATCAAGATGAAGATGGTGGATGATCAACGGTGGAATTCAAAAAGATGAGTGATCCATGTGCACACATAAGTCCACCAATAGAATATAAGTTGACTTGTCATATAAGACAAAAGTCACAAAGCCTTTTCTTTTAATTGCAAAATAGAAAAAGGACTTTATGTGTGCACTTTAAGTGGGTTAGAAGAATGGGGTCTTTTATTTAATTAAAAGGGGACATGTTCTTTTAATCAAATAATGAACTTAGGATAGCATAGTCAAAGTATAGGTTATAATCAAATAAATTGATTATTAGGAATTTGGTCTATGTAAATGATTAAATTAATTTAGCCAAAATGTTGAAAAGGGGGCTAATAGTCTAGATGACCATTTTTAGGTGATTACAGGTACGCTTTCTTATCTTACTCAAATCTATGCATTACTTTCTCATACATATTCATGCTAGGGTTTCAATCTAGTAGATTAGATCTTAGCATTATACATTTAATACACACACACATTCTATTATAACTGGCTATTTGTCGAGGTGGAAATCACCAAAATGGGGGTTTGAGTAAGGAAAAACCCTATATAGCTACTCTAAAACCCCACTTTTAGATATATGCAGGTGTTGTCTTGAAGATTAGAGTACAAATTTGGATACCCTTTTTAGAAAACTTTTGAGATCCATGAACGAAATTTTCATCATAGCAGTATAGGTCAAGGTCAATTTTCTAGGGTACAATTGTGCCCCAAGGTAAGATTGTGCCCTGCCAATTGTGTCAAGGTCAACTTACTCTCAAAAGGATAAAATTTTTCTGGATTTTCTTTGTCTCGACATTTCTAGTTTAGAACACCTTGCAAATTTTCCAGAAACTGTGCATAGACATTAGAAAACAAGTATTTCCAAATTGATGTTATTTCAAGGTATGTATCTTACCTTATTTAAATTCAAGAATTTCTATTACTTATTCCATATCAACTCTAAAAAAAAACAATATATATGAATAGTGGTGATTGTCTTACACATTGTTAGAGATCCATTTTTACCCTATTCACCAATATCATAAAATAATAAATCACGTAGAAGACAACACAAGACACAAATCTAATGTGGTTCACCCAATCCCTGGGTTATGCCCACCAACAACGAGTCCAATATTTTATTATCTAGTGATTACAACTTGATCACAATCCATAATCCCTTACAACTCAATACTGCTACAAGAAGTTATTATCACATCATATATTATGAAATCCCTAACCTAAGCCATTTTATACAAGTATTTTTTCCACTTTAGGGTTAAAATTAGTTACAATATGTCACCCGAAAAATGTCAATAAAATAGCCCCAAAAATTTGTCCCCGTCAAGGAATTATGGAGTATGTACAATATTTCCCCAATCAATTACCACAAACTAACACATAGGCCCATCAATTGGACACATGTTATCATCACATTACGTTGCCACTCAAGGAGGTACACTTAGAAAACAAATGGCAGTGGTTGATTTGTTTTAGCTATTGGATCAAAAGAAAAGTATATGGCCCCACCATCAACCATGTGGATACATCATGTGTTCTTGCTAAAGGAGATGTCAAAGCTTGAGAAAAGATGTGTTTCGTTGATCTGAGATCCCACCTGTTGGAAATATAAGAGAAGTAACTAAGAGGGGAGGGGTGAATAAATTACTACAAAAATAAATTCTAGATCCCTTAGATGTTAGTACAAAACAAAAGTTTTGCTAACACTATTGTCACTCAGTTAATACACAAGCACTCAGTAAACACTAACATATGTTGAAACTTGGCAAGCACTGTAATAACAATTGTTACTCAAAAAATATTGAACATGTAGATCTTAAGATGTTAACTATGATTAACCTTAACTAACTTAGTTGCATACACATAAAAAAATAGCATGAACACAAGTGACACCAAGATTTAATGTGGAAATCCAATTTGGGAAAACCCACCAATTGCAATTAATTACTATTTTTCATTCTTCTAAAGTGAGCCCTATTAGGATCCAACCCTATTATAGGTTACAAAACACACTGCTAGGTGCGCCTCTATTAGAAAATTTAATCACCTTGTTAGGAGTGGCCTTGTTAGAGGTCTTTAGATACTTTGATCTAGAAATGCCGCCTTGTTAGAGGATTTACAAATAGTTGTTAGGCTAACTCTATTAAGAGATTTGATTCACTACTACAATGGTTAGAGAGTAACAATGATATGACCTGATTGCTAATGCAATTGTATTTATGATTTTAGATTTTAATTCTAGCTTGAATACTTGATCCTTCTTGATCAAATTAATCTTTGCTGCCCAACAAGGATAATATGTTTATCCTTCCAATTCGCTTACTCTAAGCATCTTCTTATCTTCCACACATTCTCACACTTCAATCCTCAACTTGAGCTTATAGTTAAATCATATACATTGTCAAGTAGGCTTGAATACAACTTAAAAAAATTATCCTTCATCTCTTCAGTCTACTCAAACCAACAAACAAATCCATAAAACTCAATTTTCCAAACCAAGAAAATCCTTCATTAGTCAAGCTAGCTTGGTAGACACTAACTTAGAATTGATTTTCCTGTGCTAACCAAGTGAACTCAGTTAACACTACATCTTCTCAAACTTCCTTTGGTAACCAATTGAGCTCGGTTGACATTGGTTTCATGCCAACTTTTCTTTGTTAACTGAGTGAGCTTGGTTAACATTGGTTCCATGCTAACTTTTCTTTGGTAACCAAGTGATCTTGATTAACACTAAACTTTTGTGAACTTTTCTTTGGTGACCGAGTGAACTTGATAAACATTGGAATGCTCAGCAAGAATAGGAAATTATCTTCATCACTCGAGTGAGCTCAATAGACACTAACTGGTAAAGATATGACATTTTGTGTAACATCAAAGACAATATACAATTAATCAATTGTTTTCAACAATCTCCCTCTTTAGCATTGATGGCAACACAACATGTCATAATGCAATGAAATTTTAGATAAAATAAAAGTAAGGATAATATACTTAGTTTCATTGTGATTCTCATTCATGAGAACTCCCTCTATCAGTGTGAACTCCCTCTAACATCAATCTCTCCCTCTGATTTTAGTTTCTCCCTCTGTCAGCAAACTCTCAAATTTATTCTTCATCAAACTTTCCTCTTTAGAAAATTTCTGTGACATGATAGAAAACTCTCCCTCTTCGATATCTCATGCCAAAGACAATATGTAGTGAATTTCAATGTACCTGATGTACTGATTCATATGCAATATGTCCTTTAATTATTGCATCAATTTGTCTAATCTTTAAGAATACTCAGTTGATGATCACTAAATTTTGTTTAGTAAGCTTTAGATAGGAGAAATAACCCCCAACTTACCTCTTAGATACAAAAATGCATCCTTAGGTAATGGCATTGTGAATATGTCTGCAATTTGTTCTTTAGTATTCATATATTGCAATCTTACCTCTTTGTCTTTCACCAATTCTCTCAAAAAATGATATTTTATTGCAATGTGTTTGGTTTGGGTATCCATCATAGGATTCTTTGATATATATTAATTGCACTTATTTTATCACAAAATATAACCACTAGATCCTTGATTTCTACCTTCATACCTTCCAGTAGTTGCTTGGACCAAACAATATTAGAACAATTGATTGTTACTACAACATATTCTACCTTTGCTATAGATTGAGAGATGCAATTTTTCTTCTTACTTGTCCAAGACACCAGTCTCTTACCAAGAAATAATTCTCTACTACTAGTGCTCTTCCTATCATCAACACTTCCTACCCAATCAATAGCAGTGAAGGCTTTCAAATCTAAATTGTCTCCTTTCTTGTACCATAATCCATAGTCTTTAGTACCCTTCAAATACCTCATGATTCTCTTTATTTCCATCATATGATTTTCTTTAGGATTAGCTAAAAATCTTGCCACCATACTAAGTACAAGAGCAATATCAAGCCTTCTATGTACTATATACTAAAGTTTTCCATTCATATATTTATATGTGGTCTGATCTACCTCCTTGGAATCATTAATTTTGGAAAGCTTATGTCTAGTAGACATAGGTGTTCCAATTGGTCTTGAATCCTCCATTCCAAACTTATTATCTCCTTAATATACTTAGATTAAGTAATGTAGATACTATCTTTCTTCTATTGAATCTACAAGCCAACAAAGAATTTTATTTCTCCAAACATTGACATCTCAAATTCCTTACTCATTTCCTCTAAAAAATATTTGCACAAATCATCATTTCCAGTAAACAATGTATCATCCACAAAGATTTCTACCAACACAATCTTCTTTTCTAGTTCGTCTTTGATGTATAGGCTGTTGTTATCATTTGTCCTTTGAAACCCAATCTTTATCAAATAATTATGAAGTCTTTCATACCAAGCTCTGGGAGCTTGTTTCAGACCATATAATGTTTTGTGTAGTTTATAAACCATATCTATTTTGCTAGGATTTACAAAACCTTCATGTTGTTTTGTGTAGACTTCTTATTCTAGAATTCCATTCAAGAATGTAGATTTCACACCCATCTAATACACTTTAAATCCTTTATGTGCAATATAAGCAAGTAGAGTCCTAACACCTTCTAGTCTTGCAATAGGAGAAAAAGTTTCACCATAATTAATACCTTCCTCTTGAGAATAACCTTTGCATACTAACCTTTCTTTGTTTCTTGAAACTTCTCCATCTTCATTCAACTTATTCGTGAACACTCACTTTGTGCCAATTACATTCTTATCCTTGGGTCTAGGAAAAAGAGTCCAAGCCTTATTCCTTTCCATTTGTTCTATCTCTTCATTCATTTCTTCAATCCAACTTTCATTATCCAAAGCATCTTTAACTATTCTAGGTTCAAATTCAGTAAGCAAACATGTACCTTTCAATTTGTTCCTAGCCATTGTAACTTTTGATTTCTCTCTAATAATTTTCTCAAGTGCATGGTGCCTTCTGACATATCTTGCAAGTACAGGTACTTTGAATTTAGAGCTTGGTCCACTTGTCTCACCATGATCTTTTACATCATGCTCAGGTCTCGCTGTCTATGACTCGAGTCCTTCAAACTCAGACTCGGCTTGCACTAGCTGTGACTTAGTAGCTTTTGACTATGACTCGAGTCCTTTAGACTATGACTTGGGTTGCACTGGCTACAACTCATGTGCTTTTGGAGATTTTAGGGACTCGAGAGGTGAAGTTTGGTGACTTACAATTGGATTAGGCAATGTATTAGGTTTAAAGTAAATATATTTTGTGTTATCTTCAAGTTCTTGGTGCTCTTTACTTCACACTTTTCTACAAACTCATCAATGTTCACATGTTCACTTTCTATGATCTTATGAGTAGTTGGATTCAAAAATTTGTATGCTTTACTTTTTCTTGAGTCTCCTAGGAATATACCTTCATCACTCTTGACATCAAATTTACCTTTCCTAGTCTTCTTGAAGATATAACATTACCAAATACTTTAAAGTAGCTTACATTGGGTTTGTAGACATACCATAGTTCATAAGGAGTCTGATTTGATTCTTTCTTTAGTTTTACTTTGTTTAAGGTATGAACTATTGTACTAATTTCTTCCTTCCATTATTTGATTGCAACATTCTTTTCTATCATCAAGGTTCTTGCACAATCCATGATTGATTTGTTCCTTCTTTCTGCTATATCATTCTATTGAGGTGTACCAAGGGTTGATAATTATCTTTTGATTCCTTTCTCAGTGTAAAATTCATTGAACTCATTAGAAATGAATTCTCCTCTTCTATCCAACCTTAAACACTTTAGTTTCTTTCCTATTCCTTTTTCAACTCTAGCCAGATACCGCTTAAACTTTTGAAAATCTTTAGACTTATCTTTTAGATACATTATTGTCATCATCCTACAATAATCATCAACAAATAAAATGAAATACTTATCTCCACTATAGCTCTCAATTCTAATAGGTCCACAAAGTTCTGTATGAACCAACTCCAAGACTTCTTCTGAAAGATAGTTCTTTCTTTTGAAACATGTCTTTCCCATCTTACCAATTTGACAATTTTTGCGTAGGCCCATATTAGGTTTCCTCAAACTAGGAATACCTCTCAATATTTTGTTTTTTCTTATCTTGATTAGGTTATCAAAGTTCACAGGACACAATCTTTTATGTCATAACCATCTTTCATCTATTTGAGCAATGAAACATGAACTTTCACTTAGATCTAGGAAGAATATGTTACCTTTCATTTGATTACCAGACCCAACTAGATTTCCTTTTCCTTCTGGTAGCTTGGCCTTCCCATTCATAAATTCTACATTGAATAACATTAGATTCAATGTAGAATTTATGAATCTACTATCAATTATCCGTGTATCATTTTTCTAACATGAGAAATAAGTGCCATTTTATCTTCTTCATCATCAGATTCATCTTTTATAGCAATATAAACCATTTCATCATCATCACTACTATCTAAATCTTTAGCCATGAAGCAACACTTCTTACCTTTATTTGTGTAGTCCTTGTATTTTTTGAAATCCTTCTTTCCTTTGTACTTGTTGTTCTTCTTTTCTTCTTTGTCTTCTCTATTTGGACACCTTGCAGCAATGTGATCAACCTCTTCACAAGAAAAACATATTAGAGGAATTTTACCTTTGTACTTTCCTTTGCCTTTGGGATATCTTCTTGCAAGTAGGGGCTTCAATGGCTTCAAGATCACTGTCAAAACTATCTTCCTCTTCACTTTCAGATTGTTTTCCTTTATACTTTGCAACTTTCTTCTTGAGTGACAACTTGGCTTGAAATGCAAATTCAAGATTGCTAGAACTAGGAACATAATTATCATAGTTATCTAGTTCAAATGTTGTCAACCTTCCCACTAAAGCATCCAAATTTATCTTATTATTCGGATCACATCTTATCTCTTGAATTGATGACACTCTAATTACATAGATAGGAAGAAAAGTTTTGAGTACCTTGCTTACAACTATCAAATCATCAATTTTCCCTCTAGAGGCTTTAATTGCACTTACGCTAGCTTTGATTTTCTCAACATATTTTGCAATATTTTCATCCTTCTCATCTTCATCTGATCAAAATGATCTCTTAAGCTTTATGTCTTGGCTCTCCTCACATTATTATAACCTCCATAGATATCTTTCAGCTTGTTCCAAATCTCATGAGAAGTAGCACACCCTTTGGCCTCATCAAATTCAACATGGTTAAGAGTAGATGCAATGTCTATCATCAAAATGTTATGATTTTTCTTTTCAACAATCTCCTCCACAGTGAAGGTTCCACTAGGAGCTTTATACTGGGTATTCAAATATTTCAAACCTAAATCATTGATGGTTGCCAGAGGTAGCTTAATAAGTTCCTTCCATGCCTCAAAGTTATCTTTGTTCAACTTGGGAATCTCTCTTCTATAAGACATTTTGATATTTAGCTTAGGTCCTTGAAACCTTCTCTGCAAGCACCAAAAGATCTGATACCAATTGTTGGAAATATAAGACGAGTAACTAAGAGTGGAGAGGTGAATCAATTGCTACAAAAATAAATCCCAAATCCCTTAGATGCCAGTACAAAACATAAATTTTGTTGAAATTGTTGTCACTCAATTAACAAATAGGCACTCATATAACACTAATAATATGTTGTAACTTGGCAAGTACTGTAATAAAAAATGTTACTAAGAAAATACTGAACATGAAGATCTTAAGATGTTAAATGTGATTAACCTTAATTAACTTAGTTGTATATACATAAAAGAAATAGCATGAACACAAGTGACACCAAAATTTAATGTGGAAACCCAATTTGGAAAAAACCACCGATTGCAATTCGTTACTGTTTTGACTCTTCTAAAGTGAGCCCTATTAGGATCCAACCCTGTTGAAGGTTAAAACACACACTATTAGGTGTGACCTTGTTAAAAGATTTAATCACCTTGTTAGGAGTGGCCTTGTTAGAGGTCTTTAGACACTTCAATATAAAAATGCCACCTTGTTTTAGAGGGTTTACAAATAGTTGTTACACTAACTCCCTTAAGAGATTTGATTCACCACTACAATGGTTAGAGAGTAAAAATGATATGACCTTATAGTTGATGCAACTATATTTTTTATTTTAGATCTCAATTCTAGCTTGAATACTTGATCCTTCCTTATCAGATTAATCTTTGCCACCCAACAAGGATATTTTGCTCATCCTTCCAATTTTCTTCCTCTAAGAATATTCTTACCTTCCACACATTCTCATCCTTCAATCCTCAACTTGACCTTATACTTATATTATATACATTGTCAAGTTGGCTAGTCAGCTCGAACCAACAAACAAATCCATAAAACTCAATATGCCAAAACAAGAAAATCCTTCATTAGCCAACCTAGCTCAGTAGACACTAACTCATAAATGATTTTCCTACATTAACCAAGTGAACTCACTTAACACTACATCTTTGTAAACTTCTTTTGCTAATTAAGTGAGATTGGTTCACTGGTTCCATGCTAACTTTCCTTTGTTAACCAAGTGAGCTCAGTTAACATGGAACTTATATGAACTTCTCTTTGGTGCCTAAGTGAACTTGGTAGACACTATCTTCTAAACTTGGTAAACATTGGAATGCTTGGTAGACACAAGAAATTGTCTTCATCACCTGAGTGAGCTCGACAGACACTGACTGGTAAAGATATGACATTTTGTGTAACATCAAAGACAATATACTATTAATCAATTGTTTTCAATGCCACAATTTCGCACAGTCATAACCAAAAGTCAAAGGTGTTTAAGACCATAGTTTAATAATTAATTAAAAAGTTGACCATGGGCGTCAAGAAGATTAATACCTAGGGTATACACAAAATGACCCCTATCATGAAGAAAAAACATTTGTCCTAAGTTTAAGACATTGACATATTTAAAAAGTGAGGTCACGGGGTCACAACTTAAAAGTAATAACGCCTAAGTTTATAACATAACATGACAATGGGGACCCCCTCCTTAAGTGAAAACAAAAAGGTAACGAAGGGAATAAAGATTTAGGGGATTTTTAAAAAAAACATAGGGTTTTAGCCTTTAAACCCTTGCAACTAGGGTTTTCTCAAAAGAGGGACAACAAAAGGAATTAGAACATGAACAGAGAAACCCTAAGGTGGGAGAAAGAAAACTTACTCTAGAGAAATGCACCAACATAATCATTTACATGAATGAGAATAAATATTAATATTAATATTATATAGTATAAATATGTTGCAAGTTTAAATCCCATAACCATAAGTATTATGCCAACAATAGGAGATTATGTAGTATAAATATGATACAAGTCTAATTCCACAACCATGAATGTTGTGCCAACAACAAACTCTGTCCAACTATTTGTTTGTCTCCCCTACATTACTTTTTTTACAAGTATTGAATATCTAGTGGTTGGTGTCTCCATATTAAACATAATTTGCATCATATTTGTAAGAAATGGAATTCATTTGAGAAATAGGATTTTTTAACTAAGTCAAATTGAGAAAATATAAATGTTTATGACAACATTAGTTTAGTTTTGTGCAAGCAAAAAATTGAACACTTACTTTAAGAAATTAAGAAATTAATTTTTTATCAAATTGAGAATTTAAGAAATTATAAGATTTAATTATATCAAGTTTGGAAAATGTCAAAATTCATAATTTAGTTAATCGACTACTAAAAGACAAAAAGTTGTAGATTCAATTTGATTCATTACAGTATTAGTTTAACACTACACAGACAATTTGAAAAAAAGGAAAAGAAAAAAGATCAAATTAGAACATACAAAATATTTGATTTAATTTCTTAAAGTCAAGAAGAAGTTAAAGCCTTTTATTGTTTGAAACCAAAATATCTCTACTATAGATAAATGCTTAGCTAGTGAATATTGTCCCTCCCACGAAATTTCAACAATGCTCTTAAATTCATTGTCAACATTCATGGAAATATTCATTTAATCACTATAAAGGACAAAAGGTCGTATACATAAATTTAATTGTATTAACGAGAGACTCCCATTGGTGAATCTTCTCTTCGAAAAATTTAGAAAGATGTATATAGACCATTTACAATTCATTTGTTGTGCATAGAAGAAGACAAAAGAGCACACGACCCCACAAGAAAACTTGACCCCAAACACGTCTTCTCTAGCGCTGTCATTCAATCCTCCCATCAAATACTTATTTGTGTATGGAGAAGTGATCCCCACTAAGCTTTAGCGTGACACCTGTCTAGGTGGAGAGCGAAACTCTCTCGGCTACTTTTCTTTCATGATTGATCTAAGGCCAAAGATCAATAGAGCAATTTCCAAATACCTTCAAATTAGAAAGGGGTGTTTCTCAATGGAGGTTTCACAACTCTCTCAAGACTTTAGTTTCTCAAGTCTTGTCAAAAAATCTTCTAAGATTATATATATATATTGATGATCAAATTGGAAGCCTTTAAATTAAGGAGTGTTATTCGATGGAGGTTTCACACCTCTCTCAACTTTGGTTTTTTATCAAAATATCTAATCTATATATATCATAATGATCCTCCTAAACAAATATAGTTTGATGGTGAAAATGGGATGCATCTTTAAGTCTTGCTTACCCAAGGTGCAAGCACTCCAAAACACCTTCTTTTTCCTTGATAAAAATAGTAAGAAATAATTAAAAAGTTATTTAAAAATTATAGGAGACATATTAAAGATAGATTTCATGTCATTCATATTATTTCAACAAGGAGATAACACAAAGATTATATCTCATCTTCTATTTTCTTCTCAGAAGTATCAAAGGATATCATGGTTGTACATGTTGGATTAGAAAAGTTTGGTTATTCATTGATAGCTTGACCAATCACAAGTAGGAGAGTTTGGAACATGGAGAGTTGGTTTAATCTTCATAAGCACACTATCACTCAACATCTCAACATAACAACTATTTAATAGAGATTAAAATGTAGCACGCCCACACTAGATTATCTCCTTATTACAATATTCCTCCATATTACATGATATTCTTCATCTTCAAATGCCTTCTCTACGTGCCAATGCAGACTCTCCATGTGAGACATATAGACTAGAAACTGACTATTTTATCTTCTTCACATCGATTCAAGCAGTGACTGAGTTCTCCTCAGTGTTTCATCCTTGATGCTTTGACACCAAATTATGTTAGAGAAAAAGTTTGATTATTCACTGACTCAAAAATAAAGAGGGTTAGTTTAACCAACACAACCACACAACCACTGATTATCTCAACATAACCACAATCTGACAAACATGGCAATGCAACAAAAAATAATGCTAACAACATGTGTGGATATTAGGATGATTGATGTAATTATCTATTCTTTTCCATGAAAGTTCTTAGGTATGCTCTCACATGTGTGAGGCATTAAGATTAATATGGCCCATGCATATAAACATAAGAGTGAGGAATTCAAAGGTGACAAGTTAACCTTTTTTTTGGTTGAAATTTGTATTTCTCGCACTGTTCCAAAACACTTGGGAAATGACATAGATTATCCAAAATCCCAAATTATAGCCCATACCATACATAATTGTTCTAGGAAGTTATAAATATCAAAAAGAAAAAAAATATTTAAGGACCTTCTGAAACTCAACAAGAAATAAAAGATTGAATTCCCCCTGTAGACTAAGGTGAGAGCATAATAGGATGAGCATAATGAAGATTTCTCAAGCACCGACAAATTTCCTTTAGTCCCAACAAATTTGAATTATAGTTACCACACACTACAAAAAAATGATAATCTACATAATATTCATTATTATATTTATCATTGTAGTGTGCATAACAATTCACATCCAAAAATGGAATATTGTGTGTCTAGTATCCTAATACATTATACATATAGGTAGCCAGTATCAATTTAATATCAAACTAGTTTAATTCTATAATTTAGGGTATAATTGAAGGTTATATTTAAAATCAAATCATTACAATACAAGGAGAATAAATAACATTCATCCATCACGTAAAAATATCACTTAGTCATGTATTGATTAAAGTATCACCAATTTTGAAGAGAAATTAAATGTTTGTGATATCAATGTTTAGGGTAATCTATCAATAGATCATAAGCTCAAAATATAATAATGTATAATAACAAGTGCCACATAGTGGCTTGTATTTGTCATAAGTTGTAATAATTTAAATTTTATTAAATTATCAAATAAATTTAATAAATAGAAGAGAATATACGTAATAAAACTTTGAAGAAAAGACTTTATATAAATAGAATAATTGTTTAATATTGAAATTTAAAAAAATAAAAAATAATAGTTTAGAAGTGATTTATAATAGTATTCAGAATACTTATGTACTTTTTAGAAAATGATGAATCATGTGTGGAATACTCTTTGTAAAAAAACGTATGATGAAACATTTGAAGATAAAATCTAAAGTAAGATGACTAGAACATAGAACTAAAGTAGAAAAATTTAAAAATAATTTAAGGTGCATCGTGAAATTCCTAAATTAATACTGCCTCATAATAAAGGTAATGTTTGCAGGAAATCCTCTCCTATAATGCCCAAATATATGAGACAATTAACTTGCAATAAAATTATTTTAATGATTTAAGAAATTAAAAAACTCATAATTTTACTTTAGAAAAATTAAAATTATTATTATTAATAATAAAGTTGCATCTTATTGGTTGAAAACAAAAATATTAATCACTAGTTAAGTATAGGTGATTGCATATATAGCCTATGACAAATACAACAAGAGGTATCAAAATCAATAATAGGTCTATAGATGCATATATGATTACCACAAAATAGTGGATTTCATATACATCTACATTCCAAAAGTGTGAATTATGACACATTTAAATGTCACAGATGCATTGCAAAAATTGTATTTATCCATTTTTAAATCATTAGTGTCTCATTAAAAATCTTTAAGAATTACATTCTCTCACATTTTTTTAAAATTTCCAATTAGTTTTTAAAAATTCTTGCATGCTAGTGTTTGCTTAATCGATCCATTTGGTATCATGTTTCATACAAATGTTCTTTATGTTAGATAATTGAGAGGGAGTTGTGGGTGTGAATCAATTATGTCCAGTTATTTCACAGTCCCTTCAAACATTTCATCTCCATCAAATAAACATAAACATCAACTTCAATACATCTAATCACTCAATAGACATATCCAACTTAACTCATTCATCAACTTCTTTCCAAACTATTATCAAATTGTTTCTTGCATTGCCAACTGTCAGTAATTTTTTAGTAATTACCCAGCAATATCTTAGTTATTACGAGTTGTAGGAAATTGTAAAAGCATGTAAATCAACTTGCAACACAAATAACATTCACACAATTTTGACACCAATATTTAACATGGAAACCTTATTAAGGGAAAAACCACCAAGGACCAACAACCTAAAATTTCACTCTTCTAAAGTGATCTCTATTAGGAGACTACCTTGTCAAAGGTTACACTTTTAAAGTGACCTTGTTAGAGGATTCCATTGAAAGATTGTCTAGACCTTGTCACCTTCTATCTAGGACTAAAAGGAGGGGTCTGATTTAAAGGACTTACAAGCACCACTAATCAATGTTACCATATAGGATTTCATAGACTTTTTAGGTCCACTCAGTGCTTTAGAGATTTTCTACTACAATGGTTAAATAGTGATAGTATAAAGTGGTCTATTAAGAATATTAACTACCTTTTCTTGATCAAATCTCAATTCTTGCTCTTTGTCTGTCTTTTACTCACTTGGCTAATTATGTCTTCCACAAACTCATTTCTCTTATTTGTACTCTACTTGGATCTCTCGACTCAACTCTTTCTTCTTCTCCTTCAACAACTTCACTCTTCACAACAACCTTCAATCAGATCTCTTTCAACTTCATTGAATTTTGAACAATATCACAATAAAATCATTGGCCACTTCAACCCAACAACCTAAAACTATCATTTTCTCCTCATTTAATAGATTTCTCAATGCTTCCAAATCCTTTCATCGTTTGTTGCTTAATTAGAATTATCAATCTTAGGTTTACAACTGAGTTCCTTCATACAATGAATTTAGACACATAGAAAATAGAACTCTACATAGAACTTTGTCTTTAATGTCCTTCGTTAGATCCTTCTTGAGTTTTCTCTATGTTGATCTTGCAACAACTTTAACTCTCACAATAGACCCTCAAACTTTCTAAATTTTCATTAAACGTTTGCCTCATATTCCAATTTCTCAAACTTGTTCTTCTAGTTTTCAATTGGTAAACATTACATTTACTTGGGCAAACATATAACTCAATTAATACTAACTTTCTCAAGAAATACAATGTTCTCCATCTTCTTTGCAATTGCTTGACAAATATTGTAGTCATTGTTAGAATATATAGTCCACCAATATAACTGTGTGTGAGGGGGGGGGGGGGGGGTGTGGTTGTTGAATTAGTTATCCAACTATTATCACAATTATCAACCTTAAAAAAACTTAACCATATGAGCAATATAATCAGAAACTACAAGAAGATACTCATACACAATAATACCAGATATGTTAACTAGGGAAACCCTTGATCAGAGGGATAACCCTAGTGGGGATGGTACCCACAAGATGATGTACTAATATAAATATTCCTTGTTAAAGGATGGACCCTGTTAGGAGTCTATAACAACATTTAGTACATATCAGTTCCTATTAGGAGACTTTGAATCCCTATTAAAAGATTCCAACCCTATTAGGAGTTGTGCCAACCCTATTAGAAGTTGTTGAAGATAGCTGGACTCACTGCCCAAACAACTTCAAGGTTAAGACCAATGAACCCACTATCCAAATGATCTCTATATTATTCCTTGCAAAATAATATAAATAAATACTACTTTCTTCCTATATCTCTATCTTGTCAACCAGACCTCTGCTCCTTCTAATATTGTAATCATATCACAAAACTCGCATCCAATAATCCCTTGGATCTCTTACTCACCTTCAATAAACACTATGCTCCTTTTCACACTTCACACTTCATACAATGCTTGATACTTCTTTAAAACAAGGAAAACATCTAAATTCCTTTATACCATATCTTCAAAATAATTCTTTGAGTTGGCCTTGAGGCTTTTCCAATTAATTATTGATAATTAATTAATTAAAATTGCAATAGCACTATCAGCTCATAGTCTATACAAAAATTCACACATGTGATACTAGGGCTTGCGCACTTGCTAACATCACCAATAGACTGTCCTTTTTCACTAGCTAACTACACATCTCTTCGTTGCATCTTAGATGTAAGATAGCAAACAAATATTAGGAACTACTTTCCTAATACTTTGTTTCTATACTGCCCTCTATAAATCAAGTACAACTTTTGTACATCTTTGACTTACATACTGCATGTTGAACCACATCATCAAGACATAGTTTTCAACATGTTCATGGCCATACATCATCAGACAAGAAACACCTTGTTTGTACAGTTACAATTTCTCTCTGTTAATTTGGAAATCTTGACAGACTTACACCTATGTTGACATCAATGAAAAAAATGGTCATGAATGCAACATGTCAATACTTTCCAATGCTTAGGATACTCCCCCAAAGTAGTATCATCAACATTCATACTAACAATCTCCCCCATGGTCATTGATGGCAACATAGGTGTAAAATATCTAAGCTCCAAGAATACCAAAATAGTACACTATTGTTGTTGTTGTTCTCATCTTCTCAAATCCTCTTCATTAATAAAGTTCAAAATCCTCTGGAGCACTTCTAGGATTAGCATAAGTTTTTCACATGCTAGAAAACCCTCAACTTCTCCCTCGAAGTTATATCTCCCCAATACATTCCTAGAAGACATTTTTCATGAATATTCTCCCCTATGGACATCAATGTCAAAGGCCTCAATATGACAGTATACCAATTGTATAATATCAATTGTTAGTAAACTATTCCAAGTCTTCAACTAGCTTGAGTGTCCAAAGACACTTTTCAAAACCAAATACCAAGAGTCCTCAATGACTCATCTCATCACAGATACTCCCCCATACAAGAAGCATCAGCATTCAGTCCAGTCTAACAATAGTGCTTTGTACCATTGGACTAATGCACTAACTACATCATCTACTCATAAGTAGGCAAGGACATAACCCCAAGTATACCTCTCAAGGACTCAAATTTATCGTTAGGTAAGGGCTTCTTAAAGATATCTACAATATAATCTTTAGTACTCACATACTCTAATTTGATCTATTTTTATGTTGCCTTCTCTCTCAACACATAATGCTTAATAGGTATATGCTTACTCTTAGAATGCAATACATCATTCTTAGACATACTCATTATATTTGTGCTATCATAGTATATGATAACAAGTTCTTCAAACCCAATTTTGATATCCTTCAACATCTATTTCATCCACATTACTTGGTTATAGTTATTTGATGCGGCAACATACTCTACTTCAATTGTACTTTGCAACATATATTCTTGCTTCTTTCTTAGCCAAGAAACCAGTCTTCCTCCAAGAAAAAATTATCCACCACTGGTGCTCTTTCTATCATCCATACTACTTGCCCAATCCACATTAGTATATGCACATAGAGTGAAATCACTTGATCTATCATACCAAATTCCATAGTCAAATGTTCCTTTCAAATATCTAAATATCCTCTTTACTGCTACATAATGATACTCATTAGGATCAACTTGAAATCTAGCTACAATTCCAACTACATTTTCTATATATGGTATGGTATGAGTCAGATATTGCAAACTTCCAATCATGGACCTGTACTTCTTTTTCTCTATTGCAAGTGTCTCATATCTATTGGATAACTGGTGACCGGTTATCATAGGTGTACTAATTACAAACTCATTCTTCATTTCTTCAGAAAACTTATCACTTGCTTCATCATTTTCTCCAAATATGATGTCATCAACAAATATTACTATTATCAACAAACCAATTTCTTTCAAATACAAGTTACTATCTATTGTACCTTTAGAAAATCCAAGTGTTGCCAAATAGTTGTCCAACCTTGCATACTAGGTTCTAGGTGCTTGCTTCAGATCGTATAGAGTTATCTTTAGTCTACATACCATGTCTTTGTCTTCTATCAGAGGGAATCCTTCAGGTTTCTCAATATATACCTCTTCTTCAAGTTCTCCATTCAAGAAGGTTGATTTAACATCCATCTAATATAATTTGAACTTCTTATTGGCTGTGTAAGCCAAGAACATTCTTACTGCTTCCATTCTGGCTACAAGTGCATATGTCTCCTCATAGTCTATGCCTTCATACTATGAATATCCCTTGCATTTAAGTATAGCCTTTTTCCTCACAACTTCACCTTGCTCATTCATCTTGTTTCTGAATACCCATTTGGTTCCTATTAAATTCTTATCTTTAGGTCTAGGAAGTAACTCCCATGTTTCATTCTTCACAATCTGATCTAATTCTTCCTTCATTTCTTGAATCCAATGATCATCTTGACATGCTCCATCTGCACTCTTAGGTTCAACTTGAGAAATCAAACATATCTCTTCATTAATTTTATTTATTGTCATCACACCTTTTTCTTTGCTCCCAATTATCTTCTTAGGAGGGTGGTTCTTTGTCATGTTACTATTAGGGTAGGAATTGACATCTCAACTCTTATCTCATCTCTAGCTTCAAGTCTTTGTTCTCCTCTTTTCTCAACATCATTCTAAAAATCATTGTTAGTCTCAAAGAATATTTCAACATTCTTATTACTAATTCTTGAATTATCTTCTTCATCATCATAGTTATGATCTACCATCATTTTCTTAATTCCAAACATTTCATTAATCTTTACATTTGTGCATTCAACTATTGTCTTATTTCTATAATTAAAACATATGTATGCATTGTTTTTCAATGAATAGCCATGAAAAACGCCTTCATCACTTCTTTTTGGATCAAACTTACCAATGTCATCATCTTTCTTAATGTAACATTTTCTTCCATATATTCTAAAATACTTAACTAACGGTGAATGACCAAACCATAATTCATAAGGTGTCTTGCTCATACATTTTCTGATCTGTACTCTGTTAAGAGTGTATACTATTGTATTGAGTGCTTCTCTCCAAAATGTCTTAGAAACATCATTCTCAAACAACATTGCTCTTGTTGCCTCTACTAATAATTTAGCAATCCCAGTATGCTTAGGTATTCTAGGTGAGGATAGTTGTCTTTTGATCCTATTCTCTTCACAAAATATGTTAAACTCTCTAGAGGTGAACTCTCCTCTATTTGATCTCAAATACTTTATATTAACACTAGATTCATTCTCAGCTCTATTCTTAAATATCTTAAACTTCTCAAAAGCTTTTGATTTCTCTTCAAGAAATGCTACCCACACCATTCTAGTGAAATCAACAAAAAAAATCATAAAATACATTTCACCATAGAATCCTCTTGTTCTTGAAGGACCACTTAGACCTCCAACTTCTCTGTGGTAGTGAGCTTCTTGCTAGGAAATGATACTTTCTTCTATTTAGCCAAAATACATTCTTTGCAAACAACATTAGTAGGCTTTGTTATCTTAGACAAGTCTCTGACTACAACTGTACTACTAACTTTCACAATATTATCAAATTTTATGTGAAAGAATCTTCTATGCCACAACCAACTATTGTCCACTTTAGCTACCAATTCAGTAGGATTCAACTAAAATGCATTACCTTTGGCTCTTATGTCTATTCCAATCAACTTACCATATCTGCCTTTGATAATGTAGGTCTTCTTAGTGAATTATAACTGATAACCCCTGTCCACTAACTGTCCAACACTCAACAAATTATGCTTCAATCCATCAGCAAAATAAACATCATCAGTGTTAGTTTTACCATTAAGAGTAATGGATCCAATTCCTATTATATGATAGGTTGCATTTTTACCAACTCTAACAATACCTCCACCATGATTCTTGAACTTAACAAACTTATTCATATCACTGGTCATGTGATGTGAACATCTATTCTCAATTATCCAATCAAATTTCTTTTCAACTGGAAACTAGAGCTCTTTCTTCTCTAATTTCTCTTTCAAGATCATCTTCCTTGATAGCCACAAATCCTAATTCATCATCACTTTCACTTTGACCTCTATCATTGGATTTTTCATCTTCATTTGCATACAAACAATTTATGGGTTTCCTAGGTCTAAAATTTTCCTTATACTTTTTCTCTCTTTTAGGATATTTAAATGCATAATGAACTAATTCATCACAAGTCCAACATTTAAAGATTTTCTTACCACTTTTTTCTCTTCCCACAAGAAGGGCTATACCTTCTTCAATCTTCTTGTCTTCATCAGATATTCTGCTACCAATAAGATCTCCATGTGTGCTTGTACTCCTTGTTAGATTAGGTCGAATGTTAAGGGCACAAAAAGTTGTTTCCACTCTTGCTAGGTCTCTAGATTGTCTCAGATCTACTTTTGCAGTTCCTAATCTTCCAAGCAACATTTTCTTTGTAAAATCCTTAGTGTAGGGTATCAATAGTTGAATCACCTAAGCTACTTGCTTGAATGGTGGCATCAAACTTTTTAAGATCTTCCATACTACCTCATCTTCTTCCTTGGTTCCATCATGAGACCAAATTCCCGCAATAATTTCTAATATTCTACCAATATAGTTTCTTACTTATTCATCTTCCATCATTTTAGCATCTTGAAATGCACATATGCAATTCTGCAATCTAATTCTCATTGCATGTGTATCACCTTCAAAAGTAGATTCTAATGCTTTCCAAATTTTACGAGATGCTTGAAGTGTCTTTACCTAATTGTACTTATTCTCAGGAAGGGCTGATAGTAATGCTTCTCTTTCTCTCATGTTAAACATGAATTGATCTCTCTCTACTTCACTACATATTTCAAGCTTTTCTTCTTTCACAATGGTCTTCTCATTCTTTGTCAAAATTCAGTAACCTAGACCTAGACATAGCAAATGAGTCTTAGTCTTCTCCTTCCAACTATCATAGTTGGCCCCATCAAATCTAGGACTATCCTTTCTAAAAAGATTAGACATGGATTTTTCCTGAGCTATTAAGCTTTTCTCTCAAAGTATTTAAGTTTTACCTTCAAGGACGTGCTACTCTGATACTAACTGTTAGAATATATAGTCCACCAATGTTAACTAGGAAACCCTTGATTAGAGGGAAAACCCCAGTGGGGATGGTACCCACAAGATGATTTACTAATATAAATATTCCTTGTTAGAGGATGGACCCTGATAGGAATCTATAATAACATTCAGTACATATCAATCCTTGTTAGGAGACTTTGAATCCCTGTAAGGAGTTGTGGAAGATCGTTGGACCCACTGCCCCAACAATTTCAAGGTTAAGACCAATGAACCCACTGTCCAAATCATCTCTATATTATTCCTTGCAGAATAATAGAAATGAATAATACTTCCTTCCTCTATCTCTATCTTTTCAATTGAACATTTTCTCCTTCTGATCTTGTAACCAGATTACAAAAATTGCATCCAATAATCCCTTGGATCACTTACTTGCATTTAGTAAACACTCTTCTCCTTTTTACACTTCGCACTTCATACAATGCTTGATACTTCTTCCAACTAAGGAAAACATCTTTCCTTTATACCATATCTTCAAAATAATTCCTTGAGTCGGCCTTAAGGCTTTTTCAATTAATTATAATAAGATAATTAATTAATTACAATAGCACTTTCGGCTCATAGTCTATACAAATCTTCACATGTGTGATACTAGGGTTTGCAAACTTGCTAACATTGCCAATAGACTATCCTCTGTCACTAGCTAACTATGCATCTCTTCATTGCATTTCAAATGTACAATAGAAAACAAACATCAAGAGCTTCTTTCCTAATACTCTATTTTTGTATTGATCTCTACAAATTAGGTACAACTTTTGTACATCTTTGACTAATGTATTGCGCATTGAACAATGACATCATGATATAGTGTCGAACATGTCCATGACCGCACATCACTAGACAAGAAACACCTTGTCTATACAATTACAATATCTCTCTCTCTCTCTCTCTCTCTCTCTCTCTCTCTCTCTCTCTCTCTCTCTCTCTCTCTTTGGAAATCTTCACAGACTTATTACTATGTTGACATCAATGACAAACACAGTCATGAATGCAACATGTCAATACTTTCCAATGCTTAGGATACTCCCCCAAAGTAGTATCATCAACATTCATGCTAACAGTCACTTGATGAATACAATATCCCTTCATTAACCTTGTGACTCGGTTAAGCTTGTGAACTTCAATACTTCTCAACAATGGGTAAAAGCACAAACCTTTGTCACCTTTTATAAAGAAGAGTGATATCAGAATGTGACAGTACAACATTAATGACAAAAATAATAGTATTTGTGTTTAAAATATGAAGATGATGTAAACTGATGAAATGTGTAGAATTGTATGAATTTTATGCTTATAATTTTTTGACTAAGAATTTATTCATTTTATTTTATTTTGAAGTTCCTTTTTTAACTGTAAAAAATATAGGATGTAGTTCCCGTCAAACAAGTATGTACAAATCATATTTTTTTGTTTTGATTTGAAAATATTGTATAGATGACATGTATAGCTAGTGAACAAAAAAATAAATAATTATTTTTGATGTATATTTTCTTTGTTATAAGTACTCAAGTTTGACCTTGTCAGAATCCAACAATTTTTTCCTCCCATCAAAACTTCCCTATCAAATCTATACCTTCTTGAAAAAAAATTACATATTCATGAAGAGGATTCTCTCCTCTAGTGATAAATATAATTTTTTTATTTTTTTGATATGATTTACTACTTTTTTTCCTTTTTTGAGGGAGCATCTTCTGAAATGTTGAAATATCAACTTTTAATATTTTGAGATTATAACATATTATAACTAATAAAAACACTCAAAAATTTATATAATGATGATATTGAATTTGAGATCTATAAAAGGGTATTTTTAGTTTTTGAAAAAATTTGAGTTTTGATAGAGAAATGAGATTTGACCAAAACAGGTTTTTGTATCACAAACGGTGACACAGATCTGTGCTTTTACCCCAATACATGATTGTAAAATAATCAAACCAATATTACATGATCATTTTTTAACTCATTCAAGTACCCATTGAATACCTTACATATCAACTCTAACTTCATCATGCTTTCTACAAATCCTCTTCATCAATCAAATGATATGGTACTTTCCTGAGTTAGCATAATGTCTAACCAATTAAGACTTTGACATCAATGACAATATAACAACTGATATAACTCTTTTACATACATTAATAGCATAATTACCTAACAATCTCCTCACCATATATTACAATATCAATTGGGACTAGCACTTTCTTCTATACCACTTCTCCATGACTACTCTTTTGGGCCAATAATGAGAATCCCCACTTCATATTCTCTTTTCAAAACCTTGGTGTCTATATCAAAGTAATCTCATGTCAAACTAGTTTTATAGTTTTGAGATAACTTGTAATTAAATACTTTTGAAATATTGTTCTGATTAAATATTTTTGAATTGTATTTATTTGTCTCCAATTTAGTTCCATCATGTCTTTAAAATTCATATCTGTGAAGTACCACTAGTGTTACAAGAAATCAAGAATAACTTCCCCTTAATTTGTTAGTCCAATAATTGTGTATTCCTCATTTACTTTATGGTAGATATAAATCCTTCCATTCCCTTTAGTATTATAGTTTCTTATAATTCCCCAACTAATTTGTGAAAACTAAGAGAAAAATACTTATAATCCACCTTTTACAATTCCAATGTGGAGTTTGTTTTCTTCTCTCTTCTTCGCAAATTTATTTTCATCTCTTTTCTTTGCAAAGAAAATATAATCACATTGGTTTTGCTAAATATGTTGGCTTACATTCTTACCTCTCAACAAACCAATTATAGTGATCTCAAGTGTCCTCTAAAGCTACATGTAATTTTTTCCACTAAGATAAGGATTACATGGGATCACATCCATTTTGTTCTCGCCCATATTATTGTAAGTTACAAAAATAAAATGTTCAAATTTCCTTTTAAAGTGTTACACTTTAACTTTTGAAACTTACAATCAAAAATATAAAAAATAATTTTTATTTATATAAAAAATATTAACTCGTGTACTCAAGTAACTTCTTTCTACTCAGACAAGTAAATACTACATTTACATAATTGAATAAGTAGATTCATTCTTCTAAATTTTTATTATTCTATAACTTGTGCATTTATAGCCCTTAACAAAGTGGGATATATTGAGCACCCTTGCTTGATGTGCTAATGCCACCCTTGAAGCACTCTATTAGTACTTTCCCTTTTTAAAGTTTGTATCAAAGATAGATCCTATGACCTGCTACCTTATATATTTCCAAATATTCAAACTCTTCCATCTTACTTAAATGTTTACTTATAAGCATTATATTGAATATCTCTTGAAAAGAAAAAAATGTTCAAAAGGCTAATATCTTATCCCATAATTCTTAAGCAATTGATTAACAACGATAAATGAGCAATGCTAATTATTTCTTCATTTAATGTGATTTCCCTTTCACCCTCTTCTCTTTTAGTTTTACCTAATTCTTAATTTTATGTTTTCCAAACCCCCATTTTTTGAGTTCAAAATCATGATTAATCATTGTAGTACAATAATTCATTGACCCAAAAACCATTCTAAATGACCCCATCAAATATGTTTTTATTAGTGATTTCAAATATTCCACGCCCTAATTTAGTTATGTTACTCATAACCAAACTACATTTATGGTCTTAATTGTAGTACAATAATTCATTGACCCAAAAACCATTCTAAATGACCCCATCAAATATGTTTTTATTAGTGTTTTCAAATATTCCACACCCTAATTTAGTTATTTTACTCATAACCAAACTACATTTATGGTCTTAGACTAATATTTGATATTATCTTATAGGATTTATTTTTTAAATGCCAATGTGTATCACAATATTGTGAGGGGTATTTTCATTTGGCAAGAGACTTCAAAGTAGAGGAATGAGATATAAGAGTATGAAATATATGTGTATATTACTAATTTTTCTAGAGATCAAGGAATCTGGAACATAATAATAGACACAAGTAACTTGAATCTATCATACATGCACTAGGCAAGTTTCAATTTCACATGTTTCCCTTACCATTTGGAAAATGATTAACAACACATATTATCTTGTACCTAGAAAACATAAATTTTTCATATAAATTAAATGACCACCATAAGATAAGCTTAAATTTTGCCAACTCAAAGTTTACATGTTCTTGTAGGGTCAATTAATGTTGAGAAACCTTGAAAAATTTATCCTTGAGTATCTAGATCATGAGTAGTTTTATCAAAGTCATCCATGAATGACATTAAGGTTATTTGTGGATTTTTTTTACGTTAATTACTACCCCTCATAAGTTGATTAGATAATGATATTGGGCATCTAAATTATTCACATATGTAGTTTCATTTGTTAAAAGATGTAATTCTCACTAGAGATTTTAGGCCAAAAGAAGTTTGGATATTCACTCTATTAAGATCAAGCAACATTGAGGGTGTAGATGGTAAATAAGTGTTGCAACAGTTTATAACTTAACCATAAATATCCAAAAACCATAACACACAAAAGTAAAGAATACATCAAAAGATTACTTAAAAAACCACGATTTTTTCTCGAGGAAATGCTGGCCAAGGTAACACCCTAATGGAGATTGAACCTACAAGATGATGCACTAATACAAAAATATCTATGTTAGGACATTTGACCATGTTAGGACTTGTTAGATAACATTTAGAGCATTTATCCATGTTAAAGTACAAGACCTTGTGAGAGGTCTACAACCTTATTAGGAGTCGAGAACAAAAAGGGAGTAAACTTTCTCGAAAGTGAAGGTTTCATCCACCTTTTGGACTCACTATCCAAATATAAGTAAAGTATAACAACAAATATGAACTATACATGACATCACAATGTCTGATTATTCCCATTGTGACTCACATCTTCTTTGATCCAACATCAAGTCTCACACATAACATCATATATCTTATAAATCACTTATTCTATGCTCGCATATCAAATAAGTCTTACCTTTATACCCTTGAGATTAATTAATTCACTCGACTTACACAAAACTTCACAAAATGTGTCCACTCAAATACCAATATAAAAATTGGACCAGGCTATCTAAGAGTTGAGTTCTTAGATGTCATCCCTCTATTGCTAAGCATGAATTGAATTGTCAAAATAATTCAATTAGCTTAGCCAAATTATTTGATCTCACAAATTGTCTTGTAACTATATCATACTAGACCTATTCAAATTCACATTGCCAAAACACATGTTATTCACCATATAAACACTAGCGACCATACTATAAGCTCATATATATTATATATATCTTGTTCTCAAAAATAACCTCATTTGATAATTTTGTTGTCATGACTGACCAAAATAGTCTAACTGCATCATCTATACCTTTTCTAGACTTGGGTATTTTTCACATACAAACCTTGACAAAATTGACTTTTAATCCAAGAGACCATACAAATGAGACATGTTTCGATCAATGAAAGATTCTCAACATTCACTTGCCAACATACTTCCTTTCACATATTTTTAAGTGAAGACTCCATTCCAACAACAAGATTTATTATGTAGGAAAAGTTGTTTAAAGATCAAGTAATTGATACAAATAGATTTTTGTAGGCACTAAAAACTTTACCAAATAGGTGGAAGAAATCTTAGTATAATATTGCATCTAAAATTGTAGAGATTGACTTCATGCTAAACAAAATATGTATTAGTTTTGATAATCCTAAAAAAATAGTCAATGATGATGTTAGTTTTATTAATCTAATGACATCTTGGGTACTTTTTCTAGTAAATGTTATCATTAATAGATTATTCTCCCTATTATCCACAAAAAATGGCCACATTAAGAGGTACACTATTGCAATCATCAAGAAGATAGTAGTTTCAAATTAGAAGTTAAGGTAATATTGAATTTGTCATTTGGGTGGAAAGAGTAACATAAAAAAGACTTTTGTGTATACTCTACCACTTGATAGACACAATCTTATGTGCTTGCTCTTACAAGAGAGAGGCTTACTATGGACTTTGAAACCTCCCCTCTTTCTCGAATGTGTCATGCATGGAGATAACATATTTTCCCATCCCTTCAATGCACTCAAAAACTTGTTATTTTTCTCATTTCTTCTTCAATGTGGTCTTTCTTAAGGAAACAAGGTGTCATATCTATGCTAAAACTGGAGAAACCTTTAATTTAAGTTCAACAAATCTTGAAATTTGCGACAATGTTCCATTGATAGGAATAACCAACAATGTCCACACCTTGAAATGGAGTTAATTATTAAGAAACTGATAAGTAGGAGATAAGTATTAAGAAACTGATAAGTATTAAGAAACTAATAATGAATCCCTAAATATCTACAAAAGAATTGATTTGTTCTAACATGGCTTCCCTCTAGTGTTCATGTGTGGGTTTTTTGGAAACATTAAGACTATTTTTTCCCTTTAAATGTCTAAGACTACCTTTTTGAGATATGACCCAAGGCTTCAAAAAAATTGCATAGTGAGTGTGTGTTTGTTACTTGAATAGTGATAAGACCCAAGAAAATAGTGACACCCCCATCTCAACCATCTATACATATTTCTAGAATCATTAAAGCATGACAAAGCCATATCTTAAATATCTTTCTAAGTTCATGTACTTCAGAAGGTATAGTGTCCTTTTATTGTTAAACCAACATATTAGTATGTAGTGATGGATAAGTATGAGTGCTTTGTGCAATGGCTATAATTTATTTCAAGGTTCTTTTTCACTTCTTATATTACAAAAGCCTAAAGATAAATATGTTGTTAACCACATTGGAAAATTAGTCTATCGTAATCATGATAGCTGAAGGTATATTCCTTGAGTTTGATAAGCACTAAGGAAACAAGTTGATTTTAAGGATTTGTCAGCTACAACATTAAGCACCAACAAGACAAATATGTAGTATGAAGTACTTTATTGCATGTGCATTGCCATCTCAATAGTTGTACACATGAAAACATTATTTTTCCACATTGGAGGACTACTTGTTTACATGAATAACTTAATATATAAATGTACTTCATTCAAAGAATCAGCATTATGATCTTAATCAGTCATAAGTTTCCTTGTGCTTGTGTAAGATTCTATTTTCATAAAAGTTTGATCTTTTGTTCATATGAAATAATTACTAGTAATAATAAACTAATAATATGTTGTGAATCTATATCTCATAACCACAAGTGATATGTCAACAATAGATACGAGAAACATTTATGTACTAGGAGAAGTGATAATTTTTTATTATATCAAGTAGAGAACATGTCTATTTTCATGGTAATGTTGATCTAGTTGCTTAAAGATAAGTTCAATTGTACACTTGCATTTGAATTTCTTTTTTTAAAAATTATGTTAAGCTTAAAATGTAACAATATTGTCATGAACTTTTAGTCTATAGGTCACTTTGAATGAATCTTAATGAATCTACTAAAGATCGATCTTGTTTAATACACAGTCATCAATGCTATAGAAAATGAAGCCAAAACAGCATTTTAAAAAAAATATTGTAACAATGCGAATTTTGAACTTAAGACCTTCAAAAAGAAAGAAAAACAACATTTTTAATTGAATAACTTGTACCCAATATCAAAATTAATTTAATGACTTCATTAAAATAGTTGTATAATTTAATTACCTTAAAAATGATAACTATTTACAATGATACAGACCATTTACTATTCATTAGCCGTGCATATAACCTGTCAAAGAAAACAGAAAATAGACGACCCCACAGTCAACTGAAAACGTCGACCCCAAACACTTGTCTCGTGTTGGGCTGCGGCCCACAATCCATTTCAACCCTAGCTTTATTTTATGACTTTTCGTAGGAAATTTTATATGAAAAAAGTGTTCCCTGAGGACGCTTGAGCGTGACATCTGTGTGGCTGGAGAGTGAAAGCTTTTCTTTTCTTTTCAATGTAGTATAACGCACAACAATTTTCCTCAGTTAGCTTTTCACTAGAAGGCCAATGAGCCATAGAGCGACTTCCAAATATAAGGTGGGGGTCATAACTCACACTTCATATATCTTTTATGATAATCTAGCTAAGGAATCAACAAAGCAATAATAATAAGAGTAACAATTTAGGCTCTCTCCCTCACACATAACTAGTGGAACCCACAAGAAATGGTCTCTACTGTGTTATTCTAGTAGAGATAGATGAAGAAATGGTCCTTCATTGCTAATTGCCTATGTTAGTGAAGATATTCAAAGTAAAAACTAGAAGAAATGGTTTCTTGTATTATTTTGACATATATAGATGAAGAAATGGTCCTGTATTGCTATTTTAGATAAGATTCTAGAAGTGGGTGTCTACGGTAGTAGATGATGATGTCATAGTCCATGAAGATGTTGGCAACTTCAACATTGGGATCAATGGCAACTAGAGAATTTACAACCTTGATTCCCTCCAGAGAAGTTTGTATGTATTTGTTGCTTAGGAGGTTGTGTTGATTGTTTCCCCCGACTAAGATATTTTAACTCTTGTTAGCATTTTACCTAACAATTATGAGTCAACTAATAAATAGTTATTTGGATTTATGCGTTTATTGGTCTTTCTAAGCATACTAGTGTCTAGTAGTGCACCAATACACACCCTAACAAGAAAACAAGCCTTCTATATTTAACTCATTTTTCCAAACAAGCTCATAAAATTGTCAATGGAGGAAGCGTAAACTTGTGATTGATTTGCATTGTATGGATACTATGAGAGACTCTAATTCGTACACCTATCAATGACTTAAAGGAAGCTAAATTGAAAGGAAAAACTAGACTAAAAAGATAGCGGTGATATAATGGAGCTAGAACTGCAAAGATGTAGTTGTGGGTAAACTATGAAATAACATAATAGTGGTTACAAATGACTAGTTAATTGCTAAAGAAGAGACCAAAAATATACAAAACTACTAGAACTAACTAAATTATCACAACAACTTACTACTAACATTTAAGTATCTAGACAATAATCTAAACTATAATAAAAATTTATAGATTCAATGTACCTCAAGTGGCTCTTGCTTTAGTGACTATTATCTTAGCTATTAGTATTTTATCTTCAATATACAAGCTTCATTACCGAAATCTCTCCTCTTATTGCAAATCGAAGGGATTACGTAAAGTGATATCAATATAGTTTACCAAACAAAGACATTACTAACGAGATTTGCCACTAACTAGTTACTCTCCTTATGGGTCAAGATTTTATTATTTTCACAAGTTACTTCATTATTAAATGACTTCAATAACTCCAAATCCATGAGATATGCAAGAGGTGGAAGACTAGTCCAAACCAAACTAGAACATGTTCCTTAACCATTTCCTTCAAATTTAGTATTTTTGACTTAATCAATTTGAGAGGAATGCTAATACTTTATCATTGTATGTTACATCAAACAATCTAGTGAGAAAAAATTCATTCCTTTATAAATTTCAAAACCATTTTTAAAATTTGATTTTCATCAAGAAATATAGGAGAAATGCTCATTTTTATTGAAACTTTTTCTAGACTTTCAACGTCAATTCAATATTGACAAGCATCAACTTGTTTCCTCTTCTCCCCTACTACATGAATGAGTTCAATCTCTCAAAAAGAGCATGTTAATCCTTCCAAAACACTTGACATTTAATAATAACCATTCATGATAATGATTAATCATAATTTAACATTAACTAGCTAGACATACAAATGTTTGTCAATAAATCATTAATCATGTTTAATGGTTCATAAAATCTAGGTAATTTTAAAATGCATTATGAAAATATTATAAATATCAGGTAAAGTGTCAACAAATGATATAGATATGACATTTTATAGGCTTATCATGTGTCATTTTCTTATATTTGAGTATTTTGCTTATCCATTTGTAAGAACTTAAGAGATGGAGGAATCATTAGAAGAGCATTAATCTGAGGGATGATCATCCAATAATAGTTTGTTCTTCTTTTTGGCCAAGGTGAAATATTGCAATTGACATTTTTCACCGAAATTTCACTTCTAGACACATATAAAACTAAACCATTAAGAATGTGAAGATGACGTAAACTAGTCATTATTGACTATATATATGTATATATATATCTGTGAGTTTTTTACTAAATTTTAATAACTAAATTTTAATGATAAATATTCTATAAAGTTGGGAAATAGGGTTTACTATAATGCTAAAAAAAGCTATAAACATTAGGCTTGTCTCCCACTAACATTAGAAGGAAGATGATCTACTAGGCCTCAAATTAGATGAAGCAATAAGTTAATGCAATGGTCCTGTTAGTTCCCAAACTCTTCCTAAAACTATGAAACGAAATCTTGCCAACTTGAAATTGATGCATCTGTCAAGCTCCTATACCATTCTATTACATCTTTGGTTAATTAGAGATTGAACAAACAATTTCATAAATACATCATCATGACTTTCTTCCAACCCTTTAGTAGTATTCTTTAGGTTTATTACATATTCTACAAAATCATATCCCTTTCCTCTAAACTTAGGGATTGTGGTCCTTCATTCATTTGGGATGGGGTTGGGGTATCCAACTACCCATGTGAATTCTAACTTCCTATAACTTTCTATCATCCTAGGTGTTCTCATTCTCTATCCTAAATTTTGTTGGTTCTCTTTGAGGATTGCCAATATTCTACTGATTTGGACAATTTTCATTCAAAAAATGTTGGTTCCTATTATGGTGATATTAAATCCCTTTGTTCTCATCATTTCCATTTTGTCTCCAACTATTATTATTGACCAAACCTAAAATTTGGTTCAAATAATGGATTGTTATTCCCAGTGTTAAATATGTTCATTGTTCTTTCTATGAGGAGGATTGTATTTGCATATCTCTATTGTCTTTTCTTCCCTATTCACCCTATCTCTTCTAGGGGTGAAAATTTCATTTCTATCGATTCCAAGCTTTTCCAACATTTTATTAGGGACTCTTCTAAGAGCTCTAGTTGCTTTCCTAGGAGATATATTAATTTTTTATTTATAGTAAAACAATATCCAACTTTTGGTCTTCTTCATCATTATCTTCTTCAATCTCTTCTTCCTCCACTTGATGGGTTTCTTCATGTGAAGTGTCAATTATTTCATTGTTCTAAAGGAAAGAATTTCTATTCTCATCACTTTCAGTGGTTTGATTACGCACTTGGATATCATATTCAATATATGCCTCCCTCTCCCTATCAAAAAACCTTTTATATCCAGTGAAGACTTATTTGTTGTGCTCTTGATTTTACTCAAATTTATCCTTGGGGTTAATTCAATGTAGTCATTGTCTACTTTATACATGATCTTATCCCCCATATGAATTTTAGTGGCAAATTCCTAGGGCCTTTATCTTTCCTAATAAAAATCAAACTATTATTCATAAATGTATAAATATTATTGTAGATTCACTACCCTCTTGTTAAGGGATTGAATTTTGCTAACATTTATTAAATTTTTTCTCTAGTAAAGTCTTTTATCATAGAGAATTTGAATTCATGTTAATCGCTCCCTACTAGAGTCATAAACTTGTTAGTTCCAAAAAACATAGATTAGAAATCCAAGAGTATTCTCACTTCTCTAAGGGTATGTTTGGTTTGTATAATTAGACAAGAATTAGCATTTGCAAAAACCAAATTTGGAAAAATCTGTATTTGCACGTTCAAATTTTGCAAATGGAATTAGAATTGTAGAAACCTAATTTTACCTCAAAATCAAATTATCAAACTTCTTGCTAGCTACTTGGAATTGAAAATCAAAACTTAGTTACACTTATTTGACTGTAAAAAATCATGACTTATTATTTTTTCATGTCCATTTGTGTAAGCCTAGCCTGATAGCACACAATGTCGTCCATTCTTTAACTAGAGGCACTGAGTACATTCTGAGATGACATTCTATTATTTTTACCCTCTTCAAAACCCTCATGCTCTAATCTTAAGGGGTCCTAGTGTGTTGAGAGGGATATTGAGACCCCTGAGGACCCCATATGACCCCTTAAGACACATTAGAATCATCAAGGGAGCCCTGAGGGGTCTTAAGACCCCTTAAGGAACACTTGTCTCTAATGTGTCAAAAGGAGTCATAAGGGGTCTTAGTATGTTGGAAGGGACATTAGGACCCCTCAAGATTCCTTAAGGTCCCATAAGACCCATTTCAACACATTACAACCATCAAGCATGCCTTATGGAGTCTTAAGACCCCTTACAACATACTTGATGGTTCTAATGTGTCTAAAGGGGTCATAAAGGGTCCTAGTGTCTTGAAAGCGACATTATGATCTCAGAAATCAGGACCCCTTATGACCCCATATGACCTCTTGGGATACATTAGACCCATCAACTATGGTTTACATGGGTCCTACGAAACCATATGGCACACTTGATGGTTCTAATGTATTGAAATGGACACTCAAACCCCTTATGACCCCATATGAGGTCACTTAAGACATATAGAAACATCAAGTGTGCCCTAAGGGGCCCTAAGATCCCTTAAGGCAAACTCAATAGCTCAAATGTGTCTAAATGGGTCATAAGGGGTCCTAGTATGTCAAGAGGGACATTTAGACCCCTTAGGACCTAGTATGATCCACTGGGACACATTAGAACCACCAAGTATGTCCTAAGGGGTCCTAAGACCCCTTAAGGCACACTTGATGACTCAAATATGTCTAACTTGGTCATAAGGGGTCCTACTGTGTTGGAGGGTCATTGAGACCCCTTATGACCCCTTGGGACACATTACAAGCATCAAGTATTCTCTAAGGAGTCTTACAACCCCTCAAAGCATACTAGATGGTTGTAATGTGTCAAAAGTGGCAATAAGGGGTCATATAACTTATTGAAATGGACAATAGAACCCCTTATGACCCCATATGACCCCTTGGAACACATTACAACTATCAAGTGTTCCCTAAATGGACTTACAACCACTTAGGGAACACTTGATGGATCTAATATATTCTTCCACTAGATCTAGATTTTAACCCTTATTTGGATCTATAGGCTCAATCACGAGTCTAAAGTATTGGCCAAGAGAAATTAATGATTGTATATCAATTGATTAAAAAATGTTCAGTTGAGGAGAAAATATTGCAGTGAACAAAAAGAAAATTGGCTATAGAGAATCTAGTTATGAATTATGTTAAGAATGAAATTGGGTAAAAGCACAAGCCCGTGTCACCCTTTTATAAAGGAAAAGGCTAACAAAAGTATTCTTATTCAACTTCAATGACATAAAACTAGTATTATTATTTAGAATTTGAAAACAAAGTGAAATAGTGAAATGTGTAGAAATGGACAAATCTTAGGATTATTATATTTAATGATTATTTGGAATAAGAATTGATTTATTTTCCCAATTTTTAAGGATGATTATTTAGTTGTTAAAAAACATTAAAAACCAGGGGTCTAGTTCCCACCATAAAACTATATGGATGTAAACCTTTTCCCTTTTGATCTCAGATTATGTTATAGATGACATATATAGCTAGATCAATCAAAAATAAAATTGTCTTTTGACCTCTACTTTCTCTTTTATAACAATTCAAATTTCAACTTGCTTGAAATTGATAGTTTTCATCTCCCACCAGATTTTTCAGAACAAATGTATTCTAACCAAAAGAAAAATTATACATTTTCAAAGAGGACTCTCTCCTCTAGAACGTCATATGCTTTTTAATTTTTTTTATAAGATTTACTATTTTTTTCTTTGTCAAAATCAACATATTCTCAAGTGTTAAAATACATACTTGTAGTATTTTTAATTCCAATATACTATATCTAAGTAAAACACTCTAAACTCTATATGATAATATTCTTAACTATGAGCTCTATAAAATGGTGTTTAGATGTTATTAAAAATATTTCATTAAAAAGAGAAAGAGTTATTGAAATGTCAAATTTTTGAAATAATTTATTTTTTTAGTAATTGGACACAAACTAGTATAAAATACGCATTTAATAGACATTTCCAAATGGAAAAGTGTAAGAACATATATAACTCAGCTAGAATGAATTTATATAGATCATATATTTGAACAAAATTAATTTTTAAATAGAATTAATCAAATTCAGTCATTCAAATAAGTTGGCTTGAAAGGTGAAACAACTTTTTACTTTTACCCAACTATTAATGATTTACTTAGGATTAAGAGACAAAGCCCACCTAGTTAATGGGAAAGAGTAGGAAGAGTTTCCTGGACCCATGAAAAAAGTTACTAATAAGAACCTAAAGAGCTAGGAAGGTGAAAGCAACATAAGGAAAGATTTAAGATATGCATGTGAGCCTATGTCAGATAATGATGATGAATCCTCGCCATCTACTAGTAGCTCAAGTAGTGATAGAAGGTCTCTAGTGCACATGTACTCAAAAACAAAAAATTTAGATAGAAAATTGACATGTGTTGTTGAGTTATCCATAGAGAAATGTGAATTCTATCATGCAATCCCCCCCCCACCCTTTCTCTCTATCTCTTTGTCTCCCCCTATCCAACTTTAACTCTCAATCCTCCCTTGCGTCTCCTTCCCCCCTCCTCTCTCTCTCTCTCTCTCTCTCTCTCTCTATATATATATATATATATATATATATATATATATATATATATATATATATATATATATATATATATATATATATATATATATATATATATCACTCTCAATCTCTCTCATTGCTTCTGGTTATGCATAACTTCATGGGGTTTGGAGACTAGATGCAATTGTTTTAGTTCTTCATAATGTGATTACATTTCACCAGTCATAACATGGTCATATTATGAGTAAGTTAAAATGTGATCATGTTATGGATAAGATGATGTTTTTCAATGTTATTTTCTTGGACTGCTAACAAGCCAATGCCCATTTTTTAATTTGATGAAAAGTACACATAATGTGATTGAATTATGTATAATTTTGACTTTTTTTAGGTGTGCACTTTTTTGTACACCTTCATGGTGCTCACACCCCTCTTATTTGGGTTTCAGAGTAACTCCAAATTCTTTCCCCCATTAGTATTATGCTACTCTAATGAGTCTATTAGGGTATGTTGTCCCTATGTCAACCTTTTTCTTGTACATTTTGCTATCGGTGTATATCTTCTTGATAATTTGTATTTTTTTCTCTTGTGAAACTTAATGGAGTATATCATTTTGATTATTCCCCCACCTTGGTTCATCTCCATGCTATCAGGGTAGGTTTTTTTAATATTGAAACTTCATCAATATAACTATAGAGAAATACCTATGTTTAGATTCAATGAACAAAGCTTCTTAGTGCTTGAATTCTATTTTAGTGCCTAGATGTTACCCCACTGGGATGAACTTTGAAGGCTACACCACATATAGAGCCAATGTTGTATCAATTGTTCATATCACTGAATCTTGTGCACAAAGATAACTTGCAATAACTATTCTTATAGTAAAAACAAATGACATTAGTCCAACTAGGAAAATACCAAAGAATATTATAAGTGTGCCAAAATAGTCTATACTTATATATGATAAGATACAAGAGTAAAACATAAAGAAAAATCAATTATAAATTTGTATGCTAACATGTCCTTCACTTTAAATCAACATTGCCATGGAATTATGGATAGAAATACAAGGTTGAAAATCAAGTGGAGTGAATTAAGGGATTTTTGTGTGTAAGAGTGACTAATAAAAAATAGACATATGCTAGAAAGGATTTGGAAACATTAGGTTGCAATTGACATGTGATTTGAATTTGAGGTTGAAATGATGGAAGGGGAACCCTGCTTTACCTATTACCAAGAACAAGGCACCAAGCGCAACTAGGTCTTGTCAATTTCTAAAAAAATGATTTGAAAACTATAGGTCTTCACCCAATCTTTTCATATCTATTCAAACACATTTGTCACTTGCACCAGTACAAAGAAAAGAGAGAAAATGTTTTGTTGAAAGGTGTTTTCCAAATTCAAACCTCAATTTTGGAATTCACCTTAAATTATAAATAAATGGAAATTAAAATGAAAGCATTGTTGGCATTAAGTTGCCATTAGTGACAACATTTGTCTGTATCAGTATAGCTACCAAGATCATCACTTAGTCTACAATGTATACCAAGCATTCAGTGGTAACCTTGTACATTCATCACTTAAGCAGTTCACACCGAGCATTCTAGTGTTAACCGAGCTGAGTATAGCTACTGAGTGAATGTGTTATCCAACAGTGTCTACCGAGTTTACAGTGTTCACTAAGCTTCGTAGTGTTTACCAAGTGATGGAAGCACAGTGTCTACGGAGTGAAGGAAGCATAGTGCCTACCGAGTGATGCAAGCGTAGTGTTTACCGAGTGAAAGCAAGGTAAACGAAGGATTCAATTTTTATGAAGTGATACTATATCCACTGAGTCTCCAATGGTTATTGAGTTCACAACTACGTCAGGTGATTAGTATGGACCGAGCCTTCACTTCTATCGAGTGCATGACGATGTCGAGTAATGTAGTGGATGTCGAGTATTGGAAGGTCACCGAGTTAGTTTAGTGAACCCGAGTTATTTACTGTTTGGCCGACTTAGTAATATTTTGTTCACTTATGCTCTAGCCGACCTTGGAATCGTAATTATTGGAATGGTATATATATGTAATGTATTATATCATTTGAAAGAGTATGTGTATATGTGGATTAGAGTATCAAGAGAGACATGTAATGCTTTGAGAAGTGTAAATAGGAATCAAAAGAAGAGCAGAGTAAGTAGCAAGGTCTACAGGGAGCAGTAATGATTCATCAATCACAAGAGGTGATATATGCTTCAAGGATCTAATCAGCAAATCAAGTTTGTAAGTAGATCCACTGTTTCATCCTAACAGGTGAATCAGTTTTGTAAATCCTTTAACAGGGTAGACTTAATAGTCTTTGTATAAATCTCCTAACAGAGTGCATACTTCCGTGTATGTTTGTAAATCCTCTAACAAGGTGGACCTATCAATCCTTTGTGCTCCTAATAGGGAAGATCACCAAAAGTGGTCAATGTAAGCCTTAACAGGCCAACTTCATACTACAGTAACAAAGTTTTGTGGGTATCATCCCCACCCCAGTTTTACTTTCTATTTGGAAGGTTTTTGGGTCACCAAATCATTGTGTAAATGTGTTATGAATGTTTGATCTCTCATTTATACAATAGATTAGATGAATGTATGGTGAATAGTGTTTATGGTTAAAGTGCTAAAATGTTTTAAAGTTTGAAGTTACTGATTCACCCCTCCACTCTCAGTAACCTATCATATCTTGAATATTTCCAACAATTGGTATCAGAGCTTTTTGGTTCTCAGGACAAAGCTTGACAGCTTGAGAAAAGATCAAGGACAATGGAGATATTCAGACTTGACAAAGCTATTGAAAATGAAAAGCTAGATCTAGAAATGGCCATGGCTCAACTCAAAGAAGCTAAGGAGCATCTTTCTCAATCCCTGAAGAGAAGGAAGGAACTTGCAAGACAAATGAATGATCATCAATATGTTGAAGAAAAGATTGAAGGCCTTTTATCATCAAGCAGTTCAAATGAAGCTAATGAGGCTATTAAGGAACTCCTAGCAAAGAATGGTTCTCTACAGGAAGAAGTAAGAAAGTTTAAAAGAGAATAAGAAATCCAATCAATCAGGCTATGTGAAGTCTTGGAACAGAGAGACAAGGCAAATGAAGACTTAGAGGAAAGAAATATCAATCCCTTCAGCATGAAAATCTTGTAAATCAACTATCTAATGCAAATGAAGAAATTATGAATCTGAGATCTGAAAATGAAAGCTTGAGGAATGATCTAATCACTGAAAGACAAATCAATGAAAGCTTAAAAAATGACTTGAGATCTAAAAGACAAATCAATGAAAGTTTGGAAAATGACCTAATCACTAAAAAACAAATCAATAAGAGAATGATGAAATCTCAAGTAGACATGACTCAATTAAATCAGCAAAGTGAGCAAAATCTTCATAGACAAAAAGGCAAAGCTGGACTTGGTTACAATGAAGAAGGTGAAACTTCCAAGCAAGGTGCCCAAAGGAATCAAAGACCTACTTGTAATCACTGTGGTAAGCTAGGTCACACATCAAACAAGTGTTGGAGCAATGGAAAAGGTAAATTTAATGGTAAATGCTACAATTGCAGTCAGCATGGTCATAAAGCTAATGAATGCAAGGAGGAACCAAAATTTGAAGGAAATTTTCACAAGTACAAGAAGCATGGTCACAAGGCATTCCAATGCAGATCCAAATCATTCAATCCAGGTGAACAACTTGTTAAAGCAATCTTTGGATGGGATTACAATACCTGGTGTAGATGTCATTATTGTGGAGAATAGGGACACATTGGCAAAGACTACTCAAGGCATCACTTGAGGAAAAGAGACACAACAGTAAGATGGTATACATGCACTAAACTTGGTCATATAGCAAAAAACTGGATGAATATAGGAAGAGTTGAAGATGAAAAGAAAGCTAAAGCTGAAAACATTCAGAAGCAAATGAGGCAATAATGGATTCCAAAATCTACTGAGCAAGATAGTTCAAGTGATGGCAATATCACTCAAGAAGTGGGTGACTCCATCATTTACAATTAGATTCATAAAGGATCTAGAAGTGTATCATCAAGCTATATCTAGAGCAGTTCCAAATACAAGAAAGTAAAATGATCAAATCAGTATTTTAGATACACAAAGCATATCTTTTGCCGAGTTGCATCTACCGAGAAAAGTCAATTGTAGACCTTACCGAGCTAGGTCGAGAGCAACAAAAGTTTTGATCGATCACCGAGTTGCAAGCTTCTACCAAGCAAATGAATGATAGCCTATCAAACACTATGTCATCTCAGCTACCTTCATACCAAGAATTTATGGCAAAATTTTGTCAAAAGGGTAGAATTCAATTTCATTCTTCATTGCAATTTTCAAAGCTAAGAAATTTCAAGCGAATTCCAAGCAACTCCAAGTGATTTCAAGCAATTTTAAAGCGAAAAAAATGTTCAAAATTTTCTTACACTTATCGAGCAGCAATGGAATCCAGGAGTAGTAGCTACACTAAGGGAAAAAGAGGTTCATAAATGTTGGTAAAGGGTACAGAATGGAAAGCACCCAACTTCAAAATTGTTCTGGCCATTGCAGAATCACTTGACCCAAATGAAGCTCAATCGCAAATTCCACCTAAGATACTTCTTATCAATGATATTCGTACTCAATTCAAATGTTCTGTTCAAGAAATTGGAAACCTAGAGAATGAAAATGCCCTAGGAGAAATGAGTGTAGATGGCTCTCTGAAACTCGAATACAAGCATCATGAAACCAAAGGTTTGACTCATATCTCGCATATGCCTGGAAGCTTCCAAACTAAATGGATTAGGTATATTTTGAGTCGGGTGCACAATGGGCAACTATGGTTAGAGAAGCCATTGTTAATTACAAAGAAGATGATTAATAAAATCATGGGTCTCCCTATGCTCGACAAAGCAAAATCCACCAAAACCCTAGGTCGGGAGGAGTTACAGAAGAAAACCCTAGCCGAGTGGGACTGTAGAGGTTTGAAGATTAACACTATATCAGATATCGAACTAAGGTTTGGCATTCATGTCATTACCTACAAAATCTATAGCTCTAGTCGACTAAACAATGTACCTTGTGAGGCTGTGGATTTGGCCTTCAAAATTGTAAAGAAAAACCTTGAATTTGATTTGTCAGAATTATTGTTGAGACAATTGAATAAAAATATGGATAGTATAAGGACTTCAAAGAATAATCCTTGTAAATTTAGCTCTCTATTGATCTGCTTATTTTTCTATGGTCAAAAATTCTTACCATCAAAGGGAACAGTTGTATGGAGAAAAGACATTCCCATTATTTATCAGATTAATGAGTTTGTAGCAGAAATGCGTTAAAATTTTGATAGCATCATGGACAATTACTTTGAAGATTTCAAGGAGAGAATGAATAAAAGGTTTCGAATTCTACCAAAATTGGTTGAAGACTACAGAGATGATGTATGCTTTATGGTTGACTGTGATAAGGTATACATCTAGGCAATCAGACCCCGAGCTGCATGGGTAAAACCTCTTCCTTATGAGGTAAACATTGATGAGGCCAAGTATATTATTGAAGCATTGGTGAATGAGCTAGTAGACCCAAGGCAACCAATCTTCAAAACTTTTGATGAGGCAAAGGCCAGAATTGAGCTTAAAATCAAGCTACCCTTGGCCATAAGCAAAGGCAAGAGAAAGATAGCCAAATTGAAAACTGCTACCAGTCCTCTTATGCTTACCGAGGGAAAAGGTGAGGATGAAGAAGAAGAAAGAAGAGAAGAAAAAGGAGAACATGAATCTAAAGAGGAACATCCAAAGAAAAAAGGTAAGGTAACTATTACCAAACCTAAGAAAAAGCCCACTGCAGTATTCTCCAGAAGGACTAGAAAAGACAAGCAGGAACCTATACTGTTCAAGCCTCCACCCACATTTGAGGAAAGGCTTAAAAAATTGGAAGAAGGAGCTGGCACCACAAATTTCAAGGCATTAAAATTTGAAACAAGAACTGATGCTGAGAAAATGTAGATTGAGGAACTGGTACTCAATAAGATGGGTAAATGGAAATACTCCCCAGACCAGCTTGCCTCTCAAATCTCCAAAGAACTGTTGGAGAGATTGCAACCGAGATGGGAGTCAACCACCCAAATGGTTAAAGATATATATGAGCAATCTCTGAAGAATCTTCTATTGAGTCTCACTGGAGTAGAAATAAAGGCAACAATGAAAAACCATGAAGGTAAAATGATGATTAGATTTCACACATGTTTGATCTTAATTAAAGACATTGTGCATGTTGTAAATGATGCAACAAACATGTGGAAAAAAATATATCATCTGCAAAAGCCTAGTGAAGATCCAGTTGAGATCAAGGATGTGCATGTTGTAAATGATGCAACAAATATGTGGAAAAAAATCTATCATCTGCAAAAGCCTAGTGAAGATCCAGTTGAGATCAAGGATGATGATAGCAATGACGGTGATGATTTTGATAGCACTCCATCCATCATAGTTACTCTAGAAGAGCTGCATGCACTTATGGAAGAAAAAGGGGAAGAAGACAAGGAGGAAGAAGAAAATGAGGAAGAAGAAGATCTAGTTAAAATAGCAATAGAAGTGATTGCATCCCTTCCTCACTCCACCAAAAACTATTACATCCACTATGGAGACAGTTTCTGCAAGTGAGATTGTGAGCACAATTGCTCAATCTTCACCGACCACCTCCCAACTCCGGGTATCTGAAACAGAGGTGCCAAGCACTTCATCTACCGAGCTGTCTATCACTTCTTCAGCTACCGAGCTAGCCTCCTTCATCAACAACAAGTGTACCAGTAAGTTCCACAATTTTGTTTTCATCAGTTCCAACAAGTTCTACAATTTTTTTTCCATTAGCATCAACTATATCCACTTCCACTCCAATTAGTTCTACTATGGGCACTCTACCGAGTATGATACCATTCTTGGGAAGTCTTTCAATTTTTGATTTGGTTAATACTCCTATTGGCATTCAATCCTCAAGTCCTATCCCAGTTTTTACTGCTAGCCCTTCCATCTCCACTATTGTGTATGTTCCTAAGGTCAAACCAGTCATCAAAGAAGTCAAAAAAAAGCATCCATTAGGACTTCTAATCACTGGAAAGGAAATTGTAGAAGATATTGACTTAGACACAGAGATAGTAATTCCCAAAATTGACTATGAAAATGCTACAATTGAAGAGATGAGGTTAGCTAGTCAACTAATAGAGATGAAAGCTATGCAGAAGCAGTTAAGTTCTGAAAGGGATAAGGAATACAAAATAATTGAGAATGCCAAGAATATAATTATAGATGCTATAGGTTTTGAAGTAGATTCTACTCAACATATTTTGATTCAATTAGAAGAGGTTGTACAGAAATTCAATGAGGATTCTTCTGGACAAGAAAAACTTATTGAGAAAGCTAAAAAGAAATTTGATAATAGGGTGCTAGAGCACATTGCTCAAAAGATAGCAATAAAGCAAGTTGAATTGTCAACATTTTTGGAAAATTTTGAAAATTCTTTTAATAATGCAGCATCACTTTTTGCTAAACTTTGTGATGTTTCTAGCTTCACCAAAGAAATAAATGATAAGTTAAATAAGATTGACATTGATATGCAATCAAGTGCCTCCAAGCTAAGGACTTCTCCTCCACAACCTCCCATCACACCAAGATCAGATATTTGGTAGATGTTCAGGCAGAATTATTGAGAGAGGAAGCTAGGATCTGGTCACAACTCATAGACATCTAGAACATGATCGTTCCTATCATGGACACAATGCAAAAAAATCTTGTACATTGCAAAACATTGGTCCAAGATCAAAACTTCTCAGTGGCTGATCACTTAATCCAATTATCAGTAGAAGTTCAAATTGCCCTCTCCACCTATCAAATTTTGCAGCAAACTTGGGATAGTACTTTTGCAGCCATTCTTAAGGTACATCAAGAATTTTTATCTCATTTTGGTGTAACCATATAAATTGTATATATACAGTCCTTTAGCATTATTGTCAAAAAGGGGGAGAGATTCAGAGGAAAGTCATCACTATAAGTGATAGGGGGAGTTAGCACACAATAAAGTAAGTTTTCATGTGTACATAAGTATATTTATATATGCAGTAGTTCTACAAAGATCAATTTTGTAAAACCTAAATTCATTCAGTCAGGTTGTGTACATATGTTTTGGCTTATAAGTGTTTTTTCCACTAATGCCAAAGGGGGAGATTGTTGGCATTAAGTTGCCATTAGTGACAACACTTATCTGTATCAGTATAGCTACCGAGCTCATCACTCAGTCTACAATGTATACCGAGCATTCAATGGTAACCTTGTACATTCATCACTTAAGCAGTTCACACCGAGCATTCTAGTGTTAACCGAGCTGAGTATAGCTACCAAGTGAATGTGCTATCCAGCAGTGTCTACCAAGTTTATAGTGTTCACCAAGCTTCGTAGTGTTTACCGAGTGATGGAAGCACAGTGTCTACCGAGTGATAGAAGCACAGTGCCTACCGAGTGATGCAAGCACAGTGTTTACCGAGTGAAAGCAAGGTAAACGAAGGATTCAATTTTTACTGAGTGATACTATATCCACTGAGTCTCCAATGGTTGCCGAGTTCAGAACTATGTCAAGTGATTAGTATGGACTAAGCCTTCACTTCTACTGAGTGCATGACGATGCCGAGTAATGCAGTGGACACCGAGTATCAGAAGGTCACTGAGTCAGTTCAGTGAACCTGAGTTATTTATTGTTTGGCCAACTCAGTAATATTTTGTTCACTTGTACTTTAGCCGACCTTGCAATTGTAATTATTGGAATGGTATATATATGTAATGTATTATATCATTTGAAAGAGTATGTGTATATGTGGATTACAGTATCAAGAGAGACATGTAATGTTTTGAGAAGTGTAAATGTGAATCAGCAAAAGAGTAGAGTAAGCAGCAAGGTCTACAAGGAGCAGTAATGATTCATCAGTCACAAGAGGTGATATACGCTTCAAGGATCTAATCAGCAAATCAGGTTTGTAAGTAGATCCACTATTTCATCCTAATAGGTGAATCAGTTTTGTAAATCCTTTAACAGGGTAGACTTAATAGTCTTTGTATAAATCTCCTAACAGAGTGCATACTTCAGTGTATGTTTGTAAATCCTCTAACAAGGTGGACCTAGCAGTCCTTTGTGCTCCTAACAGGGTAGATCACCAAAAGTGGTCAATGTAAGCCTTAACATGCCAACTTCATACTGCAGTAACGAAGTTTTGTGGATAGCATCCCCACCCCAGTTTTACTTTCTATTTGGAAGGTTTTTGGGTCACCAAATCACTGTGTACATGTGTTATGAATGTTTGATCTCTCATTTATACAATAGATTAGATGAATGTATGGTGAATAGTATTTATGGTTAAAGTGCTAAAAAAATTTAAAGTTTGAAGTTACTGATTCACCCCTTCCCTCTCAGTAACCTATCATATCTTCAATATTACCAACAAGCATGTTGAGCATTGTGTAGAGGCTAGATATGGAAAATAAAGTGTAATACCTCCATAAACCTTATTGATATCATGAAGATGCTCATGTTGAAAGTGCAAGACAATTGAGAGGGGATATGATTTTTTTGTCCACAAACCTATAACTTTGATTTAACTCTTTAATCATTTCCACCAAACTTACTTTAAATTTTTAATTACTGAAAGATATAAGTATGAAAAACACAACAATCATAAATACATAAAACACAATATTAATGTGGAAACCCTCTAAAGGTAAAAACCATGAAGAATATTATTCTTGAATATATGCGTATTAGTTAAGGTGGATTACACAAAAGGCTTGGTGTTAGGGCCTCACTGCTAAAGGATTACTACCCAAAGAAATCTCATTGCCTACATGAAGAAGGATAAGGGAGGATAGACCCACAATCTATAAACAATTACAAAAAACTAAAATATTCATAATCACCTTCAACTTAATACTTCTATTAGCTAACACATTAAAGTTCACATTGCTTTGCACCGCAATTCACACATAACTTATGTAGTTAGGATGATAGTGTTATCCAATTATATATTGTTATTGATGTTACACAAATGTCAAGCTTTAACCAAGCACATTATAAGCTAAACTTAGTCAGCCACTGAAAGAGATTCTAGTAATAGTCGAGCATGTTTCACTGTTAACCAAGTTTGGTTGGTCAACAAAGGAGTCAATACTAACTGAGATTGGTCAGTCATTGAAGGAGTTAGTATTAATCGAGTTGAGTCAGTTATCAAAGATAGTTTTGTATTAACCAAGTGATCAGTCCAGTGTTAGCTGACTATCAAAAAATTACTTTTTAAAATTAATTAGTTAATGCAAGTCGACCAAATGGATGTTTAACATTTGTATGAAAGGGTATTCAAGCCGACTTGACATTGAGCATCATATATATGCAAGATCAAGTTGTGGATTGAATGAAGCAATTGGAACAATGAAAAAGAAGTGAAATAAGAAGGATATCTGATTAAGGACAGAGCATATAAATTTAAAGACTGAGCTATAAAGAATATTCTGATTAGGAAGGATCAAGAGGTTAAATCATAATAGTGATTTGAATTTGCAAAGTCAGTTTATTCAATAATTAGGTCAATCTTTGTGATGTAGGAGCATCCTGGGTGTAAGAGCAATCTTGCATCACCCAAAAATATTTTATTTTCAGTCTTTTCTATTTTAATAAGGACTAGTAGACAGGGTGGTTACGATTTATGGGAACTTACTATTTTTAGTAAGTTTTTCATATGAGCTTGGGATGTTCTCATTTTCTACAAGAAGGTTCCTTTTAGAGTTGTAAGCCTACCATAAAAATCTCATTGCTCAAGCATTAGTGTCAGAGAAGTTATTGCGGATTTTCGGTGGAAAAATTTGCAAAAAATCTTCAGGCTCACCATTGGAGGCCATAGAGTGCCTAGCTGAGGTCTAAAAACTTGACGAAAGGGCACTAACACAATTTTAAGCCTATAGATCAGAAGCTAGCATTTCCAAAAAGTGGTTGTAATAGCCAATTGAAGCAATGATTCGTGAGTTATGGCCTCTGGAAGTTGGGCTATCAAAACTTCTAAAATAATTTATCAAAGATGCATTTGGCCAACTCTATGTGTATTGTTAGGGTCTATTAGCCCTAGGTATTAAGTTTGAGCATCTAGAACCATCTCGGGTGGCATAAAACTATCTATTTAAGAAAGGCCCAAACATTGTCTAGGACAGCTCTGGCTGATAGTTTGCAACACTATCTTGCAAATTATTGTAATGAAGGCACCCATTTGGGTTAGCATATTGTAATTGAGAATTCTATAATTCTGCATTTGTGGCAATAATAAGAAGTCTATGTTTTGTTCTCACATTTTCTATTGTTTCTTTGTTTCTATTATGAGTTTATGGTATTAAGGGGAGCACCCTGCATCAAGTGGTATCAGAGCTAGAGTTCTTGAGTGTGTGGATAGATTGCTAATTGTGAGGCAATTTGCACTAGGATCATGGTTTGGGCTAAGTGTGTAGAAAAATTATCGATTGTGAACCAGTTTACACTAGGGCTTTAGCAGAAGTGAAAAAATGCCTCCACGAAGAGAGTGTGGCAAAAGAGTTGTAGGTGTTACACCTAAGGGTTTCTGAGCCCTCCAAAGGAAAATATAAGCATTGGAAGAAAAAATGTGAAGAGTAATAAATCTTTTTGTAAGAGATGAAAGTAAGGATGAGGACAAAGTAGAAGAAAATGTTGAAGCAAAGGCAATTCTAAATCCAGAGGAAGAGAGGCTTTTTAGGGCCATCTCCAAGATTGGAAAACGATTGAAGTTTAAAGTTCCCACATTTTCGAGAAATCTTAATCCAGAGGAGATGATCGATTGGATCAATGAACTGGAGGAGTACTTTGAATATGAAGATATTGAAGATCCTAATAGGGTCAAGTTTGCGAAGGCAAAACTGAAGGGACATGCAAAGATCTGGTGGCAGGAGGTTCAGTTGGAGAGAAATAGAAAGGGAAAGGACAAAATCACTAGATGGGATCGGATGAATGATAACTTGAAGCAACAATTCATTCACGTGGATTATGAGCTTGATCTGTTGAAGAAAATGCAAGGGTTGAAGCAAGCAGGAAAATCTATTCAAGAGTATACTGAAGAATTCTACCGAGTTCTCATTAGAACTGGCCATGTGGAAGTTGATAAGGAGAAAATTGCCTAGCATTTAGGATGAGCTAAGTCTGGTTCAAATGAGCAGTATTGAGGAGGCATACCAGCTTAACCTAAGAGTTGAGGAGAAGCTAAGCAAGAAGTTTGACAATAAGAACAGTGGAAGAGGTCACGGTGGAAGATCTGGTGGAAAATCTTATGGTGGTCGTAATGATGATCAAAATAAAAAGGATGAGGCTAGAAGTAGTAGGCAGAACCAAAAGGGAAACAATTCTAATTGTTTCCATGATTAGAATAATAGAGATCAGAGAGGAAGAGGCAAAGGACAAGGATTTGGAAGAGGAGGCTTTCGTGGGAAATGTTTTCATTGTGGAGAAGAAGGGCATAGAGCATTTGAATGTACCCAGGGCCAAGGAAGGATAGATCAAAGAATAGAAGGCAAGCCTAGAGTTGCACATGTTGATGAAGATGCCAGATCTTCACATTCTAAAGATTTTGAAAGAGGAGAAGTCCTAGTTAACCAAAGAGCCCTATTGAGTGTTGAGAATGAACCTGAGCAAAGAAGGAGCTTGTTTCACACAAGGTGTAGATGTGAAGATACATGTTGTGATGTGAGCATTGATGGTGGAAGTACTAAAAATCTAGTGTCAGAAACAATGGTCACCAAGTTGAAGCTAAAGAGAAAGAAACACCCACGTCCATACCGTATTTCTTGGGTGCAAGATGACCACAAGATCATGGTTAATGAGCAGTGCTTAGTGAAGTTCAAGATTGGAAGCTACCAGGATAAGGTACTATGTGATATCATACCTATGGACATATGTCATATGTTGTTCATTAGGCCGTGGTAGTTTGACAGACATTCTATAGATGATGGGTGAGCAAATACATACACTCTAACTAAGGATGGAGTAAAACATAAGTTGAAGTCATTGAAGGATAAAGAAGAAAAGGTATGTAGTGCTACCAGAATATGTTTTGTTGATGGAAAATAGTTTCTTAAAGGTATGAAACATGAGCATATATGTTTTTCTATAATTCCTAAAGGTAGTAAAGAAGAAGTAGAGGAGGTCCTTGCAGAAGTTGTAGATATGTTGGAAGAATTTTCTAATATGGTATTAGATAATGTACCTGATGGATTGCCCCCAATGAGGAAGATCAATCACCAGATGGATTTGGCTCTAGGAGCCAGTTTTCCAAATAAGGTAGCACACATAATGACACCAACAGAAAGTGACAAGTTGAATAGGCAAGTTCATGAGTTGTTGCAGAAGAGGTTGATTCGAGAGAGTCTAAGTCCATGTGCTATACCAACAGTATTAGCACCAAAGAAGAATGGAGAATGGATGATGTGCACAAATTCTCGTGCTATCAACAAGATCACAATAAAGTATAGATTTCCATTGCCAAGGATAGATGATATTATGGACTGTTTGAGCAGAGCTCAGTATTTCACAAAGATATATTTGAAAAGTGGGTACCATCAAATTCATATCAAAGAAGGTGATGAGTGGAAGACTGCTTTCAAGATAAGAGAAGGATTGTATGAGTGGTCAGTCATGTGTTTTGGGCTAACCAATGCATCAAGCACTTTCATGATGCTCATGAATGAGATACTAAAGGAGTTTCTAGGTAAGTTTTTCATTGTTTACTTAGATAAAGTATTGATCTTTAGTAAGACATTAGAGGAGCATTTGATTCATATTAAAAGGTGTTTGAAAAGTTAAGGGAAGAAAAGTTGTTGATAAACCTGAAGAAGTGCAATTTTGTAAAGAATGAGTTGGTGTACCTAGGATTTGTAGTCTCAAGAGACGGTCTGAAAATGACCCAAAGAAAGTGAAGGCTATCCTTGAATGGCCTACTCCAAGGAGTGTGACATAGATAAGATCTTTTCATGGGCTGGCTACATTTTACATAAAGTTCATCAAAAGTTTTAGCAATATTTTTGGACCCTTGATTGAAACAATAAGAGGGGATATGAAAGAGTTTAAGTGGACTATAGGAGCAGATAAGAGTTTTAATCTGTTGAAATAGAAAGTTACTGAGCAACCTATTTTAGCACTTCTTGATTTTAACAAGGTGTTTCAAGTAGACTGTGATGCTAGTGGTATTGCAATAGGAGCTATTTTGAGCCAAGAAGGTACTCTTGTTGCTTATTTTAGTGAGAATTTGAATGATGCAAAAAGAAAATATTATGTTTATGATAAGGAATAAGAAGTGGAGACACTATCTTCTTCCTAAGGAGTTTTTTTTGTATACTGATCATCAAGCTTTGCAATATTTGAATATAAAAAGAAAATTGAACCAAAGGCATTTAAAGTGGGTTGAGTTTTTGCAAAGTTATACATTTGTTTTGAAACATAGAAGTGGGAAGTCTAACAAAGTTGTAGATGCTCTTAGTAGAAGATAACTTTTGCTAACAGAAATGCAAATAGAGGTGGTTGAGTTCAAGGAACTCAGCACATTGTATCCAAATGATCTTGATTTTGGTGAAGCATGGAAGACTTGTACATAACCTATTACACTTGATAGGACAAAGTGGTTGAATTTCATGATCTAGGATAATATGTTGTTCAAAGGAAGCCAGTTGTGCATTCCCATAAGTTCAATGAGAGAGAATCTCATCAAGAAGAAGCATAGTGGAGGATTGGCTAGACATTTTGGTAGAGTCAAAAACCATAACTTTGGTTGCTGAAAATTATTACTGGCCACAGTTGCAGCAAGATGTGATGAAATTTGTACAAAGTTGCAGAGTATGTTACATGGTGAAAGGAGTGAAGTAGAATACAGGGTTGTATCAGCCATTACTTGTACCAGAGAAGCCATGGAAGAATATCGACATGGATTTTGTTTTTGGATTACCTAGGACATAGTGCGGGCATGATTCTATTTTTGTGCTGGTTGATAGGTTTTTCAAAGATGGCACATTTTATTCCTTGCAAGAAGACTAGTGATGTTGTTCATGTAGCAGAGTTATTTTTCAGAGAAGTGGTGAGATTACATGGTCTGCCAAAGAGTATAGTTTTAGATCAAGATACCAAATTTGTTGGGTATTTATGGCATACATTGTGGAAGAAGTTAAAGATAGATTTGAAGTTCAGTTCATCACACCATCCATAGACTGATGGATAGACAGAAGTTGTGAATTATAGTTTGAAAAATTTGCTGAGATGCTTGGTTGGAGATAAACCAAAAAGATGGGATATGATTTTACCACAAGCAGAATTTGCATATAATAATTCTATCAATAGGAGTACTAGTAAATCACCATTCTAGATTATATATAGGAATAGTCCCATAAATGTTTCTAAATTGAGAAAGTTGGATAAAGGAGAGATAAGTAGTGCTGAAGCATAATATTTTGCTAAACATTTGAAGAACATCCATGAGGAGGTGAGGAAGCACATCATAAAGATGAATACATAGTATAAGGCTAAGGCAGATGTAAAAAGGACATATAAGGAATTTTAGATTGGAGATGAAGTCATGATTCATTTGAGAAAGGAGCACTTTTCAATGGGTGCATATAATAAGTTGAAGATGAAAAAGTTTGGACCATGCAAGATAGTGAAGAGGCATGATTTTGGCAATGTGTGTGAAGTGGAGTTGCCTGCTGAATTGAATATTTCACCAGTATTTAATATTTTAGATTTGACAGAATATTATGAAGGAGGTGATGGAGATGAAGTTGCAAAAGCACAGTGGAGCATTCTAATAGCTAGTTAAACTACAAAGGAGATTGAGGAGATACTAGACATTTGTGTTGGAAAAAGTACGAGAAACAAAACTTATGATGAATATCTGGTCAAATGGAAAGGGAGACTAGTTGAGGATTCATCATGGCTAGCAAAGGAGGAGGTTAACCATCTTGGTTTTCCTCTAAATACTTGAGACATGACGGGGTCACTTCTCAAATTACCCCAGGTGTCTGATGTAGGAGCATCTTGGGTGCAAGAACAATCTTGCATCACCCAAAAAAAATTATTTTTAGTCTTTTCTATTTTAATGAGGACTAGTAGACAGGGTGGTTACTATTTATGGGAACTTACTATTTTTAGTAAGTTTGTCATACGAGCTTGAAATGTTCTCATTTTCTACAGGAAGGTTCATTTTAGAGTTGTATGCCTACCATAAAGATCTCATTGCTCAAGCATTAGTATCAGAGAAGTTATTGCAGATTTTTGGTGGAAAAACTTGTAGAAAAATCTTCAAGCTCACCATTGGAGGCCTTAGAGTGCCCGGATGAGGTCTGAAAACTCGATGGAAGGGCGCTAGCATGGTTTTGAGCCTGTAGATCAAGAGCTAGCATTTTCAAAAAGTGGTTATAATAGCTAATAAGAGCAATGGTTCTTGAGTTATGGCCTCCAGAAGTTGGGCTACATGAAATTTCTAAAATATTTTGTCAAAGATGTATTTGGCCGACTCTATGTGCATTGTTAGGGTCTGTCGGCCCTAGCTATTAAGTTTGTGAATCTAGAACCTTCTCCAACAGCATAAAACTATTTATTTAAGAAAAGCCCAAACATTGTCTAGGACAGCTCTAGGTGATAGTTTGCAGCACTGTCTTCTAGATTACTGTAATGAAGATGCCATTTGGGTTAGCCTATTGTAATTGAGAATTTTGTAATTTTGCATTTGTAGCAATAATAAGAAGTCCATATTTTTTTCTAGCATTTGCTATTGTTTCTTTGTTTTTGTTATGAGTTTATGGTATTAAGGGGAGCACCTTGCATCACTTTGCTACTCTCTAACAATTGTAGCAGTAAAGAAAATCTCTTAACCGATTTGACATAACAGTCATTCTATAAATCCTCTAGCAAGGTGGTATTTCTAGATTGCAGTGCCTAAAGACCTCCAACAAGGACACTCCTAATAGGGTGTTTCAAAACCTTTAATAAGGTCACACTTAACTATGTGTTTTGTAAACTTTAATAGGGTTGGCTCTTAACATGGCTCACTTCAAAAGAGTGAAAAGTTGTAACTAGTTGCATTGGTGGTTTTCCCAATATGGGTTTCCATGTTAAATCTTGGTGTCTCATGTGTTCATGTTATCTTTTTTATAGTTTATATTTCTACAACTAAGTTATTAAAGGCTAATACACATTAATGTTACAAGATTTCTTTGTTAACTAAGTTACAGTAAATATCTAGTTCTAATCGAGTAGAACAAGGAGATGATTTATTAAGCGAAAAGTTTTGATTGACATCTAAGGGAGTTGGAATTATTTTTGTGGTAATTGATTCACCCCTCCCCTCGTAGTCACTCCTTAAAATTCTAAAAATTGGTATCAGAGCTATTGGTGCTTACAAGAGAGGTTTCAAATGCCTAAGCTAAAGATCAAGATGTCTTACAGAAGAAATATTCCTAAGCTTAAATGAGAAAACATTTCAGCATGACAGGAATTGGTGAAGCTATATCTAGGAACCATTGGAGATACAGATCTGTAGTTCTTGGAGAACCAATATGTGGCACCACCAAAGCCTTTAACTGTGGATTAGATGGTGAATATGAAAAATCACAATACAATGATGATTGGCATTGCTTCCTCTCTCAACTATTTTGAATTTGATGAAGTCAAAGATTGTCCAATTGCTTTTGATATGTGGAACAAACTGGAACATATCTATGGAGGAGATAAAAATGTGAAAAGAGCCAAGGAAGAAAGTATAAGAGGTCAATTTGATCAAATGAAGATGAAAGAAGATGAGAAATTGCAAAATATAGTGAAAGAATCAAAGCAAGTGTAAGTGCAATTAGAGATGCAGGAGGAAAAATGATGATGAAATAGTAGCCAACAAGGTATTAAAAACTCTTCTTCCTATATATGCAATTAGATTTTTAGCTATTCAAGAGATGAGATGCAATTTTGAAAATGATATAACTTTGGATGCACTAGTGGGAATATTGAAAACTTTTGATTTGGATAACTATTCTCCTAATCCCAACAACATAGAATTTGCATTCAAACCCAAACTAACTCTTGGTAGAAAAGGAGGAAACTCAAAAGGCAAATAGATTAACAATGAAGAAGATGATGATTTCGAGGATGATCTTGAAGCCATTGAAGCCTTGCTTGCAAGAAGGTTACCAAAAGGCAAAGGTAAATACAAAGGTAAAATGCCATTGATTTGTTTCTCATGTGAAGAGGTTGGTCATGCTGCTAAAAGGTGTCCAAATTGACAAAATAAAGATGATGGAAAATTCAACAAATTTAAAGGCAAGAAAGACTTTAAGAGCTTCAATGACTACAAAGACAAAGGTAAGAAATCTTGTTACATTGCTAATAGTGATGATGAAGATGAAATGGTATATATTTCTATTAAAGATGAATCAGATAATGGGGAAAATAAAAAGATGGCACTTATTTCTCATGTTAGCAATAATGATACATGGATAATAGACATGGTTGTTTTCATCACATGACTCACAAAAAAACTAAGTTTGAGCACTTGGAACATTATGATGGTGGAAGTGTTAGATTTCAAAATAATGAACCATGTTATGTAAAAGGGAAAAGATGCATTGCATTAATTGAAGGAATCAAATGTGACAATGTCTACTAGGTTGAAGGAATAAAGCACAATCTACTTAGTGTGGTAAAGTTGAACAACATTGGATATAAGGTAGAATTCATGAATGGGAAAGCCAAGTTTTTGGAAAACAAAGGAAATATAGTTTGGACCGACAATCAGACTAAAGGTAATCTATTCTATCTAGATCTTACTAAAAGTTCATGCCTTTTAGCACAAGTAGAGGAAATCTAGCTATGGTATAAAAGAATGTGTTATGTGAACTTTGATAATTTGGTTACCATAAGAAAGAACAAAAGAGTAAGAGACATTCCAAATCTGAAGAAACTTGTTATGGTCATATGCAAACAATGTTAGATTGGAAAAATGGGCAAAAATAGTCTCAAAAGTAAGAAGTACTATATAGAAGAAGTCTTGGAACTAGTTCATACATATCTTTGTGAACCAATAGGTATAGAGAGCTACTATGGAGAAAAATATTTCATAGGACATATTATTCATAGGACATGATGACTCTCATAGGACATGATGACTTGTGTAAATCATTCTCTGAAGAAATGAGGAAAGAATTTGAAATGTTAATGTTTGGAGAGATACAATTCTTTCTTGGTTTAAAAGTTCATCAAATGAAGGATGACATCTACATCACTCAGTCAAAATACATCAAGGAAATATTGAATACCTTTGGAATGGAAGATTCCAAACTAGTTGGTACACCTATGTCTACTAGAAATAAATTGTCTAAGAATAATGACTCAAAGGAGGTAAATCAGACTATCTATAGACATAAGGTCTGATATTGCATTAGAAGTCGGTATAATTGCAAGGTTTTCTACAAATCCTAAAGAAAATCATATGATGGAAGTCAAAATAATTTTGAGATATCTAAAAGGTACTTAAGCCTATGGTTCATGTACAAGAAAAGATGAAACTTTGAGTTAAAATCCTTTACTAATGTAGATTGGGATGGAAGAATTGTTGACAGGAAAAGCAATAGTGGAGGAGCATTCTTTCTTGGAGAGCGGTTAGTGTCATGGACAAGCAAGAATCAAAATTGCATTTCTTAGTCTACAATAGAGGTATAATATGTAGTTGCAGCAGTCAACTATTCTAACATAATATGGATCAAGAAATTATTTTTAGGAATGAAGGAAGAAATCAAGGAACCAATGGCAATCTACTATGATAACACAAGTGCAATTAATATATCCAAGAACCTAGTGATGCACACCAAGACAAAACACATTGCAATCAAGTATCATTTTTTGAGGGAATTGGTTCAAAACAAAGAGGTGAGATTGGAATATGTGAACACCAAGGACCAGGTTGTAGACATATTTACAAAGTCATTACCTAAGGATGCATTCTTGTATCTAAGAGGTAAGCTAGGGGTCATTCCCTTATCTGATGATCACTAAAGCATAGGTTAGTAATGCATCAATTGAGCTTCATTGAAGAACTATCAAGTTAATATAAAATTATCAAAGCACATTGCATATGAATTAGTATAATAGGTACATAGAAATTTCATTGTATGAAGTCTTTTGTATTTAATGTCAAAGAGGAAGTGATTGATGTCATGTAAAAGAAAAGAATAAGAGGGAGAGATTGAAGACAAATGAAAAAGGGAGAATTCCACTGAAAGTTGCTGAGAAAAAACCAATCAAAATCTCAAAGGGAGTTCTCATGGATGAGAATCAGAATGAAACTAAGGATATTATAAAATCATTCTTGTTATTGTTGCTCTAAATTTTCTTTGCACAATGACATGTTATGTTGTCATCAATTCCAAAGAGGGAGATTGTTATCTAATTGTATATTGTCCTTGATGTTACACAAATGTCAAACTTTAACCAAGCACAATATAAGTCGAACTTAGTCGGGCACTGAAGGAGATTCTAGTATCAACCAAACATGTTTCAGTGTTAACTGAGTTTAGTCGATTAGAAAAGGAGTTAGTACTAACAAAGCTTGGTTGGTCATCGAAGGAGTTAGTATTAACCAAGTTGGTTCAGTTATCAAAGGAAGCTCTATATTAATCTAGTGATCAGTCCAGTGTTAGCCGACTATCAACAAATTACTTTTGTTAATTAATTGGTTACTGCAAGTAGACCAAATGGATGTTTAATGTTTGTATGAAAATTTATTCAAGTGGACTTGAAATTGAGCATCATATATTTTCAAGGTCAATTTGTGGATTAAATGAAGCAATTGGAAAAATGAAAAAGAAGTGAAATAAGAAGGATATCTGATTAAGGGCATAACATCTGAGTGTGAAGATCGAGCTACAAAGAATATTCTGATCAGGAAGGAATAAGAGGTCAAACTAGAACAATGATCTGAATCTGCAAAGTCAGTTGCTTCAACAACTAGGTCAATCATTGTTACTTTCTAACAATTGTAGCAATGAAGTAAATCTCTTAAATGAGTTGACTTAATAATCATTCTTGTAAATCATCTAACAGGGTGGCATTTCTAGATTGAAGTGTTTGAAGACCTATAACAAGGCCACCCCTAACAAGGTGATTCAAATCCTCTAACAGGGTCACACTTAACTATGTGTTTTGTAACCTTTAAAAGGGTTGGCTTCTAACAAGGTTCACTCCAGAAGAGTCAAAAGTTGTAACTAGTTGCATTGGTGGTTTTCCCAATTTGGGTTTCCACATTAAATCTTGGCTTTTCATGTGTTCATGTTATTTTCTTTATGGTTTATATTTCTACACCTAAGTTCCTAAAGGTTAATACACATTAATGTTACAATATTCCTTTGTTACCTGAGTTACAGTGAATATCTAGTTCTAACCAAGCAGACCAAGGATTTGATTTATTAAGTGAAAAGTTTGTGTTCACATCTAAGGGACTTAGAATTATTTTTGTGGTAACTAATTCCCCCCCCCCCCCCTCTCAGTTACTCCTTGCATTTCCAACAAATAGATCCACTTTCATACATCTTCATTGCACATACAGGTTTATGCACAATATTAGCACAAGTATAAATATATGTCACACTATTCCATAAATGATTCATCCTTTATACTAGATTTACAGTTGTGAAATCTCCCACTATCAACCAAGAAAACATTTAAAAATAATTTTAATTAGATTGGAACTAAACATTATTGTGGTGGGAGAATGAGAAGTAGACTACAACACACTTTAACTAAGATAAAAAATCGAACTATACATGTTAAACATACCTTCTTGCATTCATCGAGATAAATAATTGAAGTGTAAAAACCCAAGGGTAGACAAACCTATTCGTAGAAATCACCAATGAACTTTAAAAATAACCACATCTTTGAAGCCAAAATTTCAGTGTCGATTGAAATAAATGAATGAAGACAAGGACATTGCTATCTTCTTTCCAAAATCACACCATAAAAAACTATTACACATATAATTTGAAGCACATATTTCATAGATAGAATATTATCAGTCATTGTCACACTTAGACAAATATCAAATTCACTACACTACTCTTTGAGCCATAAAACTTGAATCCAACAACTCCAAATTGTACATAATAGCATATCAAAATCTCACGTACATATTTGCAGCATAAATAATATGTGGAGAAAAATACTCATCATGTCATTGTACAAAAAACATGTTGACATTAATACAATAGTGTGTTGGCATTAATGAAAACCATATTAAATTACTCCTTATCCAAATGCACTCATTCTACTCAGTATTGTATTAACTTGAAGTTGACTTTATTGTTGGAAGATGATAAATGCCTTAACAAGATGCTTAGATTTCCAAGTAATCATTGTCCTCAATGCCCTCGTGCTCTATCTCTTTCCTTAGAACTTAGAAACTTGAATTTATGAAGGAGATCTTGATTAGGAATTATTGTTAAAATGAGGGAGGGTAGCTTTCTTGTATACTTCTCCAAGCATTTTGGAGTGTAAAACTTGATGAAAGCTAAAGAGAGATAAAACCCCCACTAAAATAATTAACCATTACAAAGTTTAAATTTAGGCCTGATCAAGCAAGGTTCCTCTATTGGCCCATTGTTTTATAATAGTGCACCCTAGGAGCCTTGGTCAATTCACCTAGGCTTAAAACTTATGCCTAAGATCTCATTTGAAAAAATGAAGACAAAATTTATGCAACATCAAGGTAGATCAAGCACAAAAGGCTAGGAACGCTAAAATATTATCTAATTGAGCAAGATATTATATAGAGATGCAATTTATGATGCAACTATTAGTCATCTCTATAGGAGTATGAACCTACATCATACTCCTAGTCAAGTCGATCAAGTCATAGGAAATAACTCTTATCAAGGTAAAAGATAATATGAAACACCAAGACCCCAAGTGACTTAGGACCTCAACAATGTAAAACAAAGACAAAAGAAAGATTAACATGAAAAAAGACATAAAAGAAAAGTTGAATCTATATTTCTCTCCTTGAAATTTTTCTTTCACCCTATTACGCAATGCATCATTACTTGAATGAATTGGATGTCAACTTACTCAACTTTCTTACCTTTTCTATTATAAAATTCAAATGCTCAAGACCAATGGTTTTCCTTAGTTCTGCCTTGTTTTTTATCTCTTCCTTGTCAAATCATTGTCCCTCCAATTTATGGATCCTCTCCAAGATCTACAACTACAACTTATATGATTGATCATTTGGTAGCAAAGCAAACATGAAATATATACTACACCAACTTCTTTGTCATGCCTTTTCTAACCCAAAAACTATGAACACACCTCCTAAAGGAGATGCAAGTGTAGGATATCATCATCTCCATTATCATTAGTGTATTCCACCTCTCTAGTGCTAAGGATCATTCTAGAGCTACCTCCATGACCCACCTTAAATAGGGGTTTCACTATCATTCCCACCTATTTCTCAATTACTAATTTATCATTTGGTGTTATTTGTTTATTTTATAATTTTTCTATTGTCATATCAAATATCATGTTTAATTAATTATTTATTTTTTAATCAATAGATCCATAAAAATTGGGTGTGAAGATTATGAATTCCGAACTACATTCTTGATGAATGAAGTGGATAGATTTGTTTGGTTTCTTTATATGTTTGAAATAATTTCTGGATTTTTAAGACTGCTTTTATATAATATTTATAAAAAACTTATAGGATTTTCAAAATATTTATTTAAGTGCTATTACAAGGGTATTAAAGTAATATCTTCATAATTTGACTTATAATTCTCTTTGATATAATGCCTTAGATAATACACTACCCACATCCCACCTCATCCTTGACCTCCTTACCTTGAAGAGTAACAACTCATAAAATATATTACCCACCTTGACAAAATAGTCCATTAATGTCACTGTTTGATTATAAGTTGAAGGTTTTTTTCCCCTAGTTTGACACCAATAGCACTTAAGGAACAACCTAAATTTAGGGATGGGAGCTACAAATTTGAGAACCAATAAGAAAAAAACATATAATATGAAGCATTCTAATGCATGCACATTTCCATCCAAATAGTACTATAATAAAAACATTTATTTTCCGCATAAAAACAAAAATTGTTTAGATGACCACCTTATTTTATTAATGACATACTTTTAATTGGATGATGATGGTAGTTTCTACAAAGAAAAATAATGTTTATTGCATTTCTTATTAAAAATATTGTAAAATGTGTGTACATAGGTTAATTTACTTAAAATATAAGTATTATCACTATGTAGTATAAATGTGTTGCAATACTAAATTCCATAATCATAAGTACCATGCCAACAATAGAACTCTAACCAACTTTTGACATGTCTCTCCTATATATTTATTTTTCAAGCAGTGGATATGAAGTGTTTGATTATGAGAGATGGTATGATTTTAAAAAATAAGAATTTTTAATAATGTCAAGTTGAAAAAATATAAATGCTCATGAGAATATTGTTCACTTATGTATAAACAAGATATTGCATATCTAATCTGAAAAATAAAAAATTTAAATCATGTCAATCAACATTTGGTACATGCAACACTCAATTTAGATCATCGCAATATTAATTCAAAAAAGAAAAGAAAATTAATTACACTAAATTAGAAAACATAAATATTCATAATAAAATTGATTTAATTTTCCCAAAGCCAAACAGTTATAATCTTTACTTGCTCTAGTAAAAAATATATAATTACAACTATAATATTTTTTCTCGTATATATAGAGATGTAGACCATTTAAAGAAAAAAAAAGGTACAATGTGTTTGAAATAATGCCCATATTATGAGAAGATTGATTTTGATCACTTGAAAAGACAAAATGTTATGTCCATATATATGTAAATTGATTGCTTTGAGAACAAACGCTCATTGGTGCAATTTTGTGAATCAACGAAAAACCTTGACCACCTAAAAGTCTTCCCACCCTGCCATTATTTAATTACTTTTCGTACGATATTTTATGCACCTTGGGACGCTGTAGCGTGACACGTGTGGGGATGGAGAGCGACAGCTTTTGTTTTCATTATACTTGCAATTGCCTTGCAATTTCCTGGAGACACTACGTGGGCCGTCTCTCAATGCCCCTTTTATCTTTTCCACATAAATGTCAAACAGCAATAGAACAATTTCCATGTGTACGTTGGTTTCTCTCATAAGTGTAACCATCCCAAAAATCTTTTCCAATAAAGCTCATTATCATATCAAAATAATACAATGAACGTTTCCTAACACATCTTATCCTAAATGAAGCTTACCTTATATGAGGATGGCATAGCTTACCTCATCAAGAACTACAAGAATCTAAGGACGACATAGCTTACTTCATCAATAACTACAAGAATCTAAGAACGACATAGCTTACTTCATCAATAACTAGAAGAGTATGAAGATGCCATAACTTACCTCATCAAGAACTACAAGAATCTAAGGATGGCATAGCTTACTTCATCAATAACTACAAGAATATGAGGATGCCATAGCTTACCTCATCAACAACTACAAGAATATTTTATGTTGAGTGGAGAAATCTTGTTCTAAGACTTTTTTTTGAAAACATATTAAGATTCCAAACCCTAGATTAGTAATTTTACCCATAACCAATCTATATTTATGGTGTTAGAAATAAGAATATTGATTACATTAGATATTATCTTATAAGAGTTAAAAATAAGGTCAATGTGTCCAATACTATTTTGAGGGATATTTTAAGTTAACAAGAGGCTAAAGAAAAAAATATAGGTGGGTGAATAAGACAAGAGAAAATGACATGAACATATAGATTAGTAATTTGGTTAGAGATCAAGGAATTCACAAGATAATAATATGTACACACACTAGGATATACTATAAGTGCCTCTGGTATATTTTGATCTCACGCCTCTTCCTTATCCTTTGGTTGGGAAATGATCCACTATACAATATATGGTATATCTAAAAGATACTAGTTTTCCCTTAGGACTAAGTGACCACCATAAGAGAAACTTAATTTCGGCAATTCAAACTTTACATGTTCTTGTAGGGTCAACTAATGTGGACAAACCTTGATATATTTCTCCTTAAATATCTAAATATATCATGAGTAGTTTATCAGAGTCATCCATGAATACCATGAAGGATATTTTGGGAAATATTTAATGTCAAATACTACTACTAATAAGTTTCAAAAAAAGTGTGATAAATTAGTCACCTAAATTGTTCACATACGTACTCACAAATTTATTAAAAGGTGTGATGCTTCTTGGAGATTTTTAGGAAATAGGTTTGTAGGCTCCCTCTCCTTCACATATATATAAATAGAGACTCCATTTTAACAAAAAGATTGACTATGGTGAACATATTTTTAAAAATTAAGAAATAGATACATATAGATTTTGGTACACACTTAAAGCTATACCAAATGGGTGGATGCAGTTCTACTAGTAGAAATTTTACATCTCTTACTTCATGCTAAAAAACATAATCATCGAGTTTGATGAGGTCACATAAATGGTTGATGGTAAATTAACGAAAATAGATTTCCACAATCCATGATATTATATTCATGCTTTTGGTTGATAGTAATTCTTTTTTTTTTCTTTCCAGTCTCATGACATTTTGGACATTGTTTCCAGTGAAAAGGCATCTTCAATAGATTATTCACCTTATCACCCACATGAAAATGACAAGAATTTTTTTTTCCCATCTAAATTCTATAAGTTAGAAATATACCAATGTTACTTTTGGTCTATTGGTAAAAGCCCTTGACACTGTAAGAAATGAAGATAAATGTGTACTTGATATTAATATTCAATATAATTTTAATTTAATTGCTTTAATAAAACAGTTTTATAATATAATTACATAAAAGAAGAAAACTCTTCGCTAATTGACATAGACCATATACTATTGATTTGGCGTGCAATGGTACAACCCGTCAAAGAAAACAAAACAAGAGACGACCCCACAATCAACGGAAAACTGACCCCATACACCTGTCTTGTGCAGTGCTGTTGCCTACAAGCCGTTCATCCCTGCCCTTTAATTAGTTACTTTTCGTAGGATATTTTATATCTATGAAAGTGTTCCCTGTGACGCTTAAGCGTGACACCTGTGGGGATGGAGAGCGAAAGCTTTTGTTGTTTTCTTTGTATTCACTTGTCTTTCAACGCATGATAATTTCCTGACCCCTCTCTTGATGCATGTGGGACTATACTTTCCTCAATAGACGAATTTCCAAATATGTATAATGAGTCACATGAGAGTTCACAGAAATGCCAAAGAGCAATAGAGCAATTTCCAAATGTATACCATGTCATAAAAATTAAACAAAAGGGTCGTACTTCATATTTTAATAATAATAATAATTACATAGCTAAGAAATCAACAAAGCATTAATAATAATAACAACAATAATATAGGGTCCTCTCAGTCCCTCACACATGATGTTTGAAAAACTAGAAGAAATGGCCTCTCTCTCTTGTGTTATTTAGTACAGATAGATGAAGAAATGGACCATCTTTGGTGAAGTGGGTGTTGGTGTTTAGGAAACACGGTAGCAGACCGTGACGCCATAGCCCATGAAGATGGTGGCCACTTCGAGATTGGGATCATTTGCAACGAGAGAGTTAATGGCTTTGATGCCCTCCAAAGAAGTCCGCATGTACTCGTTGCTTAGGAGGTTGTGTGGATCGTTGCCCCCCACAAGACCAAACCACAGTGTGTCATCATAGATTATTACCCCCCCTACACGCACCAACTTCATCAGTCGAGGATGGTACTTGTGGTAGTTCACCTTGTCAGCGTCCACAAAGGCAAAGTCAAAGCAATCCTTCTCTCCCTAAAACAAATTTTTATATCATTCACCCCATTAGACAAGATTGATCATCCTTCTCTTGAATTGAATGAAATGGGTTCATGTCAATGCATTGTTCAATTTAATGAATTGGGTTTCATGTTTATAATTAAGTTTCTTTACCTTTTCTATCATGGAGTCCAAGTACTCCAAACCAGTGGTCTGCCTTAATTCCACTTTGTTTGCTACCCCTGCCTTCTCAAAGCATGGCCACCCAAACTTTGGATCCTCCCCTGGATCCACCGCTACCACCTACACAATGGATCATTGGATCTCAAAATCAATCTATTACACTTTCAATTTCAATAATAGATCAAGAAATTGTGATATTGCTATCAAGATTTAATTGAGCAGTTTTCGAGTCAAGCTCGTTGACCCATGTTTCATGAGTAGTGATTCACACAAACCCATCTCTCATAAGAATAAATGGAACATTTAGTGGTCTTGATTTGATTGATAATGCCCACACATAATAAGAATAACCATTCAATTGAATATTACAAAGATATATAGAATAGAAGGAAAGATAAATAATCATTTTGTGGAAAAGTTATTATGATTTCAGATGGAAAGTAATTTGGTCGTTAATGTTCACAAGTAATAAAGAATAATCATTCTACTGAATATTATTAGATACGTAGGTTTATATTGAAGTTCATGAGCCTTATTCACAATAATAAGAGATGTTAGTTTGGTTGTTGATAAGTGATGAAGGATAACCATTCAATTGAGTGAGAAAAGAAGGAAACACAAACAGCCATTGAAATGAATCACAAAATAACACACTCCATACTCTTTACCTTGCCATCGGGGGGAAGAGCGAGAGCAATATTGAGCAAGGAATATCCAGTGAAGACTCCAATCTCCAAGGCTCTCTTTGCTCCGGAGACCTTGACCATGAGGCGCAAAAACTGCACCTGATCTGGCAAGGTCATCATCTCCCCTCTGCACATCTCAGCTCATATAACCACAACAACAACAAACAACACAAGGCAAATCAAACAAGACCAATACCAAGCCAGCTCAGCTCTCTACCTCTGAGTCAGCTTCCACGTCCGCTGCCACAGCTCCTTCGACGCCTCGTCCTCACGATGACGTGTAAATGTGTCCAGCATGTACTGCCCCATCATGCAACACACGTCATTACTCACACACCCAACTGGGAAATGGGTATCCAATAATACACACAAAAATTAAAGTTTTGGGCATGTGGACATCATTAATTCACCTTGTAGATGGACTCTTCCATAACATTTTGAAGCTTCACCCCAAATTTCCAATCCGCGGGTAAGGCACGTTTGTCATAGCCTTTTCACCCACAAAACCAAAACAAAAAGAGAAGAAAAAACCCCCCCACAAATCAGTCTCAATATAAATCGATACCAATACCAAAACACTACATTTGAAACATACTCAAAGAAGAAATCCTTGTCTTACAAAATTGACACCCATTAGAAGCGTAGTAGACAACATATCTTTGTCTTACAACATTAATACCAAAACACTACATCTAAAACATACACAACAAAATTGATGAACTAATGAAAACCAATACTAAATGAGGATGGCTGAGACCTGGCTTCCCATTCTCAATGTCTGTTAAATCATTTGGTTCAACTTCAAGTGAGTCCACCCCATTTCCATTCATTTTGGGAGAGGAGAGCAAAAACAGCAAAAAGAATTGAGAAAGCTTGCTTGCTTTGACACTCACAAGGAAAGACAGTCCAGGGGTCTGCAATTTATAGGCAATTGCAATCACTCACATGGGCGTCTAAACAATCGAGAGATCTTGGCCGTTCACGTGTCAAGCACTGGCGAGCCCTCCTCCCTGACATCTGCAATGGTATTATTGCAGGGTTTCGATAGCTTTCCCATGATGTTGATTGTGGACCCTCAACAAGGGGCTACCTGTCATGGCCTAAGCCCTTTTTCCTCCAATATGACCTCTCGATGTGACCGTATTTTAACTACAATCAGTCTACGTGGACCACAGTCTACCACCGCCTCCAAATATCCGGAGGAGAGCCATTCTCCTTTCTGTTTCTACTGTTCACTCAAATCACTACTTGTGTTAATTTTCTACTCTTTATTTATTGATTGGATGAAAGATTTTATAAACGTTTATGAGGTCAAAGTAGCCTATAGGATCTGTAAGTTAGCACAAACTTGTCTATAAGGTGTAGTTTCTTAATTAAATCTTTGATCTGTCCATAGATTTCGATAATCAGATTTGCAGTTCTGACTAACTGTTTTTCTTCGACTAGAGGTCAAAGTATTGTATAGGATCTGCAAAATTAGCACAAACTTGTCTGTAAGGTGTCTATAATTTTTTTTTTAAAAGAAATGTGCCGGGTAAATTTTTTAGTGACTGGTAGTGCTGGCGCGACACGCCCACCGGTACCACGGGGACAGGGGAAACTAGAACCCATGACCAACCCCCTGCAACAGGGAAGATTCAGCCAACCGAGCTAGGGCCCCCGCCCTTGCAAGGTGTCTATAATTTAAATGCACTGTAATTTCTTAATTAAATCTTTGATTTTGTTAATCAGATTTACAGTTCCGAGGAACTATTTTTCTGCGACTAGATAGTTTAAGCTACCCGCCTCTAAAAGATCCATATAACCAAATCTGATATCATTGTATGTCGAGGAATCTATGATAAAATCACTGTTTAACTTTCTACTGTTGATTGAAGACAAGTGTTTCAAATCAGTGTTTAACTTTTTACTGTTGAGAGGACAAGCGTTTCTACTGTCGACAAAAGACAAGTGTTTCTACTGTTCACCAAGAGAAGTTTCACGGAACGGTTAAGTCAGTTTGGAAGTTAGCTTTTCCTGTGATTGTGAAATGCACATAACCGTTGTTTTTCTACTCGTTCTTATTCAATAATTGCGATACGTATTAGGCTCACGTGGTCCTGCTTCCTCACCCGTCGGTAGCAATATTTTGGAACCCTAATTAGAGTCTTAGGAACTTTTTTCAACCATTACATAAGCATGATTCAATCATAGACTTTGAAAACGAGTCCCGTCTTAACTTTTTTGTAATGGTGAAAATATCCGACCTATGGTTTGGGTCCACTTAAATTAGTGTCCTCTATGCAATTATACTCCTTGCATTCTTAGCTTTTTATATGGATTATATAATGTTTTTATTCTTGTGTGGTATCAAGATGTTAGTTTTTTATGGGATTTTTACTAATTCAAGTGTATGCGTCTCAATCCAATGAATTATTATATATACTTTATTTTGTCTTATTTTGTTGTTAAGTTTTGGAGTCATAGTAAGTCTAGTTGAAGAGAGTCTAGTCCCTTGGAGATGGACGTAACATCTTGCAAGCCATGCCATTAGGGCCCGTTTGGTTGCTGGAATACAACCGGAATAGGAATAGGAAATTGGAATATGATTTGTATTCTTTGTTTGGTGCGTGGAATAGGAATAGGGAATAGGAATACGTATTCTAATTTTAGCCCCAAAATGAGCTTTTGTCCATTCCAAAAAATACCTGTAATTGGAATTGCTATTCTTGCATTCATTTTAACTTTCTCAAATTTGATTAAATTTTCAAATCCGCTTTGACTTGGGGTGAGCGCTGGAACTTTGTTTTCAATATTTTCAAATATTTCAGTGATTTTCCAATGGCGCCGATTGCATCTTCAGAAATATTTTCAAATGATGCCGATTTCAAGTTAACCCTATTCCAATTTAAGCTTGCATAACCAAACAAGAGATAAACAAGATTGGATTGCATTTTTCCATTCCTATTCTTCATTCTCCATTCTCATTCAAATTTTTATTCTAATTCTCAATTCCTACGCTTGCAACCAAACGGGCCCTTAGGTTAGCTCAAGAGGGAGAATTGACCTTGGGAGCTATGTGGTAAGAAACCAAAGGCCTTAGCCAATTGTGATACCATTAAAGCTTAAATTAATTAGTTATCATGGATCATTTTTTAATGAGTGGACTTTTATCTAGATAATTTCTATAGTCCATAGATCTGAAAATCAAACTTCTCAAATTTAAAAACTAGTTTGAAAACCTTGCCAACCTTCTCCTTAACCATCATGTGTCAATCTAATGTGTATTTAGGGAGACTTAGGTGTCTTCTTGTTGTATTGAGGATTTTCCCCATCTATTTGTTGATAATTGAGAACATAAAACAACCATGAGGGAATCAAAGTACCATCATAGAACATCCAAGATGCATCACCAACCTATACTATTATCCAATGCATATCGTTGGTTTTTATGCTATGTTTGTTTTGATTTAATGTCATTTTATCAATCAATTTAATGGTTTGATTGAGAACATGACCCTTGCCTGGCAAATTTCCAATTGGTCTTTATAAGAACCACCACATTGTAGACACAAGTACAATGAGTAGGGACAAATTTGTTAGAATATTCCCTACCATGTTGATTCATTTTTGTGGGTCTAGGTTTGATTTTATGTCAGCGTCAAAATTAATTATGGAAATGCAAGTATTATGCAATGTATAACATAATTAATCTATAAATTATGGTGTGTAAATACCTAATCAATGCCCCTTTTTTGGCATATTAGTAAATTGATTCCTAACATGTGTAGTATTATTTCCCTCCCACTAAAATCTAGACATGCAGAGGAAAGACAATAATAGTGGTGGACCCAAACTTTACCAATTGGCAAGAAAACATACAATAACATTGTCACTCAAGACATATATCATTGAGTAGTTAGGGATATTGATAATTGGAATATTTTGTTTCTCTATCAATATTACCATCAAAATTATGTTGAATCTATATTTTTTTTGTTGGGTGTCATAATAAACCACCCTCTAGAAAGGCAGACCAATAATTGTGCATTAAGTTTGATGTGCAATGTCATTCCTTTGTCAAATTTCATCATTTAGTTGTATATCAAATGTCGACCAGGGTGTGTGCAATGTTATCTACTATAAGGATCATTGATTAGACTTGTTGATTTTGGGGGTGTTTTCACTGTAAACAGTGACTAACTTGGAACTTTGAGGTTATCTAGAGCTATCTGAAACTCTTTTGATCTATCCTAACTCTACCAAAGACAACTAAATCTAATGATCCTAATTATCTCTAATTTTGACCCTAGAATGGATTGTATGTACATTCCCTTTAGTTTCAACAATTTGAGATAAATTTCAGAAATTCTAAACTAATTTTCTCAATTAATTAACTTGTTGAAATGATGTTTACATGATTAAAAGTTTCCTAATTTACTTTAGTGAAGAGGATTAATCTTAACAATCTAACATATTTTAAATAGTAAATTAAAAAATTTGTTACTGAATTAAACAACTCATTTACTAATTTGAATATTCACTTCTTAACATGAGGAATGACAACACACCTAACTCTAGAAATTGTACAAACAAGAACGATTCCTACCTTAACCCATTTACAATTCATAATTATAGGAATGATTCCTATGATATTTGTTTAATAATGATAAACTTCAAGGAACACAACCATAGAAACTACCTCTAGTGCTCAAATCTAAATGTTGCAAAGTATTCCCATGCATGAATTCACAATACAAAAATGTTGTTCAAACAACTCCTTTATATTATCTAGTCTTTAGAATTGAAACCAAGAGACCAATAATTTTTTGATTGCAATAGTAACAAAATAAGATTGAAATGAATACCTAAAATTGCATACTAACCAAACTTTCTACTACTAAGTAACAACTACTATAGTCATGACCCTCTAAACAAGAGTAGTGACAGTATATTTATAAAGAATATCCCTTATTTCTAATTCAAAAACCTACAGAGCCAAATATTCAAGATCGACAACTAAAAATAAAATATAACTAAAAGTTATGTTGTTACAATTGAAGAAGTAGAGAAAGGTGGATGGAAAATGACAAGTGTTTAAGACATGCATCAATGTGTCTCAATGACTCATCATTTTGAACCAAAGAATCAATAGTTTTTCCTTCACTTGATTAATGATCACTTCAGTTTTGATATCTACAAATCAATTAACTAATACTTCAACTTCTATTGAACATAGTACTCAAAAATCCTTACCCCCCAAGTCTGTGATCACTTCATAAATGATAAAACACAAAACATACATAATAATGACATAGATTTATAAGATTTAAACAATAACGTATCAGAAAAACATGAACTATCATTCAAATTTTAGCATTAATCCATTATTCAAAAACCAAATTAAAGTATCACTAATCTAGGTGAAAGTGTATCTTATCCCATTAATTCTATGTATTTATCACTTTAAAAAAGATGTCTATGGAGTAATCAAAAACCAAATAAAAGATGCATTTTTTAATGTTCATCATTCGCCCCTTCCTAAGTTGCATGATGTCCTCATTATGGATCTAATGAATTCCTATTCTCTTCTTCCATGTAGATACATATACATAGTCCTCTAAAAGTGTATCTAATATGATCCATGTTGTGTTGATATCCATTGGTACAACTATTTCATTCATCTAATCTTTGAGTCTATTGCCATCAAACAAGTTTGGTGCACTAAATCTTGGAGGAGGAAAAATGATTAATGGAGATCTAAATCTCGTTCCAATCCATGTAGTGCCCTATATCTCAATGATGTTACAACATTTTTCTATCCCTTGTTTGTGACCAAATGAAGTTATGAGGCATCACAGATTCTCTATGTTTGATTTTGTGTGGAATGGCTTCATATTTTTCCCTATCATTTATGACTTGAAATGTCAACTTATCAACAAAAAAATTGTAATCCCTTTCGAATTATTATAAATTATGTTAACAAATTTCTATTGTTGTACCTACTAGTGCAAGACCATTGAAATCTTGCCTAAAAGGACTAGTTTTAGGGCATCCTTCTCTCATAGGAAGACCTAGTCTTGCCTACATTTCCAAGAACCTTTCATTTCTTACTTCCCAATCAATTGGATTTTCATAAATGAGATAAATACCCTAAGTTTCACATCTCCAACATATAAATCAAGAAAAGACTGGATATGATGCCCTAATAGGAACCCATGAAGGTAAAATTTACACCTTGAATTGTGAACTATAGGAACATTGGTTGTATAATCAGCCACAAATTCAAAATCACCCTCATAATCCAATTTCCTTTTTTAGATGATTTGATTAATTTTCCACAACAAAAATTATTCTCTAAGGAAACCAACATAGATTCTAGAATGTTTCTACAAACAATTCAAATGTAAAGCAATTCCTCCAACCTAATTTACCCTTTCTTCAACTTGATTCTTATCTTTGGTTACTTTTTCCAGATGTTGCTGTAGTTATTTCACCTGTTGTTTGTAGTTTTGACTAGAAAGAGATAGATATCTGGGTGGAGCTATTGAAGTAGAAGGTTTTTTTTTGTTTGTGCTCTAACAACTTGTAGTTGTTGCCTCAACATATTTATCTATTCCTCATACTTAGTTTTAACTTTTACAAATTTTTGTCTCATAAGAGTTACTCCTTGTTGCATCATGTACAATTTTTCTTCCTTGGACTTATTTTCAACTTCCAGATTCTCTTATTGTTGTTGGATTTGTTTCTCTTTATCAATCATCCATGCATACATCTCATTTATCATCTTCCATTCTTCCTCAAGGTCTTTTTCTTTTTGAGAGAGAAGACAAGCTTCTCTTAGTTGCATAATTTCTTCTTGTTAGGATTAAACCATCGATGGAAATAACAATTTCATACAAATATAAACAATATTAGAAAATAATAGATCACATAGAAAATAATTCAAGACACCAAGATTTAACGTGGTTCACCCAATCCCTAGGCTACATCCACCAAACAACAAGTCCAATATTATTACGATCCAGTGATTACAACCTAATTACAATTTATAATCCCTTATAGCTCAATATTGCTGCAAGAACCAATTTTCACATCATAACACTAAAACAATCCCTAACCCTAAGCCCTTTTATACAAGTATTTTTACTGCTTTAGGGTTATATTTAATAATTACATGTCGGCCCAAAATCCTGACAAAATAGGGCCCAATTTTTTTAAAAGTACGTATGAAGTATGTACAATACTTTCCTAATCAGCCACCATAAACTAACAATCTCCCACTTGGGGACTGATTAAGCTCCATACAAAACAATAATCTTCCACTTGGAGACTGATCCTATAGCTATGTTGCTACTCCATGAGGCTCTCATTGGATCAAACCACCCTAGATTCTATTGTTCTTTTATTCATGTTCAGTCTAGAAGTCCAACCAAAGCTGCAGAGGAGTTCAACTTCTCCCTTGTTATGACCTTTGTAAACATATCAGCTCAATTGTCATCTATATGTATCTTGTCTAGCTTTAACTATCCATCATTTAAAATTGACCGAATGAAATGGTACCGCAATTGTATGTGTTTGGTGTTTGAATGTAGAGTAGAATTCTTTGCAAGATGAATGAGACTCTGAATATCTATAAACAAATAATTATCCTTCTAAGGGTGTCCCAATTCTTCCAAGAAGAACTGAAGCCATATCATCTCCTTAGCTGCCTCTATAGTAGCAACATACTCTGCCTCTGTAGTGGATAAAGCATTAACCTTCTGTAACCTAGAAACCCAGCTCACGACTGCCCCACCAATAGTAAAGAGATAACTTGTAGTACTCCACCTAGTATCAATATCCCCTACCAAATTTGAGTCAACATAGCCTTGCAAATTAGTAGTAGAGCCCCAAAGTATAAACACTTATTGGATGTTCCTCTCAAATACCTGAGACTCCATTTGACTACATTCCAATGCTCAATTCCTGGATGACTCATATACCTGCTAATGACTCCCATTGCATGTGCAATATCTAGCCTTGTACATACCATTGCATAGATCAAAATTTCTACAGTTGAAGCATAGGGTACCTTAGACATCTCATCCTCCTCTTATTGTGTCTTGGGACACATCTCCTTAGTCAACTTCAAATGACTAGGTAAAGGTGTGCTGATAGCTTTAGCATTCTCCATAGAGAAATGTTGCAACACATTCTCAACATAATTAGCCTGAGATAGCGTCAATTTCCTATTCTTTCTATCTCTACAAATCTTCATACCAAGGATTTTTTTTTGCTACCCCTAAATCCTTCATAGCAAATGCATGTGCTAACTAGCGTTTCAGCCCCTTAATCTAATTCATGTTAGACCCAACTACAAGCATATCATCAACATATAAACATAAAATAATGTAGCTATTATCATCCAACCTCTTAAAGTAAAGATAATGATTTGAATGACACCTACTATATCCATGCTCATGCATTAAATTATCAAATTTCAGATACCATTGTTGAGGTGCTTGCTTCAAGCCATATAAACTTTTCTTCAATTTTAATGCTAAGTTCTCCTTACCTTTGACCTCAAATCCCTATGGTTGAGCCATATATATCTCTTCATCCAAATCACTATGAAGGTTGTTTTAACATCAAGCTATTCTAAATGCAAATCTTCAGTAGCCACAATACTTAAAATAGTATGGATAAAAGTCATCTTAACAATAGGAGAAAATATCTCATCAAAATAAATGCCCTTTTTCTGTGCAAATCCTTTTACAACTAACCTAGCTTTAAATATTTTCTTACCACCATCCTCTTCTTTCAACTTGTAAACCCACTTATTCTGTAAAGCCCTTTTACCTATAGGCAACTTACATAAATCCCATGTCTTATTTTTCAGCAAAGAGTCCATTTCTTCTTTCATTGTAGACTCCCACCGAATCTTAGTACCCACTTGCACAACTTCATCATAAAATTTAGGTTCACCAACATCTATTAGTAAAATAGAATACAAAGAGGAAGAAAATCTTTCTAGAGGTCTACTTTTCCTTGTTGACTATCTAACGTTCACTGGTGTGTGTGGTATTTGTTTTTGTGGTTGTTGCACATCATGAGGAATGGCTAGAACATCATCTCTTGGAGTATCATCTAGCACTACATAATCATCTTCTTTCTTCTCATGTTGCTGCAATAGATCTTTGTACAACACTTTCTCATTGAATATGACATCCCTGCTTCTTACAATTTTATGATTTTCAAAATCCTAAAGCCTATAACCAAATTCATTAATGCCATATCCAAAAAATACACATTTCTTTGACTTTGCTTCCATATTGGTTCTATTTTTAGAATCTATGTGAGTAAATGCTTCACAATCAAAGGTTTTGAGAAAAGAATAACTCACCTTCTTACCAGTCCATGCTTCCTTTGGAATACCACAACCCAAAGGAGTAGAGGGACATCTATCAATCAAATATACAATAGTATTGAAGCCTCTACCCACATGTGTAAGGGAAACCCAACATGCAACCTCATGCTCCTTGCACGCTCCATTATAGTCCTATTCATAGCGTTCAACCACTCCATTTTCTTGTGGAGTCCTTGGAACAGTTTTCTATCTATGAATACCATTAGTGGAGCAATACTCTTCAAATTCATGATTGCAACACTCATCACCATTATCAGATCTGAGACATTTTAATTTCTTACTAGTCTCATTTTCAACCAAGCATTTCCATTTCTTAAAAGTTTGAAATACATCAGATTTCTGTCTAAGGAAATAAACTCATACTTTTCTAGTTGCATCATCAATGAATGTAACATAATAATGAGAGCCACCAAGGGAAGATACTTGAGCTGGTCCCCATACATTAGTATGCACAAGCTCTAATTTCTCCTTTTTATTTTCCTTCCTAGTCTTCACAAAACTCACTCTCTTTTGTTTTCCATACACAACTTTCAAAAAAATCTATATTAACACGTTTTAGACCTAGTATAACTTTCTTTGAATGAAGTACTTTCATACCTTTCTCACTCATGTGCTCAAGTCTATTGTGCCATAGTGCTCTTTCATAATCTACAACAACTATTTGTTCTCCTTGCTCAACTGTAGTAATTATTCCTGAACATTCATTTTTCTCTAAAACAATTAAAGTAGAAGGAACAATATGACCTGTACAAAGATATAAGGTGCCTACTTTCACACCTTTTGCTACTACAAGGGAACCTTTTGAAACCTTCCAATTTTTATCATTAAAAGTAACTACACAACCCTCATCACCGAGTTGCCATGCTGAAATTAAATTCCTACTCAGCCTTGGAACATGTTTTACCTCATGTAGTAGCCAATGATTCCCATTCCATAGCTTAATCTAAACTTTTCCCTTTCCAACAATCTGACAGGGTTCATTATCCCCCAAATAAACAAGTCCAAAACCCCCTTGGACATAATCAATGAAATAACCTCTATAAGGTGTAGCATGAAATGAAGCATCATAATCTAAAACCCATGAATCATCAACATTTTCTAAAGACAGAAGCAAAGCATCCTTTTTGGAATTGTTACTTATCACATTTGCCTCCTTGTCTCCATCTGGTTTATCTCCTTCATTTTTCTTTTTAGTCCAACAATATTTCTTTTTATGTCATGGTTTCCCATAGTACCAGTAGTCGTTCAACCCTCTCGATTGAGACCTCCTTCCCTTTGACTTTCTTCTTGATTTTCCACAATTTCTAGAATTACTTCCTCTCTCAGTCGTTCTGCCTCAACTTTGTGCATTCAAAGCACTTGCTAACGTAGATCCACTTGAGGTTTTCCTATGAGTTTCCTCACTCAAAATAACACCAATCACATCATCATATTTTAGGGTACTAGATCCAAGAACTCACAGCCACTAGAAAGCCATTTCAGCTTTTAGGCAAAGAACCAAAAATCAAGAAAGCCCTAATTTCTTCATCAAAATTTATATCCACAGAAGATAACTAACTAGTAATAGTGTTAAACTCATTTAAATGATCTACAATGGATCCACCTTCTATCATTTTCATATTAAATAAATGCTTCATGAGAAGTACCTTGTTTGAAGTGGAGGGCTTTTCATATAGTTTCGCTAGGGTTTGCATCAACTCTTTTGTCATCTTCGCTTTTATCATATTAAATGCCATTGATGGTGCTAGGCATAATCAAATTCTTTGAAGTACCTTTCTATCCAAAAGATCCTAGTTGTCATTTGATATAGATCTCTAATTCTTGGTTTTGCCTTCCAATGGCTTCCATAAATCCTTCTGATAAAGACAGTCTTCCTTTTGCATCTTCCATAACTGAAAGTTCTTCCCATTAAACCTATCAACCCTCAACTTACCCTCGTCTTCCATTGCTTCCACTCAACTATGAGACTTTCCTATAGAGGATAACTAAAAAAACAACCTCACTCTGATACCACTTCTTAGGATTAAACCACAAATAGAAATAACAATTACATGCAAATATAAACAATATCAAAAAATAATAGATCACACAGAAAAGAGCACAAGACACCAAGATTTAACATGGTTCACCCAATCCCTGGGCTATGTCCACCAAACAGCAAGTTTGATATTATTATGATCCAATGATTACAACCTGATTACAGTCTGTAATCCCTTACAGCTCAATACTACCGCAAGAACCAATTATCTCATCACAACACTAAAAAAATTCCTAACCCTAAGCCCTTTTATAAAAGTATTTTTACTGCTTTAGGGTTATAATTAATAATTTCATGTCAATCCAAAATCTCGATAAAATAGGGCCCAAATTTTTTTTTGCAAAGAATTTATGAAGTATGTATAGTTTTTTCCTGACCAGTCACCATAAACTAACAATCTCCCACTTGGGGACTGATCAAGCTCCACACTAAACAACACTTCTTCAGTAAGAAATCTTCTTACTAGTCTCTCTACTACTTCTTCTCCTTCCAAAATATCCTTTCATTCTCTTCCTTGCGGTACATCATTGTCTCTAGCATGCTCTTCCACATTCTGATTCTTAGAAGATGTTAGTGCCTCAAGTTCTTCTTCGACTTCCATTTCCTCTGAGTTGGAACTACTATCAATATAAATTTCAATTTCCTCTGGCTTTTCTAAACACGAGAACCATAGAAAGAGATAGAATGCTCCTGACTATCATGCAAAGTATGATCTTTTTTACCACCACCATGGACATGAACTTGAATGGCTTCCATCTATGAGGGTTCTTGTGGATTCCTCAAAGGACTTTCAACTGTAGTCAAAGATTCTCATAAGGGTTCTTGTGGATTCCTTATAGGATGCTCTATTTTATGAATATTTTTCTCAATAGGAGGTCCTTATATAACTCCTAGTGATTCATAAAATTGTTCAAGGCCTGAAATATGTTGTTCATGTCCTAAGGTTTCTTGTTAAACTGGCCTTATTTTTCCCTAAGCATATTTTTGTGTGTGTTCTTCTTCAGGAATAGGCTGTAACAATTTCTTCCTTATTTTTCCATAGGTTTTAGTTTTCCTTTTAGAAGAAGTAGTTGGTTCACTAGGTTTTAATCTAGTTTGAAGAAATCTAGGGGAACTTTGGGTAACAGTAGGTACATTTTATTTCAATTTCAATTTTTGCTTCCCTAAGCCCTAGGTTTTTGCTTCTTCTTACCAATAGGTTCTCATTCTATTTTCTTAACTTTAGGACTACTACTACTCCTTACCCTAGTTAAAAAATTATACCATGAATCTTCCCCTTCTTCACTTTGCATAAAATGGTGTTTTAGAATTAAATGCATAAGATCTTGTACCTTACCTCCTTTTATTTTGCCCTTGCATTGTGAATTACTATTGATAACTGATGGAAGAAATTTTTTGGTAGGTTGACACTCAGCTCTAACCTTTGTTCACCATAATGAATATGACACAACATTTCCAAACTAGGATCAAGTATCATCGCATATTGTCTATCAATAGTGAAATACTTTATCAACTAGACTACAAGGTTTTCTGAGGGCTCAAACAATGAAATCCTATTAATTCCTTTTGTATTACCATTACTCTTAACCAACTCTAGTCACCTTTCATCTTCTTGAGTATTGTAGAATTGTTCAACCAACTCTTCCATATTTGAGGTTCATCTGGTGCTTATTTCAGCTTCTATTGGAATCTCTAAAAGTTGGATTATAATCTCTATGCTAACATGAAATTTTCTTTAATGGATCCGAGTAACATTGACATGAAAATTTGAACAAATTCATCCACTAGCTCTTCTTCAAATCCCTCATACAGGTGGATGAAACCCGACCATCCAACTATCTATAATCACTATTTTGACTCCCTGTCCAACTCTAATCTCCCCAACTCTTATTTCCTCTTTCAAAATTCAAAAATAATAATTTTTGAAAACATAACATAAGCACCCAAAAATAGAAAAATATCAATTGTAGAAATTTAGCATATTGGAGAACTAGTTGGTTTTTTCCTTTAAAATCCTGCACTTGCCATTATGATAGATTGTAATAGATCAGAGCATTTTCTTAAATAAGTTGTCATTCATGCACAAAATAAATCTTGACAACTCATCATCAAATCTATTTTCTTAGAGTTTGGCGATGCTAAAAATATGGTAGTACTTGATTATGTGATATTTACATGTCCCCAATGCATTTTCATGTTACTTCGAACATTGATTGCACCTTATTTTGTTTTTAAATGACCCAAAACATACTTATTGATGATAAATTTGTACAACTACTCATACTAATATTCACACTACCTTTATTAATGACATAAAAATTAATAATGGAAAATGAATAATGAATGTTTAACTTGACTTAATAAATGCATACCTTCTGAAATATTACAAAATCTTATCTTTTTCTTTCACTTGTCTCGTGTGGCAGAAAAAGTTGACATGTGTCATCAAGAGGTTTCTTTATTTTGAATATAAAAAATGATCTTAGTTAACATGTGTGATCTTAAAATGAGGTTCCTTTTTTTTTGAAGAACTAGTTGCTATTGTTGGTTTTCAATCTATTCTCTTTATTCCTCCTCCTATGAAATTTATGCCAAATCCATCATCATGGAAGAAACATCCTCCATGGTGGAAAGTTCTACATAGGATTGCAATTCTACTAAAAAATATTCTTTTGTTGTTGGTTTATGACAAAGTTTCAACCGGTGGCCATTAACCCACATTGTCTTCTTTTCACCATCGATAGGGGCCAGTTGCACTACATCATTAGAATATAATGTATCAATCTAATGAGGTTCTAACTATCATGTATGAAATTTTCCTTTGAATTCCATAAACTTGGAATTATATAACAATTCCTAGTCTCCCTGCTTGAAATTTCTTCTCTTAATATGCTTGTCATGCCAAATTTTTCTCCTTTGTTGAATCATCTCTATGTGAAGTAATGCTTCAGACCTTATTTCATCTAATCTATTTAATTTTTGAATCCTTTCTTCCTCTAATCTAGAAAATGAAATTCCAATGCCCTTTTCTATTCTCAAAGTTTGATATTGAAATTCTATGGACATAACTAGTGTTTTCCCATAAACTAATTCATCAGGAGAAAATATGCTAGTTATCTTCCATGTTGTGTTATAAGCCCATGCTACTTCCTCCTACCGATCTAAACAATCTTGCCTATTTGACACTACTTTCTTGGTTTGGATATTTCCAAGCTCCTATTTGTGACTTCTACCTTACAATTTTCTTGAGGATGTTAGGGAGATGACTTTCAAAGATTTATTTGATAGTTATTCATGAATAAATCTATCATGTTTGACAAAAAATGAGATCGTTGGCTAGATACTATAATTATGGATGCTCCAAACCTTTGGAATATATTCTTGTAGATAAGACCTACATCTTTGTCCTCATGAGCTATTGGCAACGCTTTGACTTTTGTCCATTTCATTACATAGTCTATAATCACCAAAATATGATGATCCCCTATATAAGGTCGATCTATTGGTTCAATAAAGTTAATACCCCATTTCTCAAATGGCTCTAAAACTAGTTAAGGCTGCAATGACATCTCAACATTTGGAGTTGATCTCCTCATCCACTGACATTCATCATTATGCTTTACATAAGATGAGACATCCCTAGTCAAGGTAGGCTAGAAAGAACCCAATCCTAAGATTTTCTACAATGTTTGGACAACTGAATAATGGCTTCCTTCTAGAGAATTGTGGAACATGTGAATAGCATCATAGTACTCATTTTCCCACAAATAATGATGAAGCACAAGATCAAGACAATGTTTAAATAAAAGTCTATCTATCAGTACATACTTGGAGCTGTCTCAAATTAACTTCTTCTTTTGCAGTGGTGAAAAATGGATCGGACATCTTCTTGTAACCAAATAATTTGCAAGATCTGCAACCATGGTGAATGCATTGATATGGAAAATAAATGTTCTGTAGGAAATGAATCACTGACCGATTCATTCTTTCCCTGCAAAACTATTTGTGATAGAAAATATGCAACAACATTATCTTTTCTTTCTTTACCAATAATGGTTATATCAAACTCTTGCAATAATAAAATCCATCTAATTATCCTACCTTCCACAACTACTTTATTCATGAGATATCTAATAGCAGAATGATTAGTGTGAATAAACGCTTTATATCCTATTATGTAATGTTTGAATTTATTCATTTAATACACTACAATAAGAAATTCCTTTTCAATTATGGTATAGTTTTTCTTGGGAGGATTCAATTTTTTTTCTAATATAATATATCACATGCATATTACATTCTTCATCCTTTTGTCCCAAGAAAACTCCTATTGTATAATTTGATACATCAATATGGTTATAAAATGGCTCATTCCAATTTGGTTCCATGATAACTAGTGATCTAGTCAATGCTTCCTTGACTCTTTTAAAAGCTTCTTGATAAGAATTTGTCCATTAAAAAATGGAATCCTTCTTTAAAATGCTAACTAGAGGGCCAAATTTCTTGCTAAATCTTTCTATGAACCATTTATAATATCCTGCATGTCTCTTGCATGTCCAAGAAAATTTTTTGAAATTAGTTTGATTTGTGGGTGTGACAATTTGTTGGATGATCTCTATCTTTCTAGGATAAAATTGTATTCCCGACTTTGAAATATGTTGTCTTAGCACAATACCTTCCTACATCATAAGAGAACACTTTTCATGATTAAGACACAATTGATGATCTCCACATCTTTGTAAAACCTTCTCCAAAATTTCTAAAACTTTCTAAATTTTTTCCCATGGACTATAGAATCATTGATGTAGGAGCATCAAGATGAGATTTTATAGATGCTTGGTTTGTGTAGTTGGGGATGTGTTCAAGGCACATTGCTGGACATTTTTGTATGTGCCCATGAAGATTGGAGTAATCATTTTGGAGTTAGAGCCACTTTGGTGACTCTTGGTCATGTGTTCCTAATTTACCAAGTAGACTTTGGAGATTGTTTCGATGAGCTTCGATACAAGGGAGTTGACATGTGCACTCTTGGATTTTTATTATTGGATAGAATGAGGATCTATGCCTTAGGTTGCATGCTTTCATGTTATCATATGAGATATATATGCTTTGTAAACTTGGGGTATGTCATAAGTATTTAGTTATTTCATGTATTTAATGTTTGTTGCCAAGTTGACTTGTGGCTTAAGGGTTTATTTATTATGTGAGTGTTTATTCAATGTAATTTTCTAGGCCAACTTTTGGCTTGGTTTAGGTTAAGTAGAGGGTTTCTTGGAAAAAATATCAACTTGGAAACTAAACTTTATAACTTGTGGATTTGGACATCCTCAAGAAGTAACCAATGAAGCACTAGACTCATTTACTATATTGACTAGGGAAATAAACTTTAAATGGTGCCTACAAAGTATATGCTTTAAACCTCTTTTTAAGTATCATCACTAAGTTACATGAATGAAATGATTAGGCTACCATGTTGAACTTCAAATGAAAGAAACTACCATGATACATAAATGATTCTACTCTAGTGCCTATGTTATAGGAACAACTACTAGTTTTTTTTACATGTGGCTGCACGAATAGCAAAATATTAACTTAAGTCTAACAAAGATGTAAAATAATTTCTATCGAAAGAGAACATTCACTCACCGAGTAGCCCCCCTTGGATGAGTGAATGATGAAAATTTTCAAACCTAAGATACTAGATAAAAATGCTATCATGTCATTCATATTTAAATCATCAAAGTACAACTTGCAATTACAAAAGTATGATCTTAGTTACTTGGTGTTGCATTACAAAAGGACTTCCAACTAACTTTGGAAAATTAGAGAAACCTCTTATTTATGCCATCTAATTGAAAAAAAATGTCCTAAATGTAAGATTATCCATGATGTGGACTCAACCGAATCTTCAATGAATGACAACAAGTATAGGAGATCATTATTCATGGAACAAGTCTTCCTAGAATATAGCCTGTTGTGCTTCTAGATTTAGATGGTTTAGCTGATTCGTTCCATTTTAACTACTTTCCATAATCTCTATGAGGATGTGTCTTCAAGTAATTCATACATTCTTCTCTTAAGTTATAATTGTCCCATTCTTGCAAAGGGTTAGCACAATGTCCAACTCTAAAACATACATTCAAAATATTAATTCATAGAAAAGCATTTAATGTACTAACTCACCAATCTTAGCTTGCAACATGTAATGCCCTGCCCAAAGATCCTTGGAACAAGGATTCAATACAAGCCAAGATATTTTTCTTTTAAAAACAAGTATGGATGCACATGACACTCACATACGAGGATCACATAGATTGTAATGGAAGACTTAACTACAATCTTGACAATCAATGAATCTCCAAATGCCACTATCAAACTAACACACACAAACAAAGAAATAAAGACCAAATATAGAAACATAATGAAGAACCTAAGATCTATCAAAGCTTGGAAAATTAAGAAAACCCAAAGAGTACTAAAAAAACCAAAAAATGATCTCTGAAAACTAGTGGAAATGCCCCTTGTTTTTCATGTGAGGACCACAACAAACAAAAATCTTGCATGAGAAAGTGCAACATGCTAGGTGAGAAACTATGTTTTGCACAAGGAAATGAACCAAATGATGTGAGGAAGTAATTGCCTTAGCAGCCAAAACACCTAAAACTAGTGTGGGGTTTTGTGTGAGAAAGTGCCAAGATTGGTGTGAGAAAACACAACATACCACATGAACTTTTGCACTTTAGTGCAAGAAAGTGAAATTTTGTGTAATGATCCAAAATAGTATGCCAAAAAAATAAATATAAAAAGCTAATAAACGGAGTTCCTCCACACCGGGGAGTACTAGATCCACAATTCAAGGCATAGACACTTGAACACTAAACTAGAAGATGGAAACTACAACCACCATCTGAACAAGCAGTAAAAGAACATACTGAAAGTAACATTACAGTGTACAAAAGCAACATTGCAATGAACTAAAACAACCAAACTAAGTGGTTCCTCCCAATCGTAATAGCATCATGAGACCTCAAAGGCCCTAGCCATCCCCTGTGTATAACATCCCAAACTGCCAACTAGATAGTCAGATCTATCTTATAAGGATGTCACTACTAAAGCATAATAACATCACAAGAACATGAAATCTAACATGCTAAACCAAAAGCAATAGATACTACAAATAAGTAAATAATATCATAACATCATTTACTAAACATCATAATAAGGCAATGTGTCAATACTAAAATCATCTAAACATGACATATAAGCATTCCAATGAAAGTATAGATCACAAGATAGCATACTTTGGAACCCAAAGTACCAAGTGAAAACATCCAACAAAGCTTGCACAGGGATAATAGACCAGCTCTATACATCGGTCCTTAGTAGTGATGAAGGTGGCTATACCTCCCAACTACACAGAACCTGTAGGTCCACTCACATTATGTTGATGGAGATAATGATTCAACCACAAACACACCTAAAGAAAATCTCCATGGCTAACACTCATGCAAACAATAATAATGAATGAAACCAAGATCAAAGATAGTGCATAAACTACAAGTCCTAGTTAGACACTCAATGGGATACTATGTAGGGGTTGACATCATGAAGAGTTGCTTGGCATTGTAGGGCCCAAGCTCGTATTATGTGTCTCAACTCCCCAACGAAAGGCTCTCACACTAACATTTTATTATCTTAAATTTTATTACCACCTAGTGTTTATTTATTTATCACTTAAAACTTCTACATGCAAAGTCTTGGGTATGAACACTAGGCTAGCTATAAAAGAAGCCCCCTCTATATGCTACCCTACCCTACCTATGCTCATCTAATGATGTGTGCTCATAGGAATGCACATTCCTAACCCAACCCCAAATAATCATAACTTCTAAAACTCCATAAAAGATCAGGTCTCGCAAGTCACCTGACAAATGTACAATACGTACTCATGTGTGGCACACCAACATCATGAAGATCATTACACAAGGACTGGATGAGAACACAAGAAAAATAGACTCAACCAAAAATGGACTCAAGAGAATGGATGTGACACACATCCCAATGCAACATAAAATGCAATAATAATCTGACTGACACCCAAATAGATGCTCTAGGTCCATGACTAACATCATGCCAAGAAAATTGGAGAAAATAGGGTGGCACACAAAATGAGGTAAAAACCCAAAAAACTAGAAAACTTCAAAATTAAAACCCATTTGGTCTTAGGGCACAAAAGCCTCAAAAATCTAATAAAATTTGGGTTCAGACATTGTATGCAAAAATGGCTAGCATAATAGTATGAAACCCCAAACCCTCATCCCAAAAACTATGAAAATGTTCATACTCGACCAACTGCACAAAAGCAATAAATAGAAATAGAAGGGAACACTAGTTCTCAACCTCCAAAAAAATAGCTACTAGAAACAAATAAAGAAATAGAGCTGAAACAAAAAAATGGGAGAGCCCTACCTGACAGCCAAAAGGGCTAAAATGAAAAATAGCCAGATAAAATAAATAATCTATAGATAAAGCCAAAAATGATAGGAGAGTAAGGTCTCCCTGAGCTAGATCCAATGAATTCATCCCCGCGAATATCCCACGCCTGTAGCTCTCACAATGAATAGAAACACAATCCTCCAGAAGAGGATTCTAAAAAAAGCTCTTGATGTTGTATTTGGAAAAAGTGAGAAGTCAGGAATTAAATTCATCTTTCAATACTTATTCACTTTTCAAATGAATAATTGATTAGGGCAAATAGCCAGTTAGACTAGCTAGACTCCAAATTGACCCAAACAAAAATAGGCTATTCCTAGCAATAGGAATTCATCTATGAAAAAGCTTCCTGAAATTAAATTCAATAAAATTTAAAGCCTAAAAACCCAAAATCACAAAAATTTCCTCAACAACTTTCACGACAATGTGAACCTCTAAATGCATAGACATGCTCACTAGTCTAGTCATGTAATGCCAATGAGTTTAGATTTAATAATCATTGAAAGGTTCAATTTAAACAATTAATTAAGTATACATCGACCATACAAGGATGACATTGGTAAAATATGAATGGTTGAATCACTAACTCCATGTGCCACTGCCTGGGATATAAATCCTACACACTAAAACACATAATCAAGTATAATTACATATAATAACATAGAAAAAGAAATAATTGCATTAAATACCTAATTTAACCATTCAGTTAATTATATTGAAATAATCTATTTACACCACTCATGTTCGTATAAAGGACAATGAAGCAAGAATGAAGTAACTATCCATAGCATAAAAATCCACCACATAATAAAATCATAGATATGTACAAATACTAGATAACTAGATATCATCATAGACCTACTTTCATCTTAAAATGACATCAACATGAAAATATGATAAAATGAACAACATAGTAGTGAAACATATATGGTACTGAAATCAAGGTATAACATCTGACCCTAAGGTCATCTCAAAACTAACATAACAAGGGTATCAAGTATCTCTCAAATCAAAATACAACTAGGCTCAGACTGCAAATAGGAGAGGCACTACATCCTCCCCCACTAGCATAGGCTTACTCTTGGAAGCCAACAAATAGAAAGGGGTACAATCCTCTCAAATGTGTAGCATCTTTCAAAGTCATAGAGGTCTCATCACTCAGGTCCCACTAGACCCCTACCTACTCAATGTCCTGACCTCTCAAATTCAATCTATGATGTTGAAGGATACAAATGGGCTCAATAGTAAGCTTCCTATCCTCCACCTGCAAAGTATCCCAATCAAGAACATGGGTCACATCGAGAATATACTATCTTAAAATAGAAACATGAAAAACATCATGGATGTATGATAGGCTAGGTGGAAACACTAGTCAATAAGAAACGAGACAAATCCTCTGAAGGATCTCAAATAGTTTGACAAAATGTGGTGCCAACTTAGAGCCTTTCCCATAACAGATGGAGCTCTTCCTTGGATGCACTTGAAAAAACACCCTGCCACCAATAGGAAAGTGATGATCCAACCTATGGGCATCAACATACTTCTTTTTCCTATCCTGAGCAGTAACCAAATGCTCTCTAATACAAACAACCTTCTACTCCATATCCTAAAGCATCTCTGGACCTAAAAATACTTGGTCCTCCAAATAATCCCAACTTAAAGGCGTACAAAATGGTTTGTCGTACAGGGCCTGAAAAGGTGACATGCCAAGAGAACTATGATACTCATTGTTGTATGCAAACTCAATAAGGTATAAATACTCCTCCCACTTCACCTACCTATCCATCACATACATGCAAAGCATATCTTCTAGAACGTAGTTCACTCTCTCAGTTTGACCATCAGTCTTTGAGTGATAAGCTAAACTAATATTGAGTTGCTTCCCAAAGGATGCTAGAGAGGCATCTATAGTGAAAAAGAAAACACTGGATCTCTATCCAAAATAATCTAATGAGGGATCCCATGTAAATCAACAATATTCTCCAAGAAAACATGCACTATAGAAGAAGCTGTGTAGGATACTCTCATGGATGGAAAATGTGCTGCCTTGGACAACTTGTCCACTGTCACCATGATACAATCATGCCTCTATGATGACATAGGAAACCCCATGATAAAATCTATGGATATTATATCCTATTTCCATGACATGCAATTGCAAAAGACCCACTAGATGTTGATGCTCTTCCTTCACACTCTGGCACTCAAGATATCAAGCAACAAAATCAGCATCATTGCACCTCATCCTTGCCCAAAAATATAATTATTTAAGATCAACATGTAACTTCTTTGATGCTAGGATGTGTGGAATATGGTGCATGATGCACTTCTGACAAAACCAAGGTACAAAGATCACTAGACACAAGTACACAGATATGCCCTAAGTACCACATTAGTCCATAAAACTCAATAAAATAACCTAAAAATATCCCCTCAAGGGTATGTCTAGACTCAATCTCTACTCTCACCTCCTGATACCAAGTGTCACAAGGCAAGGCCTCCAAGATACAACGTTACAAATCCACTCCTAATGACAAAACTAATATCTCATGTCACCTCCTACTTAAGGAATCTATGGTAACATTCTCTTTCCCTTTAATGTAGTGAACATCAAAGTCATATTTGCACAAGAATTTCATCTTGTGATGCTATCATGCATTCAAGTTTGGCTAAGTAAAGATATACTGCAAGCTCCTATGATTACTATGTAATTAAAACTTGTGTCCCAAAAGGAAATGCCTCTAACAAACTAGAGCATGCACTACAATTGTAAGTTCTAAATTTTGAGTGGGATGGTTAAGCTCATGGTCCTTGAGTTTTTTAGACTCATACACAATTACACTACTATCTTGCATCAACACCGCACCCACGCCTTCCAATGAAGCATTTGTGCAAACCATGAAATCACCTATAGGATTAGGCACTACAAGGACTGGTGACTGGTCAAACACTCCCTAAGAGCATTAAATGATGCCTCACACTAGTTTGACCAAACATATTTCTTCCCTTTCAACTAAGAAAAAGTGATGCGATGAGCTACTTGCGAGAAATCTTTCATGAAGCAATGGTAGTAACCCACCAATCCCATGAAACTACAAACCTCAAAGACATTAGTGGGTACCAGCCAATCAATGATAACATGAATTTTATCTAAATCCACTACAATACCATCACAAGTGATGATATGCCCCAAATACTTTACCTTTGATTGGAAGAATCCACATTTACTCAAGTTTCCATACAATTGATGGTCTCTCAATCATTGCAGTACCTGACATAAATGGACTTCATTCTCTTCAATAGTCTTCAAATAGATCAATATGTCATCCAAGAATAAAATGGTACATTGATCAAGGTAAGTGCAAAATACTCCATTCATCAAACTTATAAATGCTGATGGCACATTGCTTAACCCAAAGGGTACAATTGTGAACTCGTAATGCCCATATCATGTACGAAAAGTTGTTTGATGAATGCCAGCCTCCTAGATATGATGTTGATGGTATCTCAACTTAAGGTCAATATTTGAAAACACTCGTGCTCCCTTCATCTAATCAAATAGGTCATCTATTGTTAGCAAAGGATATTGGTTCTTCATCGTCACCTTATTCAATTGTCGATAGTTGAAGCATAGATGCAAATATCCATCCTTCTTTACAAAGATGATTGGTGCACCCTACATGGATACACTAGGATGAATGTGGCCCTTGGCCAACAATTCCTCCAACTACAATATGAGCTCACTCAACTTATGAGTAGTCATGCAGTAAGGAGCTCGTGAAATCAGCTCCACTCCTAGTACAAGATCAATCTAAAAACCAATGGAATGTTGTGGTGGCATAATAGATATCTCATCAGGAAACACATCTGGATACTCATGAAGGAGTGGGTGATCATCAAGTGTTACCGTATGGCTATCAAATTCCTCAAGATCATTGACAGAAACCACAAACATCTGAAAACCCTTCTGCACACTCCACTTCAGCTAATTAGCTGAGATCATCCGAAGTGAGATTAGCCTCTGAACTCTCAAAAGTTCCACCTACCCACTTGTGTCATCAACACATTGTACCAACTTACAACAAAAATCTATATTTTCCTGATGGGTCACTAACCAATCCATGCCCAACACAATGTTGTATGATCTTAGAGATAGAATGTAAATATCTACTATGGTAGTGAAGGTACCCAAATTCAAACTACAACCTCTGACCAAGAAATCTGCAACCACTTTAGAACCTGTGGCTAACTATACCTGCCACCTATTGACCTAGCATACTACCACTAGCCCAAATTGTTGAATAAGAGATGGTGAAGTAAAATAATTTGAAGCACCTGAGTCAAATAACACTAAATATGAAATACCATACAACATTCTTGTAGCCTCGACTACTGTACCCTGATGCTCAACTTAACAGTTATCAACTGCCACAAAAACTTGATGATTCCTTCTTACATCTCCCATGGTAGGCTTAGATCTAGCTACATCCTTATCAGGTCCTATAGATGGTTTAATAGGACACACAAAATATTTATGGTTAGGCTAGCCATAAGAATAATAGTTTCCCGTAAAGTTGGAACCTGTTCCATGACCACCCTGCATAACACTAGGATATGATGCACTACCCCTGCTAGAGTTTTTCTGAACCTTATGAGAAGGGAAATCCTATTGAGATTTTTGACAATAGATCTAGTCATCTTTGTTATTACTTGAGGTTCTTGAAGATTATGCTCACTTTGACCGCAACCCATATTGACTCTCATGATGGTATCCACCTTGTAAATGTGTTGAATGGGCTTGGCCCTTTCCTAAGTACTGAGAATACCATACATCCTACCTTGAAGGTCATGAACTTTGGTTCTGAGAACCATATTTGCTAATGAACCCTCTGGTCACATTACTTTCCATAATTCTTTCCTTTTCCATGACACGTGCAAGTATCCTTAGCTGATGAACATGAACATCCCTAATGATAGAGTCTTGAAGGCCCCTAACAAAATGTTGTGTGAGGAGTGCCTCATCATGTTGGTAACTCAAGTATTATCTCAACCTAAGGAAATACTTCTCATATTGATCTACAGTCATCTTTCCTTGTTTGAGCTCATGAAACTCATTAGTATGACCTTTAGGACACTATGGAGAAAGGAATTTCTCCTTGAACCTCTCCTTGAAGATTTCCCAAGTGAGATCTGCCACATTAATATGAAGCTTCTCACACTCCATATCCCACCAGATAGAACCATGTTCCCTCAACTATGTGATAGCACATCAAGCCTTCACGTTGCTCCCATAAGGTAATAAGGAAAAATAATGCCCCATGTCTAGTAACTAGGTCTCAGCCTTGAGTCCTATCCCCTAGCCATCAAAAAATGATGGTTTGGACCTCTAAAGTTCCTACATCATTTGAACCTGAGTGAAATCATCATCATCCTAACCATGACCCCTCCATTGGTGCCTTCTTTTGTCAGGTGGTGTACAAGAATGTTCTCGCTCATGATCACGTTCCTCTTCCCTATGCTCAAACCTATGGGAATCTCCATGATGAGATTCCTCTTCTTGACCATCATCACATTAGTTTTCCTCAATATGAGGTACCAAATGAGCTAGGATTTCTTGTAACACTAACATCAATGCTCCAATGCCACCCTGTTCATGATTACCTTGTTCTCTTTGTCCAACCTAATATTCCTCTTGCTGGTGTTGTTCTTCATGGTTATTCCTTTGGTTACCACCTTGACAACCAAGTCTACATACATGAGGCATCACTAAGGAGTCACAAGATAAGGCTCAAATCAAACATTAAAAGCATAGACTCATAAGCATGGACCACAAGGAGATATCAAGATAAGAAAACATAAGATAGCAATACACAAACAAAAAACACAATCATAGTGGAAGTATAACATAGAGATCCCAATGATGCAACATGGGCTCTGATACTAGATTTAATACCCCACCCAGAGATCCTTAGAACAAGGATTCAATACAAGCCAAGATAAATTTTTCTATAAAACAAGTATGGGTGTACATGATAGTCACATACAAGGATTACATAGATTGTAATAGAAGACTTAACTGCAATCTCGACAACCAACGAATCTCCAAATGCCACTATCAGACTAACACACACAAATAGAGAAACGAAGACCAAAGATGAAAACATAATGAAGAACCTAAGATTTGTCAAAGCTTAGAAAATTTAGTAAACCCAAAGGGTACTAAAAAGACCAAAAAAAGATCCCTGAAAACCAGTGGAGATACCCCCTATTTTTCATGTGAGGACCACAATAGATAGAAATTGCTCATGAGTAAGTACAATACGCCACATTAGAAACTATCTTTTGCATGAAGAAATGCACCAAATACTGTGAGGAAGTACTTGGCTCAGTATCCAAAACACCTAAAATTGGTGTGCGTTTTCATGTGAGGAAGTGCCAAGACCGGTGCGAGAAAGCCCAATACACCACACAAACTTTTGCACTTTCGCGTGAGGATCCAAAACAAAATGCTAGAAGCAAAAAGGTAAAAAATCTAAGAGATGAAGTTCCTCCACACTTGGGAGTACCAAATCCACAATTTGAGGCATAGACACTCAAACACTAAACTAGAAGATGGAAACTATAACCACCATTTGAACAAGTAGTAAAAGAACATACTAAAATTAACATTGTAGTGTATAGAAGTAACATCACAATGAATTGAAACAACCAAAGTGTGCAGTTCTTCCCAACTATAATAGCATCATGAGACCTTGGAGGCCCTAGCCATCCCCTATGTGTAACATCCCAAACTGCCAACTAGATATTCAGAGTTATCTTATAATGACATCACTAATAAAGCATAATAACCTCATAAGAACATGAAATCTAACATGTAAACCAAAAGCAATAGGTACTCCAACTAAGCAAATAACATTATAACATCATAATAAGAAAATGCGTCAATAATAACATTATCTAAACATGATATACAAGCATTCCAATGAAAGCAATTAATCACAAGACAACATACTCTGAAACCTAAAGTACCAAGTGAAAACATCCAACAATAGTTACATGGGGATAATAGATTGTCTCTATACATCGGTCCCCAGTAGTGGTGAAGGTAGCTATACATCCCAATCACACAGAACCCATAGGTTCACTCCCACTGTGTTGATGGAGATAATGATCCAACCAAAAACACACATAAAGAAAATGTCCATGGCTAACACTCATGCCAGATAGTAATGATGACTGAAACCATGATCAGAGATAATGCATAAACTATAGGTCTTGGTCAAACACTCAATGGGATACTATGTAGGGGTTGACATCATGGAGAGTCACTTGGCATCATAGGGCCCAAGCTCAAATCATGTGGCTCAACTCCCCAATGGAAGGCTATTGCACTAACTTTTTATTATCTTAAAATTTATTACCACCCAATGTTTTATTTAGTTATCATTTACTTAAAACTTATGCTTGCAATGCCTTAGGCATGGACACCAGGTTGTAGATAAAAGAAGCCCCCTCCATATGCTACCCTACCCTACCCATGCTCATCCAATGATGAGTGCTTGTAGGTATGCACATTCCCAACCCAACCCCAAATGATCATAACTTTTGACAAGTCCATAGAAAATTAGGCCTCACAAGTCACCCCAAAAATGTATGCGTATGTACTTGTGTATGGTGTGCTACCATCTTGAAGATCATTACACAAGGACTGGATGAGAACACATGAAAAATACACTCAATTGAAAATAGACTTGAGAGGACAGATGCAACACACATCCCAATGCAACATAAAAGTGCAACAATGGTCTAACTAACATGTAAATGGATGCTCTAGGTCCACAAACAACATCATGCCAAGAAAACCCAAGAAAATAGGGTGGCACATAAAATGAGGTAAAAACCCCAAAAACTAGAAAACTTTGAAATTAAAACCTATTTGGTCTTAGGGAACAAATGCATTGAAAATCCAATAAAATTTGGTTTCGGACACCCTATGAAAAAAAACCAACATAACTATGTGAAACCCCAAACCCTCATCCCAAAAACTCAAGAAATGTTCATACCCAACCAACTGGGTAGAACCAACAAATAGAAATGGAGGGGAACACTTGTTCTTATCCTCCAAACAAAAAACTACTAGAATAGATAAAGAAACTTAGCTAAAACAAGAAAATGGGAGAGCTCTATCTGATAGCCAAAAGGGCTAAAATGGAAAACAACTAGGTAAAATAAATAACCTATAGATATATCCAAAAATGATTGTAGAGCAAGGTCTCCCCAAGCTAGATCCAACGAATCCATCCTTGTGAAGATCCCATGCCCGTAGCTCTCACAACGAACAAAAAAATGATCCTCCAAAAGAGGATTCTCAAAAAAACTCTCAATTGTGTATTTGGAAAAAGTGAGAAGTGAGGAATTAAATTCCTCTTTCAATAATTATTCCCTTTTTGAGTGAATAATTGATTAGGGAAAATAGCCAGTTAGACTAGCTAAACTCCGAATCAACCCAAATGAAAACAAGCTTTTCCTAGAAATAGGAATTTATCTATGGAAAAGTTGTTAGAAATTAAATTCAATAAAATTTAAAGCCCAAAAACCCAAAATCATAGAAATTTCCTCAACAACTTTTGTGACAATGTAAACCTCTAAATACATAGACACGCTCACTAGTCTAGTCACATAATGCAAATGAGTTCGAATTTAATAATCACTAAAAAGTTTAATTTAAACAATTAATTAAGGATATGTTGACCATACAGGGATGACTTTGGTAAAATATGAATAGCTAAATCACTAATTTGATGTGCCACTGATAGGGATATAAATCTCACACAGTAAAACACACAATCAAGTGCAATTGTATATAATAATTTCATTGAAGCAATAATTGTATTAAATACCTAATTTAACCATTTAGTCAATAATACTAAAATAATCTATTTACATCACTCACCTTTTCATAAAGTAGAATGAAGCAAGGATGAACTATCCATAGCATAAAATCCATCACATAACAAAATTAGAGATATGTCCAGATACTAGATAACCAAATATCATCATAGACCTACTATCATCTCAAAATGGCATCAACATGAAAATATGGTAAATTGAAAAACATAGTAGTGAAAGATCTACAATACTGAAATCAAGGTATAACATCCGACCCTTAGGTCATCTCAAAAGTAACATAAAAAGAGTATCAAATATCTCTTGAATGAAAATACAACTAGGTTCAGACTGCAAACATGAGAGGCACTATAGAACATACAATTACAAGAATATTACCCATTAAGCTATAGAAAGAGAGCATCATATTTACTTATCATGCACATATCTAATTTCATTAATCATCCAAAAATTTTACCTTATAATATCATGCCTAAAAACCATATAGTATAAAATTTCATAGATTCACATATTTATCATCATAGTTTAAAAGTCTTCAAGTATGAATATAGAAAACTATAAAAAGACTACGAAACTTATCAAAATAAATGTTATAAAATAGTCCCATCAACTCCCCCCAACTTAAGACCTTTCTAGTCCTCCAATAGGCATATAATTTTTCACATAGGCCTTAACATGGAAGTTAGCAAAGATACTTTCACTAGGTCCTCCTTCATTGGAATTCCAATAGTAACCTTTATTCTCCATGTGCCTTTGCCACAATCTTTCCTGTACAACTCTTTCATATTCATCAAGACACTCATTCACACCCAATAACAGATGAATGAGAAAAAGTGGTTGAAAATTTAGAGGAAACCTAATGAAGGGTGATTCCCTTAATTCCATAATCACATAACAAAAATAAAGAAATAAAAAATAATTGGAGAGAACAAAATATGGGCTTCCTATTACTGTCGAAAATGTGGAATTACAGGATTTAGAATTATAATATGTTAACCTACATGGGCACCTTTATTATAGTAATATACATGACAAAGTTGTGGACTATCACCTAGAGTTGTCCTAGACAATGATCAGACATTTCTTAAATAGGCAATTTTAGGCCGCCCAGGAAGGTTCTAGACACTCGAGCTTGATACTTAGGGTCGATAGACCCTAACAATACATATAAAGTTGGCCAAATACATTTTTGACATTTACTTTGGAACTTTTGGTTGGCCTGACTTCGGAAGGCCATAACTCTTGAGTTATTGCTCTGATTGACTATTATAGCCACTTTTTGGAATTCTTAGCTTCTGATCTACATAATAAACCAAAATTGCAAACCAAAAATCTATAACAAACCCATGAATACACATGGTATGACACTAAACCTTAACTAGTAGGTTGATATATCCAAGATGAATATCCACCTTTGAAATTAGACATTCTAAGCTTGTATGATTGACTTACTAAGTAGCAAGCCTCAACAAACAAAAACTATGCATTAAGTTGTACAACCCTTATTCAACCAACTAAAATTAAATATTTTTGGATGATGCAAGATTTCTCTTCCACCTAGGATGCTCTTGAATCATACACCTAAGGTAATTTAAGAAATGACCCCATTACCTATTGGGTATTCAGAGGAAAACTAAGAGAGTTAACCTCCTCCCTTGCTAGAAATGATGAATTTTCTACTAGCATCCCTTTCCATTTGACCAAGTATTCATAATAATCTTTGTTCCTTATACTTTTTCCAACATGACTATCTAATATCTCCTCAATCTCCTTTGTAGCTAAACTAGTTGCTCGAATACTCCACCACACTTCTACAACTTCATCTCCACCACCTCCTTCATAATACCCTATCAAATCTAAAATGTTGAATACTGAAGAAATATTCAATTCAATAGGAAACTCCATTTCATAGGCATTTCCAAAATCATTCCTTTTCACTATCTTGGATGGTCCAAACATCTTCACGTTTAGCTTATTATATGTACCCAGTGGAAAATGCTCCTTTCTCAAATGGACCATGATTTCATCTCCAATTTGAATTTCCTTATACCTCCTTTTCACATCTACCTTATCCTTGTACTGTGTACTCATCTTTATAATGTGTTTCCTCACCTCCTCATGGATATTCTTCAAATGTTTAGCAAATTATTCTACTTCAGCACTACTTATCTCTCTTTTATCCAACTTCCTTAATTCATAAGCACTTCTAGGAATTTTCCCATATACAATTTGGAATAGTGATTTACTAGTACTCCTATTGAAATAATTATTATATACAAATTCTACCTATGGTAAAATTAGATCCCATCCTTTTGGATTATCACCAATCAAACAGCTCAACAAGTTTCCCAAGCCATGATTCATAACTTCTACCTGTCCATTAGTTTGTGGATGATGTGATGAACTAAACTTCAAATTTGTCTTCACTTTCTCCACAATGTATGCTAGAAATACTCAACAGATTTGGTTTCTCGATATGAAACTATACTCTTTGGTAGACCATGTTGTCTTACCACTTCTCTAAAAAACAACTCTGTCACATTAACAACATCACTGATCTTCTTGTAGGGAATAAAATATTCCATCTTTGAAAACCTATCAACCACCATAGAAATAAAATCATGCCCTTGGTGAGTTCTTGGTAATCCAAGAATAAAGTCCATGCTAGTATCCTCCCATGGTTTCTCTGGTATAGGCAATCTCTGATATAACCCAATATTTTGCTTCACTCCTTTTGCCATCTAATATACTTTGTAACTCTATGAAAACTTCTAGACATCTTGCTACAACTATGACCATTAATAGTTCTCAAAAACCAAAGTAATGGTTTTATCTCTACTAAACTATCCATCTAATTCTCCACTATGCCTCTCCTATTGGAAATATTCAAGACTATGCTAAGTTACTAAGAGGGGAGGGGTGAATCAGTAACTTCTAAAACTTTACCAATTTCAATCAAATAAATCAATTAGCACTTAATTCATCACATCTGATCTAATTGCATGCATGAGAAACTAAAAACATGAAAACATGCATAACTCTTGAACACATAGATTTGGTACCCAAAAACCTTCCAAATAGTAAGTAAAACTGGGGTGGGGATGATACCCACAAACTTTAGTACTACAACATAAAGTTGGCCTGTTAAGGCTTACATTGATCACTTCTGATGATCTGCCCTATTAGGAGCAATTAAGACTGCTAGGTCCACCTTGTGAGAGGATTTATAAACACACAATGAAGTATGCACTCGGTAAAGAGATTTATGAAATACTATTAGGTCTATCTTGTTAAAATATTTTGACTAGTTCACCTATTAGGATGAAATAGTAGATCTCTCATTTGTAATTGAGTTTGTTGATAGAGATTCCTTAGTTTACTGATCACCTTTCTATGATAGATATATCTCTGTTGCTCCTTATACTATTATGGCCTTCACAATTCACTCTTTATCTGTTGCATTCATAACTTGAACTTTTTGCATCCACATTACAATACATATTTTCACACATTTGCATTCTTACTCTTACATTGGATATGATACAATACATTACATATATACCAATCCAAATTACAAAATTACAAAGTTAGCCATGACAGAAGTTAACACAAATATTATAAAGTCAGCCCACATAAAGATACTTGGGTTGTGAAAACTGACTCAATGAGCTTCTGATACTCAACATCCATTGTCAATACTCAAAATCATCATGCATTCAGTAGACATAGAAGCTCGGGTCCATGCTGATTAGTTTCAAGTAGTCTTGAACTCAATCTACACTAGTGACTCAATAGATACTGTGCAACTTGGCAAACATTGAATCACTTGGTTAGCATAAAGTAGCTTGATTAACATTGGCTTTGCATCACATGAATTGCGAACTCAGTAGACACTACAATTCTTGTTAACTACTGATAAACTCACTATATACTAAAATGTATAGTTTGAACTACTAGACTTCACAATGGCTGAATCTGCTCAGTAACCACTAGGATTAGTCCAAAAGACTTGGTAGCAACTGTAGAGCTCGATGGCTACTGAATTACATGGAAAGCACTGTAGATTGTTCAATGAGCTTGGTAGCTATACAAAATTTGAATAAGTGTGTGTCACTAATAACAAAATTGACTGATATGTCAACATCTCCTTGATGATATTCTCTCTCATTGAACTTCTTGGAATGCATAATTAACTTCCTTTGAACAACTTACCATCTTGGATTATGAAATCCAACCACTTCATCCCATCAAGTTTAACATGTTATGTACAAGCCTTTCATGCTTCACCAAAATAAGGATCCTCTGGATACAAATTATTGAGTTTCTTGAACTAAACCACCTCAATCTTCATTTCTATGTACAAAACTTGTCTTTTACTAAGAGTATCTACAACTCTGTTAGACTTCCCACTCTTGTGTTTCAAAATAAATGTATAAATTTTCAAAAACTCAACCCACTTCAAATGCCTTTGGTTCAATTTTCCTTGACTATTCAGATATTACAAAGCTTGATGATCAGTATACAAAACAAACTCCTTAGGAAGAAGACAATGTCTCCACTTCTTCAATGCCTGGAATATAGCATAAAATTCCTAATCATAAACAAAATATTTTCTTTTAGAATCATTCAAATTCTCATTGAAATAAGCAACAGGTCTACCTTCTTGGCTCAAAACAACTCCTATTGTAGTACTAATAGCGTAAAAATCTACTTGAAGTACCTTGTTAAGATTTGGAAGTGCTAAAATAGGTTGCTCCGTAATTTTTTGTTTTGAAAAATTAAAACTCTTATCTAATCCTACAATACACTTAAATTATTTCCTATCCCCCCTCATTGTTTTAGTCAAGGGCACACAAATATTGCTAAAACCTCTTATGAACTTTCTATAAAAACTAGCCAGTCCATGAAAAAATCTTACCTTTGTAGCACTCTTTGGAGTAGGCAATTCAAGGATAGCCTTCACTTTCTCTAGGTCCATTTTGAGACCTTCTACTGAAACAAAAAATCCTAGGTACATCAACTCTTTCTTCAAAAAATTATAATTCTTCAAGTTTATCTATTACTTTCCTTCCCTCAACTTATAAAACACCTTTTGAAGATGCATCAAATGCTTCTCTAATGTCTTACTAAAGATTAATATATCATCAAGGTCAACCATGCCAAACTTACCCATAAACTCCTTCAATACCTCATTCATAAGTGTCATGAAAGTGGTCAATGCATTGGTTAGCCCAAAGTACATGACTAACCACTCATATAATCCTTTGATTGTCTTGAAGGCACTCTTCCACTTTTCTCCTTCTTTGATGTGAATTTGATGATACCCACTCTTCAAATCTATCTTTGTGAAATACACAACCCCACTAAAATAGTCCATAATATCATCCATCCTTGGTAATGAAAATTTGTACTTGATTGTGATCTTGCTGATAGCCTACAAATCTATGCACATCCTCCATACTCTATTCTTCTTTGGTGCTAATACTATGATACAACACATGGATCTAGACTCTCTCAGATCAACCCCTTCTGCAACAACTCACAAACTTGTCTCTTTAACTCTTCACTTTCTACTGGTGTTATTTTTTGCATTTCCTTATTTGGAAAAATAGCTTCTGGAATCAAATCCATTTAATGATTGATTTTCCTCACTGGGGGTAGTCTAGCAAGTACATCATAGGAAACGATATCAAGAAACTCTCCCAATAAATTTTCAACTTCTACAAGTACCTCCTCTAATTATTCTTTACCATGTTTTAGTATTACAACAAAACAATATGTTCATGTTTTATACCTTAGAGAAACTCCTTTCCATCAACAAAACATATTCCAGCAACATTACATATCTTTTCTTCTTTCTCCTTCAATGGCTTCAACTTATGTTTTATTCCATCCTTTGTCAGAGTGTAGGTATTTACTCACCCATCATGTACATCATCCTTTTCAAACTACCACATCCTACCTAGAGACATATGACATATGTCCATAAGTATGATATCATAACCTCATCTTGGTAGCTTCCAATCTCGAACTTTAGTGAGCATTTCTCACTGACCATGAACTTGTGGTCATCTTGTTCCCAGACAATATGGTATAGACATGGGTGCTTCTACCTCTTTAGCTTCAACTTTGTGACCATATTTTCTGACATCAGATTGTTAGTGCTTCCACCATCAATGATCACATCACACCAATTATCTTCACATTTTCACTTGGTGCAAAAAAAAATCCTCCTTTGATCAAGTTCATTCTCTCCACTCAACAAGACTCTCTTATTAACTATGACTTATCCTCTTTTAGTATCTTTAGAATGAGATGACTTGTCATCTTCATCAACATGTGTAACTTTGGCCTGGCCTTCTATTCTCCAATCTAGCTTCCTTGGTGCTAGGAACATTAAAATGATCCATGCCCTGCTTCTCCACAATGAAAGCATTTTCCACAGAAACCTCCTCTTCCAGTTCCTTTCTCTCTTCCTCTTCTTCTTTTATTTTTGTTGTTTTGATCATGAAAATTATTGGAATTTTTTTCCTTTTGGTTTTGATTTCTACTACTTGCTTCATCCTTGTTCTTTTGATCATCATTTTGGCCTCCACATGACCATTCACTAGATCTTCCACCAGGACTTCTTCCACTATTATTGTTATCAAACCTTTTGCTCAGCTTCTCCTTAACTCTTAGGGAAAATTGGTAAGCCTCATCAATACTGGTCATTCAAACTAGACTCAACTCCTCTTGAATTCTTGGTCTTAACCTATTAAGATAACAAGAAAATTTCTCCTTATCATCTTTTACATGGTTAGTTCTAATGAGAACTCGATAGAACTCTTTAGTATACTCTTGAATAGATCTTCCCGCTTGCTTCAACGCTTGCATTTTGTTTAGCATATCTGACTCATAGTCCACAAGAATGAATTATCTCTTCAATTTAGCTATCATCTGCTCACATCTAGTCATTTTTTCCTTTGCTCTTCTATTTTGCTCCAATTGAATCTCCTACCACCAGATCTTTGCATGTCCCTTCAATTTTTCTTTTGCATATTTGACCCTATCAACATCCTCAATATCTTCATACTCAAAGTATTCCTATAAATCATTGATCCTCTAGATTCAAATTTCCTAAAAATGTGAGAACCTCAAACATAGGTCTTTTTCCAATCTTGTAGATGGCCTTAAAAAACCTCTCCTCCTTTTGGTTTAGAACTACCTCTACTTCAACATTTTCTTCTTCTTCATCCTCATCCTCCCTTTCATCTCTTACAATAAGATTTATTCCTCTGTGCATTTATTCTTCTGATTCTTGCATCTATCTTTAAAGGGCTCTCAAAACCCTCAATTGTAACACCTATAGCTCTTCCACCATGCTCTCTTTGTGGAGGCATTTTCATGTTTTCACTGAAATCCTAGTGCAAAATGCCTTATAATCGATGATCTATCTATATGCTCAGCCCAAACCATGATCCAAGTGTGAACTACCTCATAGTTGGTGATGTATCCACACACTTAGGAATTCCAGCTCAAATATGAATTGATGATGGGTGCTCCCCTTAATAGCATACTCATATAACAGAAATAAAGAAATAACAATAATCGGCAAGAATGAAATATGGTCTTTTTATTAGGAAGTCTATACAAATGTATAATTAAAGAATTTAGAATTACAATATGCTAATCCACATGGGTGCCTTCATTACAATAATCTACAAGATAAAGCTTTGAACTATCACCCAAAGCTATCTTAGACAAGGTTTGGGCATTTCTTAAATAGGCAATTTTTTGTCACTTAGAAAGGTTATATACACTCAAATTCAATACCTAAGGCTTAAAAACCCTAACAATATACATAAAGTTGGCCAAATACATTTTTGACATTTATATTGGAAGTTTTGGTCAGTTTGACTTTGCAAGGCCATAACTCTCAAATTGTTTCTCTATTTGGCAATTATAACCACTTTTTGAAATCCCTTAACTTCTTTTCTACTAGCTTAGTTCTATGCAAGTTCCGATCCATCGAGTTTATTGGTCTCATCCAAGAACATTTAGGCCTTCCATGGCGAGCCTAAAGTTTATATACCAAAATTACAAACCAAAAATTTGCAATAAATCTATGCATACACATGATATGACACTGAGCTTCAACTAGTAGGCTGATATATTCAAGATGAATATCCATCTCTAAAATTCGGACATTCTAAGCTCATATGACTGACTTAGTAAGTATAAAGCCTACATAGATAAAAATTCTACATTAATACAACCTTTATTCAAACAACTGAAATTAAATATTTTTTGTTGATTCAAGATTGCTCTCACACCCAGGATGCTCCTACTTCAGACACTTGGGGTAATTTGAAAAGTGACCCCATCATGTCTCAAGTATTTAGAGGAAAACCAAGATGGTTAACCTCCTCCCTTGCTAGACATGATGAATCTTCTACTAATCCCCCTTTCCATTTGACCAAGTATTCTTCATAATTTTTTTTCATTTAGTTTTTCCAACACAACTATCCTATATCTCCTTAATCATTTTAATAGCCAAACTAGATGGTGGAATACTCCACTACGCTTCTACAACTTCTTATCCATCACCTCCTTCATAATACTTTGTCAAATATGAAATGTTAAAAACTAGTGAAATATTCAATTTACTAGGCATCTCCACTCCATAAGCATTTCTAGAATCGTGCCTTTTCACTATCTCACATAGTCCAAACTTCTTCATTTTTAGCTTATTATATGTACCCATTGAAAAATGCACCTTTCTCAAATGAACCATGACTTTATCTACAATTTAAAATTCCTTATACCTCATTTCCACATCTTCCTTAGCCTTGTTTTGCATATTCATCTTTGTAATGTGTTTCCTCACCTCTTCATGGATATCCTTCAAATCTTCAAAAAATTCTTCTTCTTTAGCACTACTTATCTCTCCTTTTTCTAGCTACCTTAATTGAAAATCAATTTTGGGACTGCTCCCATATACAATATGGAATGGTGATTTACTAGTACTCCTATTGACAAAATTATTATATGCAAATTTTGTCTATAGTAAAATCAGATCTCGTCCTTCTAGATTATTACCAACCAAACATCTCAACAAGTTTCCCAAACTATGATCCACAACTTTTATTTGTCTATTAGTTCATGGATGATGTGATGAACTAAACTTCAAATCTATCTTGAATTTCTTCCACAATGTACTCTAGAAATACCCAACAAATTTGGTATCTCAATCTAAAACTATACTCTTTGGTAGACCATGTAATTTCATCCCCTCTCTAAAAAACAACTCTACCACATGAACATCATCACTAGTCTTCTTGTAGGGAATAAAATGTGCCATCTTTGAAAACCTATCAATCACCAAAAATAGAATCATGACCTTGCTGAGTCATGGGTAATCCAAGAACAAAGTCCATTCTTACATCCTCCCATGGCTTCTTTAGAATAGGAAATCGTTGAAACAATTCTGTATTCTACTTTACTCCTTTTGCCATCTGATATACTCTGCAACTCTATACAAACTTCTTACCATCTTGCCGCAACTTTAGCAAATAATAGTTCTCAACAACCAAAGAAATGGTTTTATCTCTACCAAAGTGTCTAGCCAATCCTCCACTATGCTTCTCCTTAATGAGATTCTATCTCATTAAACTTCTTAGAATGCACAAATGGCTCCCTTTGAAATACATACCATCTTGGATTTTGAAATCCAACCACTTTGTCGTATCAAGTGCAATAGGTTATGTACAAACCTTACATTCTTCACCAAAATTAGGATCCTTTGGATACAAATTACTGAGTTCCTTGAACCCAACAACCTCAATCTAAATTTCTGTTAGTAAATGTTGTCTTCTATGAAGAGCATATGCAACTTTGTTGGACTTCCCACTCTTATGTTTCAAATTTTTTTTATAACTCTAGCAAAGATCAACCTACTTAAAATGCCTTTGGTTCAATTTTCCTTGACTATTCAAATATTGCAAAGCTTGATGATCAGTATACAAAAAAAATTCCTTAGGAAGAAGATAGTGTCTCCACTTCTTCAATGCCTAAACTATAGCATAAAATCCCTAATCATAAACATAATATTTTATTTTGGAATCATTCAACTTCTTACTAAAATAAGATATAGGTCTTCCTTCTTGGCTCGAAATAGCTTTTATTGAAATATCACTTGTAGTGCCTCTCCCATTTGACTTTTGTAAGTCGTCCTGATGGATGCAACCTTGCTGATCTTTTGTTGTGATGGATCATGATTGTGACCCTAAGTGGTCTACACCATTGAGGTGTTTAGATTTATGTTTTTGTATCAGTTGCTTTGATTATGCTTTTGACTGATCTTTGAGATTATGATGTGATTTTTGGTTCACTAAGGTTTGTGCCAGTGGTTACCAGGATCGATGTGGTATCATGAGGTTGTTCTGTGATTACCTTGAGATGTGTGTAGAGATTGCACTATGTTCTTTTACCATGCTACACTAGACTAGGTTCCTATAGCAATGGTTAGTCATGTTTATGACTGTGTTTTCTTATGTGTTTTAAATGCCTTTTAATGCAGAGTAATCAATCATTATTAAATACTTAAGTAATTAGAATGGATTGTTCTTGTTGGATTATTTGGTTATGTGCTACAGACACTTACCTTGTTTTATTTTGATCTGAGAGATATCTATTCTTATGTGATGTTTTACACTTGGGATGACCTGAGGGTCAAATGTTACTCCTTGATTCTAGTATCATAGATATTAGACTACTATGTTGTTCAGTTAATCATATTGCATGATGATGCCATTTTGAGATGACAGTGTGTTTTATGTTGATATCTGGTTATCTGGTATTTGGATATACCTCTGATTAGGTTATGTGATGGATTTAATGCTATGGTTATTTACTTCATTCCTGCATTATTATGCTTTATGCGAACGTGAGTGATGTAAATAGATAATTTTAATATAATTAAATAAATGGTTAAATTAGGTGATTTAACACATTTATTGCTTCGGCTATGTTATTATATGCAATAGCACTTGATCGTGTTGTTTAGTGTGCAAGATTTATATCCCTAGCAGTGGCACATGGAGTTAGTGATTCAGCCTTTCATATTTTACCAATGTCGTCCTTATATGGTCGATGTATCCTTAATTAAATGTTTAATTAAAACCTTTTGGTGATTATTAAATCCGAACTCATTGCATTATGTGATTAGACTAGTAAGTGTGTTTGTGCATTTAGAGGTTCGCATTGTCGCAAAAGTTGTTTAAGAACAATTATGTGTTTTTGGGTTTTCAGGCTTTTTAATTGATTTATTTTAATTTTTGACAGCTTTGCCATAGATGAATTCCTATTTATAGGAATAGCCTATTTTCGTTTGGGTCGATTCGGGATTTAACTAGATTGGCTGGTTAAATGCCCTAATCAATTATTCACCCGAAAAGTGAATAAGTATCCAAAGAGGAATTTAATTCCTCACTTCTCACTTTCAAATTGGAAAGTTGGAGAGTAAAACCCAAAAATCCTCTTCATGAGGATTTACTATTTTGTTCGTTGTGGGAGCTACGGGTGTGGGATCGTCGTGAGGTCAGGCTCGTTGGATCTAGCTCGGAGAAACTTTGGATTGCTGCAATTTTCAGCTACTTCTGCGGGATATTTATTTTATGGTTCAGATTTCCGTTTTTCCCTTTTGCTTGTGAGGTAGGGCTTTCCTATTTTATTGTTTCTGCTATGTTTCTGCTCTTGTTTTTGGTAGCCATTTGTTTGGAGGCTGAGAACTAGTGTTCCCCTCCGTTTCTGTACGTTAGTTCTACCCGGTTGGGTGGGTATGAACATTTCCCTATTTTTTGGGATGAGGGTTTGGGATTTTATGCCGTTATGCTGGCCGTTTTTGCATATGGTGTCTGATTCCATTTATTTTTGGATTTTTGGGGTTTTTGAACCCAAAGGCCAAATGGGTTTTAATTTTGAAATTTTTTCAAAATTTGAGATTTTCACCTCGTTTTGCGTGCCATCTTGTTTTTTCTAGTTTTCTTGGCACATTGTGGTTCGTGGACCTGGATGATCCATTTGGATATCAGTCAGACCACTATTGCACTTTTATATTGCATTGGGATGCATGTTGCATCCATACTCCCGACGTTGTGATCGGTTGAGTAATTTTATTCTTGTTATGGTTTTTGTTGGACCTTTGCTTTTGTTTCGTGAACGCTAGGATTCGTGTAGAATCCATACTCTCAGATTGAGGCCGGTTGAGTGAGTTCACGATGTTTGGTCTTGTTACATCATTGGGATTCGTGTAAAATCCATACTCTCAGATTGAGGCCGGTTGAGTGGTTTTATGATGTATGGTTTTATTGGCTTTGGGATTCGTGTAGAATCTGTCCTTCTCGTGTTGTGTTCAGTTGGGTATTTTCTTTGCATTGTGTTCTCATTCCTGTCCTTGTGTTATGATCTTCGTGATGGTGGTGCGCCACACACGAGTACGTGCACATACATTTGTTGGGTGACTTGCGAGGCCCGATCTTTCATGGATTTGCCGAAAGTTATGATCATTGGGGTTGGGATGGGAGTATGCATGCCTACGGGCACTTGTCATAGGATGAGCATGGGTAGGGTAGGGTAGCATATGGAGGGGGCTTCTATCTTGCAGCCCGACGATCATGACGCCATGGGTATGGCTGAGAGGAGCTTGTTTAAGTGATAACTAAAGAAAATGTGTGACTGGTAATAAAACTTAAGATAATAAAATGGTACTTTTGTGTATTGGCCTTCCATTGAGGGAGTTGAGCTACACGGTGTATTGGCCTTCCGTTGAGGGAGTTGAGCTACACAAATCTGAGCTTGGGCTTGTTAATGCCAAGAGACTCTCCATGATGCTAGTCCCTACATAGTAGCCTATTGAGTGTCTGACCAGGACCTGTACTCCTTGCATTGTCTTAGGTTCTTGGTTGCAGCCATCATACTGTTTGGCATAAGTGTTAGCCATGGATGTTGTGTTTTATGTGTGTTTGTGGTTGGATCATTATCTCCATCAGCACGACAGGTGTGGACCTATGGGTTGGGAGGCGTAGCTACCTTCACCACTGCTAGGGATCGGTGCACAAAGACGATCTTTGTCCTAGTGCGACTGTTTTTGGATGTCTTCACTTGGTACTTCGGGTTTCAGAGTATGCTTTCTTGTGATTTATACTTTCATTGGGATGCTTGTATATCATGTTTAGATGATGTTATTTTATTTGGCGCATTCCCTTATTATGATGTTTAGCATATGATTAGATGATGTTATTTTATTTAGTAGTATATCTATTGCTTACTGCTGTTTAGCATGTGATAGGAGATGTTATCTACTGTAGGATTATCTTATGCATTATCACTAGCATGTTAGATTTCCTTATGCTTATATTGTTGCATGTTTTTAGTAGTGACGTCCCTATTACAACAGTACCAACGATCTGGTCAGTGGCTTGGGATGTTACGCACGGGGGATGGCTAGGATCCACGATGGTCTTATGATGCTATTGGCGGTTGGGAGGAACTGTGTACTTAGTTTGGTTGTTTTGTTCCTATGATGTATTTTGTACATTGTGATGTTGCTTTTGTTCTTTGCAATGCTTATTTTCAGTGTGTTATTTGCTGCTGTAGTTTAGATGGTTTGGTGTTCTTCATTCTGTGTTGTTCTTGCACTCGAGTGTTCATTCCTTGAGCCTTGGTGGATCCGGTACTCCCCGGTGTGGAGGTTCTTTTGTCAAATTTTCCCCGTTTTTGAGTTCTAGAAGTGTTTTTACTTTCTATGGGCGACATTTGTTCAGCATTGTGCGAAACTGATAAAGTATCGCACGCCCATAGAAAGAATGTCATACGATACTATAAAGTGTCACACGCATTACTGAAGAAGTGTCATACGACACTGGAAGAGTGTCACACGACTTTATGAGAAATGTCACGCGATACTTTTCCAGTATCGCACGCCTTCTTGAGAAGTGTCGCACACAGTAAGGGAGTAGTGTCGCATGCCTTTTGGTTAAAACCTGCACGTGCCAACAACAGGCACTTTTTGTAGTATTCTGATCTTTTTGAGAGTTGATCTGGATACCCTTTTGGGCATTCTTCAAGCCTATGCTGTTGCATTTTGAATTCTGTCAGTTTCTCTTGAAATCGAGTTTTTGTGTTTTTGTTTTAGTCTCTTGGGGTTTAAAATATATCGTTTAAGTATAAGTTGATGTATATACTTAAGATATATTTTAATATATGCGACAAATCATTTGAGATAGGTTTCAGACCTCTCAGAGATAAGTTATGGATTCTAGGAAATTTCAGGGCTTCAGAAATCCAGACTTAGCCAATTTTCAGGTCTTCAGGATTTTAGGCTTAGCCAAATTTTGGGATTCTGCATTTTACCCCAGCTTGGTGTTTTTTTGATGACTGGTTGTTTCTTGTGCCCTCATTATGTGCGTTGTCATTGTTGGCTTGTTTGTGTGTGTCAGTTTGGTAGTGGTGTTTGGAGATTTGTTGGTTGCCGAGATGGTGGTGAAGTCTTCTGTTGCAATCTTTGTGATCCCTGTATGATGTTGTCTTGTGCATTCATACTTGTAAAAAAAAAAATCTTGGCTTGATTTGAATCCTTGCTTCCAAGGATCTCCGGGCAGGGCATTACATCACTGGCATCACAATCTACTTGAAACACCTTGTTAAAATATGGAAGTGCTAAAACAGGCTGCTCTGTAACTTTCTACTTCAATAGATTAAAGCTCTTATCTACTCCTATAGTCCACTTAAATTCTTTACTATCCCTCCTCATTGTTTCAATCAAGGGTCCACATATACTTCTAAAACCGCTTACAAACTTTCTATAAAAACTGGTCAGTCCATGAAAATATCTTACCTCTATAACACTCTTTGGAGTAGGGCATTCAAGGATAGCCTTCACTTTCTCTGGGTCCATTTTTAGATCTTCTACTAAAACAAAAAAATCCCAAGTACACCAACTCCTTCATAAAACTACACTTCTTCAAGCTTATCAACAACTTTTCTTTTCTCAACTTATCAAACACCTTTCAAATATGCATTAAATGCTTCTCCAATGTCTTACTAAAGATTAATATATCATCTAGGTAAATAATGACAAACTTACCCATAAAATCCTTCAATACCTCATTTAGGAGCCTCGTGAAAGTGCTCAAAACAATGGTTAGCCCAAAAGGCATGACTAACCACTCATACACTTGTTCCCTTGTTTTGAAGGTAGTCTTCCACTTGTCTCTTTCTTTGATGCAAATTTGATGGTTCCCACTTTTTAGATCTATCTTTTTGAAATACACAACTCTACTCAAATAGTCCATAATATCATCCATCCTTGGCAATGGAAATCTATACTTGATTGTGATCTTTTTGATACCCTACAAATTTTTGCACATCCTCCATTCTCCATTGGTGCTAATACTATTATACAACACATGGAATTAGACTCTCTCAAATCAACCCCTTTTATAACAACTACTTTTCACTTTCTACTAGCGTCATTCTATTCACTACCTTATTTAGGAAAATCACTCTTGGATTTGGATCCATTTTGTGATAGATATTCCTCACTAGGGGTAATCCATCATGTACATTATCTGACACAATTATTAAAAATGTTTTAGAATAATTGAGAGAGGGGGGGGGGGGGGGGGGGGTGAATTAGTTATTCAAGGTCCAAATGTCCTAATAAAACTTTTTCATTTAGTGTAGTGACCCCATTTACCTAGCCATGCATCCAAGCTAAACATTCCTCTTAGCAAGTTACTGATAAAACAACATGCAAGAATAAGACATGAAAGATCAACACATAACATAGTGATTTATGTGGAAACCCAATTTGGAAAAAACCACTAGTAACATGCTACTCCTTTCTCACTCTTCTGAAGTGATGCCCTATGAAAGGCTACAAAACACATTGTTAAATGTCACCTGGTTAAAGGATTTCAACCACCTTGTTAGAAGTGGACCTGGTTAAAGGACTTTAGAAAATTCACTTGGAATGTCACCCTATCAAAGGACTTACAAAATGGTTGTTAAACCAACCTAGGTTAATAGGATTTTCCCTAATTGATACAATTTCTAAAGACTAACAATAAGGGCTTTTGATCTGATACAACTCACAACATAACTTATAGATTTCAGATCTCAATTCAGTTCAAAAATTTGCCTAGCTTTCAGTCTCTACAGTTCTAATAGCTTGTCCTCCTTTCAAGCTTTGTCTCCTTGAGTCTCCATGCTCGTTGTGCCAATGCAATCACTTTTGTGGTCTTCTATCAAAGTTGAGTCTTTGTATTATGTTCTTTCCTCTTGATGCTTTCTCCTTGACACCATAGAGTCTCTCCAATCCCCTCTACTCTTGCTTCTTGACCTACAACTCCTTAAATAGAAGTCTAGAATACTTTTCCCACTCTAATCTTCCCACTCTTATTTATGGTTTGAATGGATTAGGTAAGATATGATGTATCTTCCCCTTATCTTGTTTCTTCTAGAAACATCATGTAGAATCCTCCTGAATTCACCTAAACCTAGAATTCTATGCCACTAGCTCAACATTCTTATCTTCTATCCAATTCACAAAATTTAAAGTGACAAAATTGTCAGCTCAGATCTGGTGAATCTCTGACTTTTTAAATAATGCAGTAGCTTGGCACTATTGACTTTCTGATGCTCGACACATATTGTGTTACTTGATATCTACTATGGATTCACTCAACATCAACTAAGTTTTACTGATGCTCGACACCTATTACATTTTTGTCTAGCTCGACACCTAAACTTGCTTGAAACCTTCTATTTCACTCAACACACACTAGATTTTGCATTTACTTGGCACTTACTGATAGTCTACTTGGCATGAACTAACTTGCTTAGCGCCCACTAATGAATTTAGTTAAGCTTTGCAGAAAATTTTGTTATAACTTATTCTTCCATAGTTTCTAAGTGCGGCCAACCTCTATATCTTCAAGTGTATTATCAATACATCATTTTATCATTTTCTTAACTGATCCTTGTACTTCATTAAAAAACCATAACTCAACCTTTCCCTTGGGTTTTTTTGTTACATCTTATTGATTAAATCCTCTTCATCAATCAACTAAGTGATAGCACTTGGATCTTATAAGAAAATGTCATTCCAAAAAATACCAGGTTTGACATCAATGAAAAAACAATGATTAAAAACATTCTTTATCAACAATCTCCCTTCTTCAATAATGATCTTTTCAATTGGATTTCAACAATCTCCATCTTTGGCATTGATGGCAAACCAAACTGATCAACCAAGTTGACAAAATGCTAACTAGGTTAAAATAGTAAATCAAACGCCAAAAAGAAAACTTTGTATCTAAACTTATTCATTCTATTAGAAACTTTGAATTTCTTATGACTCCCTCTAAATTCTATTACTAACCCTTTCAAAATATGAGGGATTTCTCTTTTGCTGATACACTGTCTTCTCCTTTTTGTTCTACTCCCTCTCTGATCTTGTCATCCTGATTGATTCTTGTCTGTGTTGTTTTCTCCCTCTTAGCCACTATTTCTCCCTTTACACATTTGATCCTGTAGATTTGATCAGTTTCTACTATTTCTCCCTCTTTGAGAACAATGCCAAAGACATATTATTTCAACATCTTATCATACAAGTGTAGCATTTGTAGGAACTCTAACTCATCCCTTTGTCACCTTGTCTATAACTTATTTGGAATTTTAGTATTTTAATTACTTCAAGAAATACCTAAACTAAGTATCCTCTGCATCAATTTATATCATTTCAACAATCAACTCATTTGATGCAGGGCAGTCTTGATGTTACTTAAACAACCTTGGATAGGGGTATCACCCCTAACTTACCTCGAAGATACTCAAATGAATATTTAGGTAATGGATTTGTGAAGATGTCAACAATTTGTTCCTTTGAGTTGACATATTCCATCTTTAATTATTTTTCTTCCCCTAGTTCTCTTACATAGTGATACTTAATTGCAATGTGCTTTGTTTTGGCATGCATCATAGGATTCTTTGATATGTTGATGGAACTTGTGTGATCACACTAGAGTATCACAAGTTTAGTTACCTCTTCCTTCATACCTTTCAATAGGTGCTTTATCCATACAATATTGGTGCAATTGATGGTAGAACCAACATACTCAGCTTCAGCTATGGACTATGAGGTACAACTTTATTTTTTCTAGTCCAAGTGACTAATATTTTTCCTAAGAAGAGTGCTCCTCCACTGGTGCTTTTTCTATCATCTATATTACCTCCCCAACCTACGTCAGTGTAGGCATTCAACTCAAACTTTTTAGTCCTCTTGTAGTATAAGCCAAAGTCATCTGTTCCTTTTAGGTGCCTCATTATTCTTTTTAATGCCATAAGATGATTTTATATTGGGTTTACAAAAAATCTTGCCACTATTCCAATAGATAATGCAATGTCTGGTCTATTATTTACAACATACTATAACTTTCCAGTCATTGATTTGTACATTGTCTAGTTTACTTCAGCTGACTCATCATTCTTGGATAACTTATGTCCAATTACCATTGGTGTATTGGCTAGTTTTGAATCCTCTAAGCCAAATGTTTTGAGTTTCTCTTTGATATATTTTGATTGAGTCACAAATATGCCATGTTTTAGTTGATGAACTTGCAATCCAACAAAGATCAAACATTGACACCTCAAACTCATGTTTCATTTGATCAACAAAATCTTTACATGGTGCATCTTTTCCTCCAAATATTATATCATCAACAAAGATTTTAGATATTAGAATATCTTTACCTTTTTCTGCCTTGATATATAGGTTATTGTTGTCATCTATTCTCTCAAAGCCTATCTTCACAAAATATTTGTGAAGTCTCTCATACCAAGCTCTAGGCACTTGTTTCAAACCATAAAGTGCTTTATACAATTTGCAAACCATATCCTTGTTGTTGTCATCAACAAATCCCTCTGGTTGTTTAATGTAGACTTCCTCTTTCAATATACCATTCAGAAAAGTAGATTTTACATCCATTTGGTAAAATTTAAAACCTTTGTAAGAAGCATATGCAAGTAGAGTTCTTACTCCTTCCATCCTTGCAACAGGGGCAAATTTTTCCCCATAGTTCAGTCCTTCTTCTTGTGCATAACCTTTACAGACTAGTTTAGTGTTATTTCTTGTGATCTCACCATTCTCATCTAGCTTATTCCTAAATACCCACTTGGTACCAATCACATTCTTATTAACTAGTCTTGGAACTAAAGTCCAAGTTTTGTTCTTCTGCATCTACTAAATCTCCTCCTCCATAGATTTACACCAATCATCACCCAGTAGCACATCTTTCACTATTTTGGGTTCAATCTTGCTTAGCAAACATGATTCATTTCTTAGTATGTTCCTTGTCATTAGTATAACTTCCTTATCAACAATAATTTTTTTAGTAGGGTGATTTCTTCTCACAACTTGGATAGCCTTTGTTCTATCTTGGTTTCCATGTTTGGTCTTTCAGCTCCAGAGTCACTGTGCATATGTCTTTCTAGTAGCTCAACATTTCTTTCATGTATACTAATTTTTGATTCAGAATGTGCATTGTCTTCATTTTGCAACTTAGCTTCTGAATGTAACTCAACATTCACTGGTTGTGACTCGGCTGATATTGAAACTTGTTGCTAATTCCCAACTTGATTAGTAGCTTCCTCTTTAGCAAGCATTCCTTCATAATAGTATACAACAGATTTGTACTCTTTTGGTTTCTTGATGGATTCATCATCCTGAACTTTTGTATGCTCATCAGAGTTTACATTTGCACTCTCCACAATTTTTTTAGTGTTTTTATTTAAACACTTATATGCTTTACTTCTAATGGAGTATCCAAGAAATATACCTTCATCACTCTTTGCATCAAACTTGCCATTTCTAGAGTCTTTAAGAATATAACACTTACAACCAAACACTTTGAAATGTTTTACATTGGGTGAGTGACCATACCATAATTCAAAAGGTGTTGCATTTGTACCTTTCTTGATTTGTACTTGATTCAAGGTGTAGACAACTGTACTTATAGCTTCTCTCCAGTACTTTAGAGCAACATTCTTCTCCATCATTAATGTTTTAGCATAGTCCATAATTGATCTATTCCTCCTCTCTGCTATTCCATTCTGTGGGGAAGTTTTAGGTGCTGATGTTTGTCTCTTAATTCCTTTATCATTGCAAAATGTCTCAAATTCTTTTGATGTGAACTGTCCTCCTTTGTCATATCTTAGGCACTTTAGACTCTTCCCTATTTCTTTCTCAACACTGGCAAAATACCACTTAAAAATTTGAAATACATCAAATTTTTTCTTTAAGAACATGGTAGTCATCATCCTAGAGTAGTCATCAAAAAACAACATTATATATCTATCTCCTTTGTAAATTTGCACTTCTATTGAGCCACATAAGTCAGTATGGACTAACTCTAGTATTTCTTTAAAAGTGTAGGTTTTGCATTTGAAACTTGACTTGGTCATCTTTCCTAGTTGACACTGTTTGCACATTGTATTGTCAAGCTTCTTCAGTTTAGAAAAACCTTTGACTTTCTTCATTTTTCTAATGCTAATTAGATTATCAAAGTTGACATGACATATCCTTTTATGCCATAGCCACACATCATCAAATCTTACAATAAGACAGGCAACATCCTCCATATCTAGGTAAAACAAATTACTCCTAGTTTGGTCTCTTTTTCCTATCAGATTTCCATTAGAGTCATAGATCTTGGAAATTTTGTTTCCACATTCTACTTTGCATCCTACATTGCTTAACTGTGACACACTCAACAGATTGTAGTTCAATCCTTCAACATAATATGCATTATCACATGAAATTTTCTTTGTAATCTTAATGGAACCTTTTTCTTTGATTAGACATGGAGCATCATTTCCAAATCTAACACTATTTCTATCATACCGAGTTAAGGTAACAAACTTACTTTTGTCTCCTGTCATGTGATGTGAACATCCACTATTGATAATCCACCTATCACTCTTGTTTACATAGGTTACTAGTGCTATTGCCTCATCTTTGTCTGACTCATCCTTCATGGCTACATAGACTACCTCATCATCATTTTCATTAGAATTTTCTTCTTCAACAACGTAGCACTTTTTGCCTTTGTCTTTGTAATCTTCGCTATCATCTTCTCTTTTGTTCTTGTACTTGTTGCCCTCTCTGTGGTTCTTTTTATGTGTTCACCTTGCAGCAATATGTCCTACTTCATTGCAATTAAAACAAATGATAAGCAACTTACCTTTGAATTTACCTTTGCCTCTGTGAAATCTTCTGGCCAGTAATGCTTCTAATTGTTCCACATCTTCATCTATGCTGTTGTCACTGGATGCATAATTTATCTTTCTTTTCTTCTTCTTTGGTTTCACCTCTCTAGTGTCTTTTAATAATACCTTGGCCTTGAAAGAAAATTCAAGATTCTCAGGTTTGTAGTTATCAAAGTTGGATAACTCAAATGCAGTAAGTCTTCCCACTATACCTTTAAGAGTTAGTTTGTTTCCTGGTATGCATCTCAACTCTTGGATGATTGATACTTTAATAGCATGGATGGGGAGAAGGTTCTTAAAATTTTTCTAATAATAGTTTCATCATCTAAATGACTACTTGAACTTCTTATTGCACTTACCACTTCCTTTATTCTAGAGGCATATTGGGCAATGTTCTCACCTTCCTCCATTCTCATGTCATCAAACTTTCCTCTGAGGCTTTCTCTTTTTTCTCTTTGGACATTTTGATCTCCTCCATAAATATTTGACAAGGCTTCCCACATCTTAAAGGTAGAGGTACATCTCTTGAGATCATCAAATTCAACATAGCTAAGAGTAGAGGCAATTTTCAACATTGCTTGATTGTGCTCCTTCTTTTTCTTCATATCTTCTGCAATAGGGACACCAACTGGATCAACATGTTCCACTTTGACTAAGGTTTGTACATGATCACCTATTGATCCAAGATGCAACTTCATTAAACTTTTCCATGTAGCAAAGTTATCTCTGTTGAGCTTGGGAACTTCTCTCTTGGACATTTTGATCTTTCTGCTTCTTGTACCTTTAAACCAAATCAACAAATGGCTCTGATACCAATTGTTAGAAATGCTTTAGAATAACTAAGAGCGAGGGTGGTGAATTAGTTATTTAAGGTTCAAATGTCTTAATAAAACATTTTAACTTAGTGTAGTGAGCCCATTTAACTAACCATGCATCCAAGCTAAACATTCCTCTTAGCAAGTTTCTGATAAAACAACATGCATGAATAAGACATGAAAGATCAACAAATAACACAATGATTTGCATGGAAACCCAATTTGGGAAAAACCACTAGTAACATGCTACTCCTTTCTCACTCTTCTGAAGTGATGCCCTATGAAAGGCCTACCTTGTTAAAGGCTACAAAACACACTATTAAATGTGACTTGGTTAAAGGATTTCAACCACCCTGTTAGAAGTGGACTTGGTTAAAGGACTTTAGAACATTCACTTGGATTGTCATCCTATTAAAGGATTTACAAAATGGCTATTAAACCAACCTAAGTTCATAAGATTTTCCCTAATTGATATAATTTCTAGAGAGTAACAATAAGGGCTTTTGATTTGATACAACTCACAACATAACTTACAGATTTTAGATCTCAATTTAGTTCACAAATTTGCCTAGCTTTCAGTCTCTGCAGTTTTGATAGTTTTTCCTCCTTTCAACCTTTGTCTCCTTGAGTCTCCATGCTCGTTGTGCCAATGTAATCAATTCTGTGGTCACCTATCGAAGTTGAGTCTCTATACTCTGTTCTTCCCTCTCGATGCCTTCTCCTTAAAACCATATAGTCTCTCTAATCCCCTCTACTCTCTCTTCTTGACCTGTAACTCCTTAAATAGAAGTTTGGAATACTTTTCCTGCTCTAATCTTTTTGCTCTTATTTGGGTTTGAATGGATTAGGTAAGATATGATCTATCTTCCCCTTATCTTGTTTCTTCTAGAAACATCATGTAGAATCCTCTTGGATTTTCCTAAAAATGGTTAATCGAGAATTCTATGCCACCAGCTCAACATTCTTATCTTCCATCTAGTTCACAAAATTCAAGGTAACAAACTTGTCAACTCAGATTTGGCAAATTTTTGACTTTTCAAATAATGTAGCAACTCAGTACTATTGACTTTCTGATGCTTGGCACATACTATGTTACTCGACACCTACTGTGGATTCACTCGGCATCAACTAAGTTTTACTGATGCTTAACACCTATTACATTTTTGTCTAGCTTGGCACCTGAACTTGCTCAACAGCTTTTGTTTCACTTAGTACACACTAGATTTTTCATTTATTCATCACTTACTGATAGTCTACTTGGCATGAACTAACTTGCTCGGCTCCCACTGATGAATTTAGTCAAGCTTTGTAGACAGTTTTGTTATAACTTATTCTTTCAGAGTTTCTAAGAGTGGCCAACCTCTGTATCTTCAAGTGTATTATCAATACATCATTTTATCATTGTCTTAACTGATCTTTGTACTTCATTACAAAACCATAACTCAACCTTTCCCTTAGGTGCTTTTGTTACATCTTATTGATTAAATTGGCACTATAAAATTAAAATGATCTATTCTCTTCTTCTCTGTAGTCAAAGTATTGTCTATGGAAACCTCCTCTTCCAAATCCTTTCCCTCTTTCTCTTCCTCTCCGATCTCTATTTTTTTGATCATGGAAACTATTGAAATTATTTCCCCTCTAGTTATAACTTCTACTGCTTGCCTCATCTTGTTTTATTAACGATCATTTCAGCCTCCATAAGACCATCTGCCAGATCTTCCACCACGTCTTCTTCCACTATTGTTGTTATCAAACATTTTTCTCAACTTCTCCTCAACTCTTAGGGAAAACTAGTATGGTTCCTCAATACTGGTCATTAAAACTAGATTCAACTCCTCCTAAATTCTTGGTATTAATCCATTAATATAACAAGAAAATTTCTCCTTATCAACTTCTACATGGCCTATTCTAATGAGAACTCGATAGAACTCTTTAGTACACTCTTGAACAGATCTTCTTGCTTGCTTCAACCCTTGTAGTTTCTTTAGTAGGTCCAATTCATAACCCATGAGAATGAATTATCTCTTCAATTTAGCTATCATCCAGTCCCATTTGGTGATTTTGTCCTTTCCTCTTCTATTTTCTCCAACTAAATCTCCTACCACTAGATCTTTGCATGTCCCTTCAGTTTCACTTTCACAAACTTGACCCTATTAGGATCCTCAATATCTTCATACTCAAAGTATTCTTCCAATTTTTTGATCCAATTAATCAACTCCTCCAGCTTGAGATTTCTTGAAAATGTGGGAACCTCAAACTTAGGTCTTTTTTGAATCTTGGAGATGGCCTTAAAAATCCTCTCCTCCTCTTGGTTTTGAACTACCTTTACTTTAGCATTTTCCTCTTCTTCATCCTCATCCTATCTTTCATCTCTTATGACAAGATTTATTCCTCTATACATTAATTTATTTTAATGCTTTCATCTGTCTTTAGAGGGCTCTAAAGATTTTAGCTGTAACATCTTTCATCACACTCTCTTTGTAGAGGCATTATTGTACTTTTGGTAAAATCATAGTGCAAACTGTTTGAAAATTGGAAATCTATCTACACGATCAGCCCAAACCATGATCCTAGTGTGAACTACCTCATAGTCAGTGATCTTTCTACATACTTAGGAACACCAACTTAGAGACTACTTGATGAAGGGTGCTCCCATTAATAGCATAATCACATAACAAAATTAAAGAAATAACAACAATTGGTAAGAAAATAATATGGGCTTCTTATTATCATTATAAATGCATAATTAGAAAATTTATAATTGTAATATGCTAACCCACATGGGCACCTTGATTATAGTAATCTACAAGATAAAGCTGCATTCTATCACCCAGAGTTTTCCTAGACAATGTTCAAGCATTTCTTAAATAGGAAACTTTATGCTACCTAGGAAGGTTCTAGACACTCAAACTTCATATCTAGGGCCAGCTGACCCTAACAATACATATAAAGTCAGCCAAATAATTTTTTGACATCTATTTTGGATGTTTTGGTTAGTTTGACTTCAAAAGGCCACAACTCTTGAACCATTGCTATGATCAGCTATTATAACCACTTTTCAGAATCCCCAGCTTCTAATCTATAGGCTCATATATTCCCAAATGCCCATTCATCAAGTTTTTAAGCCTCATTCGAGCATGTTTAGGCCTTCAACTATGAGCCTAAAGTTTATATACCAAAATTGCAAGCCAAAAATATGCAATAAATTCATGAATATGAATTGTATGGAACCGATCCTCAACTGGTAGGATGATATATCCAAGATGAATATCCACCTCTAAAATTAGGAAATTTCAAGCTCATATGATTGACTTACTAAGTATCAAGACTCCACAAACATAAATTTTGCATTAAGACAACCCTTATTCAAACAGTTATAATGAAATATTTTTGTTTGATGCAAGATTGTTCTTACACCTAGGATGCTCCTACATCAAAACCAAAAACTATTTCTTTCTTGGCCCAAAATAATATACTTGGGAGCTCTCCTCATTCCCATGATGAGGTTCTATGATGAATGAGGTTTTTTCACTTTTAACCATGAGGAAGTCTTATCTACCTCTGCATGATGGAACTCCTAACTTCCCTTAGTTCCCTAGCAACTAGCTATTCAAACTCTATTTAGGAAGTGTCATTTAAAGGATTTATTTTTTGACTTCATGATTCATAATCAACTACTTTTAATCAATCCATGTAGTAGGTCATAGGATCCTTAGCCTCAAGCCTTAAAAGTAGGAGCATCGTCATCTCTTCTCCCCTATGAGGTCTTTCTTGTTCTTCCCTACTTAATTCATTTTTTACTAAGACATAAGGGCTCTGAGATGAATATCTCCTACATACATCAAGGGGTTCTATTCCCTATCATTTGGTACTACTAGTTTGTGCTAATAGAGTTCATGGTGAAAATTATTAATTAAAGATAGGGAGTTCATGAAAGCACAATAAAATTCATGAGGTATATTTAAGGAGGGACTAAGGCCTTGAACTATTCTAGTCAACTAGAAATTCAACATTTTTTCCTTAAGAAAAAGGGCATATACCTAGGCCAATGGACAACACTAAAGTAAATCAAGTATCTTGTCTATAATTTGAGTAATATTATCATTCAACACTATAATATCATCATCCTTATTCCTTAATTCCTATTGTTGATTACGAATAGTTCTTTCTTATCATATTTTTTCCTCCCTCCAATTAGCCTTCTCTAATAGTAGGTGATGATACAAACTAGTCCCAACTGATACGGGAGTAGATAGATCAGGTGGAGGCATTAGACCCTACCTCTCTATGTCAATCCAACCCTATGCCACAAAAACCCTTGGCTAACATGATTCTTCTTCATAAGCTGGTATTCCAATCCTTAAAACAATTATTGTTTCTTGGTTTTCAATTACAACTTGATGTGGCTTCTCACACTATCCCTATTATGTGGTTCAAAATTTATTTTGTTTACATTGTTCAACCTCTAATTATTTTTCAATTTGAACAAGATTTTATAACCCTAAAATAGGAATATGCAAAACTTACTTATCATTAAATTATGCACTAATATCATAAACTTCAACATTGATATAGTCACTAGTTTTTGCAAGAAGATTTTCTTGAGTTTCATTTGTGTTTGGCACATCACCCTCAAGAACTAATTCATTTCCTTCACATAGATCTTCATTTATCACTTTCCTTATTTTTTTAGGACCATTTTCAATGTTTTTTATTGACACATTGGTTTTAGTTTGTGATTCTTCAATATTTCTTCATGATACAACTATTTCTCTTTCGTCCCATATTTCAAGGTTAATTGTTTCATGTTCTACATTTTTAGAAGGAACAACACCATCAATGTGGGTTTGATCATTGTTAGGAGTTCCATAAATTATTCTACTACTCTTTTTGATAGGTTCTTGAGGTGTTGTCTTGGAAACCCTTTTTCATTTGTTGTTGGAAGATTCTTCTTTTGTCTCCTCAAATTGAACATGTTTATTCTTTAAAGGTCACTTCTTAGGGGTACTATGGTCCATATAATTTTTGTGTCTCTTCAGTCTAGATTTCATCAATTTGTGTATTCTCTTCTACTTCTTTCTCTTTATCCCCTTGGATAGGAGACCTAGTTGTTATTCAAGATCAAGGATTGCTAGGTTTTTCACAAAACTTAGTTCTTTCCTTCTTTTTCTTAGAAATAGAGGGTTCTAGAGAGACTAAAACCTTCTTCTTTTTACTAGTTGTAGGGTTTTCAAAGGAAGAGGGTTCCAGGTGTTCAATAATCTTAACTTTACTATTAGGACTTTTAATGATCCTACCTACTATAATACCCCTAAATTGGCACATTGACATTCGAAACCAATTTTGGTGCATCAATCTTACAACATACAATTTCTTGATCAATTAAGGCCTATTGTACTAGACATTTTTTTATTCTAATTGTCTATACTTGACCTAAGTTCCAAATGCATAAAACCACTAATTTGCATTAATCAGATACTTTATTTATTTTCTAAATATTGATCAAAATTGGCTAAATTAACCTTCTAAATAAATTAATTTAATTAAAAATCGTAGCACTTTAATTAAATTAAAATCCAACCCTTTAGCTAATACACATGAAAAAGGAATAAAACATATTGATTTAATTAAATATACATGTCATAATTGTTGGAACTAATTATTTAATTAATTAGAATCAAATTATGACATTGTATTTAAATGGATCAATGGTTTCCTAATTCATTGCACATGAAAATGGAATTAAATATATTGATTTAATTAAATATCCTCATTATAATTGTTGAAATTAATTATTAATTGATTAGAATATTAATTAATTATGAGGTCATATTTGAATGGATCAATATTCTCCCCTAATTAATCTCATTCAACTTCATAAAAAATGGAGGACTCAGTTTCTCCTTTAATTTGAACTGTGCATCCTATTTAATCTTGACCATTGATAGGGTCCAAGATTCTATAAAAGAGACATTTTGTTGGTTTAAAGAATAATTTTGATAGCTGAGTGTCAATAAACTTAACCATTTTTCACTATACATGCCGAGCAAAGAGTAGGTGTCGAGTGATATCAAGTGCTGAGTGATATCAAATGCCGAGTGATATCAAGTGCTGAGTTATTGAAGTGCCGTGTAACATAAAGTGCCGAGTGATACAATTTTGTTTAGGTGCCGAGCTATCCAAGAAACAACATGTGCCGAGCATCAGTAATGCTTCAAGAGCCGAGTAACTTAGGATATCAACATAAGAGTTTGTAATTACACAAACTATGATGTAAACCATTTTTGTAGCTAACATAAGGTAAATCTCGAAAGATCTAGAGATAAGAACGAATCTTTTACATTTCCAATGCAATCTGAATGCAACCAATTGGAAAATTGGAAAGGCATGCAACCAATCAGCAAAAAGGGAAGTATTGAGCAGGAAATTGAGATTCAATGTGAATTGTAGATCCATATCTAAGCCTAAGTCTTCGAAGTCTTTTTAAGGAAGACAAAAGATTCACTATAATGATGATGAGAGAAGGAGAATAGTGTTACGGGAAAACCATAATGGAATTCAGTGAAAGAAGACATAGAGAGTAAGAGCAGCAATTCAATATTTAGTTGATCAGAACAAAGAAAAGGAGACGAACAGAAATCAAATCTTAGAGGATTGAAATTAGAGAGAGCCAGAACAAGTGCCTGCACTCAGCAATCAAGGATTGCAAACTATCAAGTTTATAATACCTAATACTCTCTTACCATTGTATTATAAAGGAAATCCTATGTAGATAGGTTGGCTTAATAGCTATTTGTCCTTATCAAAAGGTGATTAAATCCTTTAACAGGGTGACACTTCATGTTAAGTGTTTGTAAATCCTTTAACTAGGTCACTATTGATACAATGTAAAGCCTTTAACAGGGAAGACAATTAGAAGTGGTTAAACAATATTACTGCAGTGAATTTTTGTGGGTATCATCCCTACCCCAGTTTTACCTTCTTATTTTTGGAGGGTTTTTGGGTTACCAAATTCCAGTGTTATGTGTTGTTGATGCATGTCTTTAGTTTCATATTTTTGGGTTACCTTCATCATGAACTTAATGTGAAAGACATTGAGATCTCTACACTAAAGATGCAAAATGAACAATTCCAGAAAGACTTAAGAAGAGAAAAGGAAATTTCAGAAAGCTTCAACAAACCCAATGAAGCCATCAAGTATTTTGAGCAATTACTGAAATCCCCAAGATCAACCCATGATACATTAGGACTTGGATACAACAGCACTGAAGTTGGAGAATCATCAAAGAGTACTGAACAAAGAAGTGACAAAGGTAAAAATTTCAAACTTACATGTCATTTCTGTGGAAAGAAAGGACATACATCTAATGTATGTAGAAGCAAGAATGCCCATCAGCATGATAAGCTTAATAATGTAAACTATTGTCATAAGTGCAAGAAGCAAGGTCATCAAGTATATGAATGTAGAACCAAGACTATTAAGACATCAAGATTTGAGGGTCACTGTCATAATTGCAAGAAATATGGACATAGAGCTTTTGAATGCAGATCAAAGCCTATGTGGACATCAAATCAACCAGCAAAGACATCAAACCATGAATTTTGGGATTACAACACCAGGTACAGTTGTCATTATTGTCAAGAGTATGGACATATACCCCAAAATTGCATAAGAACACATTTTAGGGGAAAATATAAAAGATGGTTGAGTCAAACCACATGTTTCAGTTGCTTAAAAACTGGTCATATCAATAGAAATTACCCAACAAGGTCAAAGGCTCCAAGTTCTAAGTTCAACAATGGAAAGGCAAAGATAGATGTTGAACACATTAGAAGTGAGATGAAGAAGATATGGAAGAAGAAAGATGAGTGTAGCACATCAAGTGTAGAGATCATTTCACCTAATAGGTCAAGTGATCACACTTCATCAAATTAAGCAAGAATGGGTGTGTGGGATTGATAAACTAAGTTACATCATACATCAGTCCCAAAACATAGAAGAATTGCAAAGAAGAAATCAGCATAAGCAAAGATGCTAAGTCAAAATTAAGAGTCTTGCAACATTTGCCAAAATTTTCTTCAGGTGTCGAGTTGCTAATAGCGACCAAGTTGATAGATGATGTCGAGCTATGAAATATCAATGGGAGCCAAGCGAAGTGAAACACAATGAGTGTCGAGTCATGTCAAAATCCTTCAGGTGCCAAGTAGATAGTTGTCAGCACACAAAGCATTAATTAATCTATTTTGAAGAGTACATAGTTTGATTTTTGATCATTTCTTACCATTCTAACACAAAGAAAAGAAGAGAAGAGCGCAGAAGATCAAGGCTAGCTTAGAAGCCATTTGTGAATATTTCCATAGTGATTCAGCACGAGTCTCATTGATTTGAGGTATTTTACTTAAGTGCCAAGCTACGTAGTGTTTATAAACTTGTTTAAAATGTAAACCCTAGTTTGGAAAATAATGGCATCTGGGTCTGGAACCACTAAGAGCAAAGAGAGTCATGAGATACAGTTGGTTAGTAATGAAGTTAAGCAACCAGAATTCAAGCCCATTCTAGAAGTTGCATATAAGAATGATCTCGCAGGTGCATTATCAGTTATTCCTGATAAAGTTGTTAGGGTCTAAGATGTTTGTAGATGCTATAACTACAAAATTGGAGCCATAGGAGATTTAGAAATTCACAATGCATATGAAAAGCTATGTGAGAACAAGATACTGAAAGATGAGTTCTCAATAGTCGAGAGAAAAGGATTGACCAAAACCCTAGAATTTTTGATTGTTTTTAAAGTTTAATGGGTACGCATATTTTTGATTAGAATACATGATGGATCCTTTTGGTTAGAAACAGGGCTAGTGAAATTTCACCAAGAGAACTGTTCATAGGGTTACTGGTATTCCAACCCTAGATCGGCCAAAGACCCTGTCTAGTGACAAAAGGGAAGTAATAGAGAGAAACACGAGTGCTAAATGGAATAATAGGGGAATGACTATAGATACAATCACATAACCCCTACTGGATTTTGCTATGAGAATCATCACACACAAATTCTATCATTCAAGCAGGTTAAACAGTGTGCCTTGTATAGCAGTTGATGTTGCATACAAATTGATTAAAAAGGATCATACCTATGATCTAGTAGAGCTCATGTTTCAACAGATTAATGAGAATTTGGGAGCTATAAGGAAGAGCAAGGGAGCTCAGTGAAAATTTCGATCAATTTTGGTCTGTATGTTTTTCTATCTGATGAAAGAATTCCCTTCTGTGGGTAAGGTGAGATGGAGTCCAGACAAAACAATTGTTGAAAAAATAAATGGATATATTGAATAGATGGGTGATAATTTTGATGCCCAAATGACTAGTTACTTTGAGGACTTCAAACAGTTCATGAAACAAAGAATGAGAATTCCAGTCTCATTGACTGACTAATATGAAAAAGACATTTGTTTTCTTGTAGATATTGATTACAACTATATACAAGCAGTCATACCTAGAGTAAGATGGCTTAGGCCACTAGGCTATGAACTCGACATTGATCAAGCCTCTGCAGCAATAACAACCTTCCTTGGAGAAGAAGTTGATAAGAATGCAAAAGCCTTTGGAACCTATGATGTTGTAAAATCAAGGGTGATAAAACATTTGAAAACTACCTCAACAGTAAAGAAGAAAGAAAAATTGGTAAGGAAAATGAAACAAAAATTTGGTGTTGAAGAAGAAAGAACAACAGAAGAGAAAGAAGAAGACATTGAAGATGAGGGAGATGAACCACAAGGTCTAACTCAAGGGTTAGGAGAAGATAAAGAGGAAAGTGTTGAGGAAGAAGAAACCGAGGAAGCACAAGTTGAAACCAAGGTCACAAAAAGAAAGGCCACAACTCCTTTTGGTCCTTAACCCAAGGGAAAGAAAGTAGTTGCTCTAGCACCAAAGAGACCTACTACAAGGGCTGCAGCACAAAAAGCCCAAGAGGAGGCAAGAGAGAAGAAGAAAACTTCAAAGAAGACTGCCGCCGAGCCAAAGAAGAAAAGAAAATTTGTTGCCCAGACTCAAACAGATGAGGAGAAGACTGAGTCAGAGGACAACAACCAATTTCAAGTGGTAAGGCACAAACCTCAGACTACTATTGATAAATTATGTTCAAAGATCAAGAATGATGATTTGAAAGGTTTAAAGAACCTAACTTTTTCTAAGCTCACCAAAGAAGAACAAAATAAATTAGAGGAATCAATGTATGTTATGATGGCTGAGTATAAGCAGACACCTCTAGAATTAGATGAATCAATGCCTAAAGAATTGTACAAAATTATAGAGGATAAATGGAATTTTTGTTTACAAATGGAAAGGGAGATAAGGGAATCAATATTAGCTAGATTTTTGCTTGATTTGAGTAAGGATCAAGTAAAAAATGAAGTCAAGAGGCATAACAATAGATTCACTCCCAAACATAGAGCTTTCAGCATTTTACAGAACAAAGTTGAGGAGGTAGTTACAAAATCCACAAGATTGTGGAAGATAGTTTACAAGAAAATAGAAGATGTGTATAATGAAGAATATAAGGTAGAGGCAAGTGTCAAGATAAAGGAGAAGAAGGCATCAAGAATCAAAGAAAAAGAAAAGGAACAAGTGGAGAAGAAGGTTGAAGAAGAAAAGAAAGATGAAAAGGCACATATAGAGGAGAAAGAGGAAGAGAAAGATACAGCTGTGCAACAAGATCAAAGTGTCCAAGACACACAAGTATCCCCTCCTAGTCCTCCTCATGCCACCATCACACCTATAGATATTATCAAAATCAAGGATGTTACAGACACTTCAAGTCCAAACATAAATCCATTAACTGCAGAGGATTTAGAAATCCTTGACCAATCAACACTAGTAGCAAAATTATGTTCAAATCCTGTATTGGTTAGTGTTGATGAATTGTAGAATCCAGTAGTCAAAATAACGGTAGTCAAGGTGAAAACACAAGAACCACCTTCGATCATACAACCTACTATTCCTTCCTCCAGCACCTCCACCAAGTGTAGTCATTAACACACTTCAGATGCTGAGTACAACTGTAGGGGAAATTAAAGAAACATTTGAACAACCAGCAAGTTCAACCCCACCTAGTAATCATCAAAAGGATATACAAGCTGAAGAAAAAGATGAGACAAGAAAGAAGGAGGAGTTTTAATTACAAACATTGGTTGCATTACCCAAATCTGGTACTCCAACATAGACTCTTCAGTAGTCGAGCATCGATAGGTTACAATTACAAATTAGGACACTGGGCTCGAGCTCATCAAAGGTAGTCAGGAAACTTCACTATGGAATTCCTGAGCTTGATGAAGAAATAAAGATTCCATATTATGAATCCAACACTCTCACTGAAGAGAAGATCAATGAAATTCAGAGTGCATTGGACAAAAGAAGGAGACAAGAAGCACTAAGAAGAGAACACAAGCACAAGCTTACCTTGAATGAAATCAAAGACATATTCATAGAAGCTTTCTGCTTACAGTCTCTAGATGAGTCAAGGCCAATTGTAGAGCAACTATTTGATATAGTTGACCAGGTGACTAGTGAAGACTAGGAAACAAATGCCAAACTACTGGAATGGTCAGAAAGAAAATTCCAAGGCAAGGTAAACAAGAAAATATCCGGTGATATAGCACTATCACAAGTAGAGCTGGCTAAGAAAATTGAAACAGGCAAAACTGTACTTGGAAACATATTTTCCTTGTACAACAAGTTGTGTGACTTTTCCACATTCACATAGGACACTAGCTAGAAGATACTGAGCTTGGAGAAAAATCTAAAGATTTCTAGCATGCAACTCCCTACAAATCCAGCTCAGAGTGAGAAGCATTTTTCCCAATCACTTCACACACAAAGAGAGTTAGCTGTCTTAGTAGTAGAGGAGGCAACCACAAAAGCTAAATTGATGCAAATTCATTCCTCTATCACTCCTCATTTGGAAATACTTCACAAGGAGTAGATGAATGCAGAGACAGTCCTCAATAAAGACCCCAATCTTTCTACAACTGATGAACTTGTACACCTAGCATCAGAGATTTCCATCCAACATAAGTCATTGGATGTTGCACTAGCAAATTGGGATGCAGCTCTGAAGGTACTCCTTGAAGTAAATAGTACATTTTTTGCCAAGTATGGCATTTCCTTATAAGACCCTTGACATAAGTGTCAAAAAGGGGGAGAATAAGTATGGAGTGAGTGTTAAGTAAAGATTAAGTATGGGGGAGTTAAGTATAGAATGAAATGGTAAGTATGATGAAAGGGGGAGATAGAGAATTCTTGAGATAGAGGATTTTTGACAAATTTTGATATAACATATTAGTCAAAATGTAGAAATAGGATAGAAGTCACTGAATGTACATGGCATAATCAACTCACAGGGAGTCATAAGGTATATTGTTATTTGTTTCTAAAATTTTTGAAGCAAATAAGAGGATGCATGAAATAATGCCAAGATCACAGGATCTTAGTTAAGTGTTTTTTCCACTCATGTCAAAGGGGGAGATTGTTGGTTTAAAGAATAATTTTAATAGGTGAGTGTCAATACACTTAACCATTTTTCACTATACATGCTGAGAAAAGAGTAGGTGTTGAGTGATATCAAGTGCCAAGTGATATCAAGTGCCAAGTGATATCAAGTGCCAAGTGATATCAAATGCCGAGTGATATCAAGTGTAGAGTTATTCAAGTGCCAAGTAACATAAGGTGCTGAGTGATACAATTTTGTTTAGGTGCCGAGCTATCTAGGAAACAACATGTGCCAAGAATCAGTAATGCTTCAGGAGCTGAGTAACTCAGGATATCAGCATAAGAGTTTATAATTGTACAAACTATGATGTAAACCATTTTTGTAGCCGACATAAGGTAAATCTTGAAAGATCTAGAGATAAGAATGAATCTTTTACATTTGCTATGCAATCTACATGCAACCAATTGGAAAATTGGAAAGGTATGCAACCAATCAGCAAAAAGGGAAGTATTGAGAGGGAAATTGAGATTCAATGTGGATCATAGGTCCATATCTAACCCTAAGTCTTCGAAGTCTTTTTAAGGAAGACAAAAGATTCACTGTAATGATGATGAGAGAAGGAGAATAGTGTTAAGGGAAAAACATAATGGAATTCAGTGAAAGAAGACAAGAGAGTAAGAGAAGCAATTCAATATTTAGTTGATCAAAACAAAGCAAAGGAGATGAACAGAAATCATATCTCAGAGGATCAAAATTAGAGAGAGAGCCATAACAAGTGCCTGCACTCAGCAATCAAGGATTGCAAACTATCAAGTTTATAATACCTAATACTCTCTTACCATTGTATTAGAAAGGAAATCCTATGTAGATAGGTTGGCTTAACAACTATTTGTAGATCCTTATCAAAAGGTGATTAAATCCTTTAATAGGATGACACTTCATGTTAAGTGTTTGTAAATCCTTTAACTAGGTCACTATTGATACAGTGTAAAGCCTTTAATAGGGTAGACCATCAGAAGTGGTTAAACAATATTACTGCAGTGAATTTTTGTGGGTATCATCCCCACCCTAGTTTTACCTTCTTATTTCTTGAGGGTTCTGGGTTACCAAATTCCAGTGTTATGTGTTGTTAATGCATGTCTTAGTTTCATATTTTCATGATGTATTTACATGCATGCAATTTACTTTCAGATAAAAGTTTTATTGGATAAAGTGTAATACTTCTGATTTACACCCCCCCGCCCCCCCCCTCTCATCAATTTTCTTTGCATATTTGAATATTCCAACACATTTTACCTCCCATTTGAGGAGGATCCAAGTGAAGAGTATTGAACCACTATTGGATTGAGTACTCAAACATTTTGCATTCGAATCTCCATTGTTTTTACATGCTTATCATTTCGATAACAATGCATTTGTTTAGCTTAATTTGCTTATCATTGTTCTTAGGTTAATTTGAAAATCATCTAGATAAATTCATATCTCTGCATAAAAAATCTCAAAAACATACATTAATGTTGCCTTTGCACTCACTCAAATCCTTTGTACTAGTTTGGTATGGTTATCGAACTCTCAATTCTGGGAGCATATAGTAAAACCCTATCTAGTTAGAAGGTAACATATTGGCTTTTGCAAAAATGTAAGATGAATAATATCATGTTCATTCTAGGATGTTACTAAAAAAAAATGATCATGTTGAAGTGTGTGGTTGAATTAGAGGCCCATATTTAACACTCAAATTTATGGCACTCACTGTGGGGCCGAAAAATCAATTTTCTAGCCTCATTTATCTTCATTTTTGACATTCTAAATTTTGTTTTGTTCAATGCAAAAAAATATCACACAAAAACATCTTTTCTCACTATAGAATTATGAATGCTCATGCAATCCTTTGTAATTTCTCATGAAACTGTGCACAGAGAACATTCTGTAGTGTAGCACAAAGTGTTTACCTGCATGACTTGGTGCAAAGTCTCAGATGAGACTTGAAAATAGAAGATCCAAAAGTCTACATTTTTACAATATATTATTAATAGTTCTATTCTAACCTCTATTTTTGAAGCACTTATTCTAGAATAGCATAATAGTTGTTTGTAGGATGGTTGTCAAAGATACCTTGAAATGAACACACAAAACTTGTTAATGGTTTGATTGCAAGACACTTGTCAAATAATTGCTTGTTAAATAAAATTCAAATCCACACAAATAATGTGTCTTTGTACATGCCTTCAATCCATATATTTTAAATAGGCATTGTGAACTTCGTAGGGCTCTAGACAAAGGAATAGGGGATTATGCTCTTTGCTACATGGAAGTGATTCCCAAGAGTAAATCAAAAATTTAGATGCCTTTGGAAGAAAATACCCAAGGGAGGCAATGAAGGTAGTGGTTCTCCCAAATGAATCTTTTAATACAGAGATGTTTCTCTTTTCACTCTCAAAAAATTAGAAACCTAGAATAAGACAAGTTGGGATTGATAAGCTAGCTTGGTTATCAATGTGTTCTGCATGTTTTGGTAAGGTGAAAAGGGAGAGGAGCATGATCTTTTTCCTTTGGGAAAATAAAAAACTTGGACCATTGAATCTAAGCCAACTATGAGTCAACCTTTAGAAGACCTATTAGGGTGATCCAACCTTTGGGAATGACCCAAATAAGCACACACCTAGTGCTGGTGATTCCAAATCACTATAGTAAAGAATATTTGTAGAGTCAAAAACTCAAAAGCTATGTTAATTTATTTCTCTTGATTCTAACATCACATATCAAGAGAAGGCTTTGTCTATTGCATTGGAAAATGCTAACCCTAGTCTTGCTAGTCAAGTGTGTGCACTTTTAGGTGTTGATGTGGGATGCAGACCTTAACCTCATTCACAAGACCACTAGGGATTAATGTGAACATAAGCCTATTAAAAATTTGGTAGTCAATTTTCACTCGATTCACCTCTGGAAGGGGGCATAATATCTGTACAAGGAGGGGGAAGAATCTCTCCTATAGATCCTCACTATAGAAATGTACCTAGATGTTGAAAGGTGGTATATGACACTGGCCCATACTTCAAGGGTAACCTTTGAATATATATGTTACTAAGTCCTTGGGAAATGCCAAAAATATGGGTGCCCTCTAGTGGGGTGACACAACTGTGTGAGTTGAATGCATGTACATAAGATGTGAGACAAAGATTTTGCTTCCTCTACCATTTTTAGTTATAGGGATAAAGAGTGTTTTTTTTCTGAGTCAAAAAATTGTCCAAATTGTCCAAAAAAAGGTCAAGTCTACCCCATACCTCTAAATTTCTTTTTCCTCAAATACATTGTTTATGACTACTACTTGTGTCCCCTTGTTTAGTTTAACAAACAAATATAAAAACCAATTGCTCTACTTCCCAAATTAATAAAAAATGATGTCAATCTAAAAATATTGTCCAAATTATATTAAAAACTACAAACGTTGTTTTTGTCCAAAACTTATCAAAATTGATCAATATCTATTCGAAATATGGTCTACAGTTGCTGGTCTATCCTTTACTCACATGCCTCATTGCAAATTTTTTAGTGAGTCAGGACCTTTGGGTTTTCTAGTCTACATTTTATCATGCCATCCTCTATACTTCCTCACATGGGAGTTTGAGATTTCGTGGATGATATTGTACCAAAACACTGTCAAACTTGTAAAAAATCTAGTTAAACTTGTAGTCTATCATTTCCTCACACATTTTAGTGCAAAAATTCACACGAGAAAAGAAATTTGGAATTTCTAATCCCTTTTCTTACACTAGTCTATATACTTCCTCGCATGCATCTACTAGGATCCTCACATAAGATTTTGTCAAAACACTATCAAATTTTTCTTAAATTGGTCTATCAAAAGTACTTATGCACCTAGTTGATTTCATTTACTTGACTCATAGTCATTTCCTTGTGAGAGTCTGTTAGAATTTTGTAAAAAATAGTGAGCTATTTTTAGCTTTTTCATCAACACTTTATCCAAATTTGATCTTTGTCCAAGTACATTGATTCATTTCTTTGTCTACAATAGTCTAAAACTCAAACAACTTGCTCAGTTGAATAATTGTGATCCACATATGAACTAGTCTCATTACTTTGCTGTCCCATTTTCTATATTGTGATGTTATCCCTTATGTCACAATAGTTAATATCTTGGTTATTCTAGCCATTTATATGACTACTTATACCTTGGTATACATCACACTTACTTACTTTGAGAGAACATTCTAAGCATGCTCCTTGTTTAAACTTTGTCATAAGCCATTCTTTATGACTGTTGCAGCTAGGAGTGGAAACATGTTTCCTCTTGATTGACCTAGATTAGGTAGAGATAGACTTAGGAATCATGGTAGAGGTAATTTATAGTTATATAAACTATTTGAGTACAATGATGGATCCTCATGGTCTCTTTCACCTATAGGCCTAGCTAGCACTAGACAGATCTTTTCCATAAACTTACAACTTAGGAATCTATTGTTTCAAGAATATCCAAACATTGAAAAGACACCTACATCTTTAAATTGAATAGTTGAACTTCTATTCAAAACACCTATATGTCCTAAAAAAATTGAAAACTTACATACTAGTAGGATGATAGACAAAGATCAAGAAATAGGTGAAAATAGTAGGAGAGAAAAAAGAGAGGAAATCCAAAGAATTGAAAGGTTCAAGGATCCTTACACCTACACAAATAACTATGGGGATACTAAAGAAATACCCCCAAAAAAATAGAGAAATTTTGTAAAGACAAGAACTTTTAAAAAAATGATGGAAATATTACTCAATGATGAGAAAGAGAAGTATTTCCTCAAACTTTCTCAGGAAGGAGAAAAACTATGTCAAAAATATAATGTTGAAACAATTGTCATACAAACATAGGAATGTGAAACATCCAAGTTACAAAAATAATTCCAAGCCATGCAAGAGAAATTGGCACAAATTTTGGAAGACAAAGATAAACTAGCTAAATAATAGACACTAGATGTTATTTGTCCATTTCCTTTAGACAAGAATTTGTACATGCCTCCTTTTCCTAGAGGAGTTGAGTTACCAAAATATGACAAGTACCTAGGAAAGTCTTTTTGTGGTCTCACAATGCATGCTACATTTTGAGTCACAAAATGGGGACCCTGTAGTTTCAAAATTCCCTCTAAGGCATCTAATCTCAAGCCTTATTCATTTTTAGACCCTCCCTTGGGTCTAGGTTAGACCTCGGGCTCTAAGTAAGAAATGTTGGGAAATCAAAGTGAGGGAAAAATCTTGATTTAGGAGTTTATTGTGCTTAAAGTGTGCACTTGCACACATGTGCCAAGTGTGCACAGGTGCACATCACCCTACTCTGGGGATGTGCACATGTGCATGTGCACACCCTAAAAGTTGTGCAATATCGAAGGTGTACACCACAAGGCACATTCCTAGGGCCTTATAACACCTTGACCCCTACCTTTCCTTAACATTTGCTCCTCTTCTCCAACTCCAACTACACCTCCACACCTACCCTCACTCTACTCCTTTTCTCCCCCTCTTCGCTTAAACCTAAGGTAAAAGAAACCTAAGAGCTGTGCACATATGTGACCTTAAGAGGTGCACATGCACACACCTTTGATACAAGGAAAACATGAATTTAAGATCAAAGAATGAAAAACTATAGAATGATCTAAACATTGAAAGGAAAACCAATGAGAGAATGATGAAATCTCAAGAAGATATGAATCAATTGAATGAACAAAACCATTATAGAAAAAAAAGAAAAGCATGAATTAGATATACTGAAGAAGGTGAATCATCCAAGCAAGGAGCTAAAAGGAATAAAATATCTACTTGTAGTCACTATGGTAAGATAGGCCATACATCAAAAAAATGTTGGAGAAATGGAAAAAGTAAATTCAATGTTAAGTGTTACAATTGCAATCAGCATGGTCATAGGGAAAATGAATGTAAAGAGAATCCTAAGTTTGAAGGCAAATGCCATAAATGTAAGAAGAATGGGCACAAATCCTCAAAATGTAAAACTAAGATATTGAACCTAATATAATAGATTGTGATATCGATATTTGGTTAGGACTATAACACTTTGTGTAGATGTCATTACTATGGAGAATTTGGACACATTGGAATGACTTTTGTAAAAAATCACATGAGGACAAGAGAGACTACTAGAAGATGTTTGATTTATACAAAACTTGGTCATCTTGTTAAGAATTGAATGAATACTAGAAGAATTGAAGACGAAATGAAGGAAAATTTTGATAACATCAAAAAGAAAATGAGGCAGAAATGGGTTCTAAAATCTTCTGAGAATACAAGTTTAAGAAATGATAAACAAGTCACTCAAGAATTGGGTGACTCCACCATTTCCACTTGATCTCTCATAGGAGAACTAGAACTAGGATTCTAAAAAAGATATTTCACAACAGTTCTAGTTAGCAAAATGAAAAGATCCAAATTAGCATTCAAGATGCAAAGGGATCACTAAGTAAAAGATTCAATAACTACTAAGCATGTGTAGGTTGCAGATACTACTGAGCGAGGTCAGGTTGTAGACCCTATCAAGAAAGGTTAGGAGTAACTAAGTTTTGTGTGGTTGTAAAGTAGTGGAAGACTCTGTTGAGAATTCAATGTAAGTGAAGTGGATGACAATTTATTGTTTGAACAAAAAATGTGCTAGGCATTTATGGCAAAATTTGATGAAAAAGGGCAAAATTGAAGTCATTTCTCACTGTGAATTTTTGAGAGATATATGTGCAAGGGGATCTTTAGAGCATTTAAGCAATTTGATAATTTTTTAATTAAAGATCTTCATATTCTCTCAAACACTATCAAGAAAAGATGGCATCCAATAGTAGAAAATCAAAAAAAAGTTTAGACATGTTAGTTCGAGGCGTGAAGTGGAAAGCACAAAACTTTAAGCTAAGCCCTATTGTTGTTGAAACCCTAGATATAAGTGGAGTGTAGTCACAAATTCCACCAAAGGTATTATTAATCAATGATATCCATTTGCATTTTAAATGTGCTATTCAAGATATTGGAACAATGGAATGGATGAATAATTAAAAGAATTATTCATTAATGGTGTGTTGAAACCATAACATCAATATCTTGAAACTAAAGGTTCAACTCACATTCCACATATGTCATGGGAATTTCAAGTAAAATGGGTAATATATATTCTCAGTCATGTGCACAATGGTCAAATGTGGTTGGAACAACTTGTTTTGATAACCAAGAAGATGATCCATAGGATCATTGGTCTTCCCATGTTAACAAAAGAAAAAATGACTAAAACCCTAAGTTAGGTTGAATTGGAGAAGAAAACCCTTACTAAGTGGGATGGAAAGGGAATGGAGATAAGCTATGTTGCTAACATGGAACTCAAATTCAGGATACATGTCATCACTCACAAGATTTACAACTTGAGCAGACTAAACATCATGTCATGTGAAGTAGTGGATTTGGCATATAAAGTGGTCAAGAATAATTTGTCACTTGACCTGACCAAGTTGATGCTAAATCAGTTCAACAAGAACATGGAAAGCATAAGAACTTCCAAAAACAATTCATGTAAGTTCAGTTCACTTTTGACTTGCTTATTTTTCTATGTGCAATAGTTCTTCCCATCTAAAGGTACAATAGTTTGGAGGACGGATGTACTTGTTCTTTATCAAATTAATGAGTATATAGCTGAAATGGGAGAGAACTATGTAACTATTATGGATAACTATTTTGATCCATTCAAAGAGAAGATTTATAACAGCTTCAGGATTCCTAAGAAACTAGTTAAAGATTACAAAGATGATGTTTGTTTCATGGCTAATAGTGAAAGAGTATACATTCAAGCAGTTAGACCAATGATAGTATCAGTAAAACCTCTAGGTTATGAGGTAAACATAGATGAAACCAAGAACATTATTGAGGCATTGATTAATGATCTTGTTGATCCTAAAGGTACATACTTTGGCACTTATGATGAGGAAAAGGCTAGAATTGAGCTTGAAATCAAACTCCCTTAGGAAACCAACAAAGAAACGAAGGGAATTGCCAAACTAAAAACTAGTTCGACTCTTCTGTTGATTAAAGGTAAAGGAGATGATATTGAGGATGAAGAAGTAGAAGATGAAGAGAAATTAGAGGATGAAGAGCCATTGAAGAAGAAAGGTAAGGTAATTATTACCAATCTTGCCAAGTCATCTACTAATGTGTTTACAAGAAGATCATCTAGAAAGAAAGAAAATAAAGAAGGAGGAGATATAATCTTTAATAGGCCTCTACCTACATTTGAGGAAAGAATGAAAGAATTAGAATCAAGATCTAGCATAACAAATTTAAAGGCACTAAAGTATGAAACTAGGACTGTACAAGAGAAAAGACAAATAGAAGATGTCTTAATATCTAAAATGGGTAAATGGACGTATTATCCATACCAACTTGTTCAACAGATTATGAGTGATCTAATGGAGATGATCAAGTAGAGAATTCCATGAAAATGACATTACATATATATGAGCATACCCTGAGGCAATTCATGTCAAGTTTAGATGACAAGGAGGTAAATGAATCTCTAAAGAAAAATGAAGAAAAGCTTTCTTTGAGATTCAACACTTGTCTTATATTGTTGAATGACATTGAACTTGTATTAAGGAATTATCTTCTTCACAAGCTGAGTGATTTTGTTGTCAATGTTAGTGACAAGGATGAAGGTGATAATGATCAAGAAAAGGATGAGGAAATTGATAATGAAGAAGTTACTCATTTTGACAATGAAGATGACGATGAAGAGAAATAGGGGTAGGAAGATACTGAGGAAGATGTACAAGATACTAAGGAGACTGACCCAGTGAAAATTGTTGTAGCAGTCATAGCCTCACTTTCTAATTCTCCAAGCAAAGCACTAAAAACATCAAGCTTGAAGAAAGCTTTAATAGGATTGATTGTGAAAACCTAGTTGGCACAAGCACTCAATCAATTTCTACACCCATCCATCTTAGTACTTCATTGATTGAAGTAACAAGCACTTCATCTACCAAGCAACCAACACTTTGCTCTACATCAATTTTGGTAAATCTAGGTATTTCTACTATAGGTATTTTGATAGTAACTACAATATCTATAGCTAGTCCTACCATTTCTACAATTGTTTCAATTTCTAGCATGCAATTAATAAGTGCAAAGACAGTTGAGACCAAGTCTCAACTCAATACAAGATTTTTGAGTAAAGAAAAAGAGAAGGAAGAAGAAATAGATCTTGATGAGGAGATTGTAATTCCAAATTGGGACATCTAAATCTCAATCCTAATTAGATGCATGTTTTTGGAGAAATTTTTCAAAAGAAATCCAAGTAGTAGAGGCTTAGAGAAGAAAGGAACAAGGAATTCCAAATAATAGAAGATGTAAAGAATATCCTTGTAGAGGCATTCAATGCAGAGGTTGATACTTCTTAACCAATTTTGAACTAGTTAGTAGAGGTAGTCCAAAATTTCAATATTGATTTGAATGGAAAAGAGAAATTTTTGCAGAGAGCTAAGAAGAAGTTTGAAAATAAGGTTTTGGAACTTATTGCTCAACAAATTGCTATCCATCAAGTAGAATTATCTACTATTCTAGGCTCACTAAGGATCTCTTGCAAAAAATTGTCTTGTCTATTCGATAAACTTTGTGATATTTAAAAATTCACTAAGGAAATAAAAGGTAAATTGTCAAAGATTGATAAAGATCTGAAGGCAAGTGTACAATAGTTGCAACTTGACCTGAGCTATAGCTCTACCCATTACACCAAGATTAGATTCTTGACTAATATACAGGTAGAATTATTGATAGAAGAGGCAAGAATAAGAGCTACATTGATAGATATACATAGTATGATTCTCCTAAACATGGATGAATTGTAGAAACACAGTTCACATGCTAAAATGCTCATCCATGACAAAAAAATTCTCCATTACAGACCACATGATAAAACTATCAACATAAGTGCAAATTGCATTGCACACATGCAAGGTGTTGCAAGAGAATTAGGACAAGACATTGGTGATAATTTTGAAGGTACATTCAGATTTCTTGTCACATTTTGGAATTAGTGTATTATATATATATATATATATATATATATATATATATATATATATATAGAGCATACATCTTGGGCATTAATGTTAAAAAGGGGGATAAGATGTTTATTGTAGAGCAGATGTAAATTGTGTAAAGGAGAGAAGATGCATAGAAAAAAAGGAGAAATGTATATATTAGATGTGAAAATATGTATAATATACTGTATGGGGGAACATTATAATATTATTCATGTATAGATACTTAGAGATACATCTCTTACAAAACCAAATTTGAAAAATCTCAAAAATAGTATACTCTACTGAGTTAGAGACATAAGGTGATGGATACTTTTTTTTCTGAATTTAGTTTTGACTGATAAGTGTTTTTGTCACTAATGCCAAAGGGGGATATTGTTGACATAACAGTCATATTTGCAAGAACATTGTATAGTTAACAATGTTAACCAAACATTTTAGTATCTACCAAGTTCTACAATTGCTACCAAGTCCAAGGGACAATATTCAGTTTGTGCTGAGCAGTTACTACAAAGGTATTGATTGGCAATATAAACTGAGCATCTTAGTGTATACTGAGTTTATTAGTACAAACCAAGTTGTGTAGTGCTTACTGAGTTTGCAATTATTTTGATGAGAATCTAGTGTTAACTGAGCTACTCAGTGTTAACCAAGTGACTTAGTTGATACTGAGCTCATAGTGATAGCATTGAGCAAGCTATGCAGTGTGAATTGAGTGATTCAATTTATATGCTAAGTTTCATAGTATTCGCTAAGTCACCAATGTAGACTGAGTTCAAGACTATTTGAAAGTGATCAGTATGGATTGAGCTTCTATGTCTACTAAGTACATGATGATGTCAAGAATTGAAAGTGGATGCCAAGTATCAGAACCTCATCGAGCCAATCTTTAGAACCCAAGTTTCTGCAATTGGGCTAACTTTGTGATTTTTGTGTAAACTTGTATTGTGGCTCACTTTGTAATTTGTAAATTGGATTGGTATATATGTAACATATTGTATCACATCCAAAATGATGAAATGTTGTAATTTAATAAGTAGAGAAGAGCAAAAGAGTGAATTACAAAGGATACAATAGTATAAGGAGTAGAAAAGATTTATCTATTGTTGGGCATCCATTTTGCATAGGTCAACGATAAGAATCCATTGCGTAATTCCTCTCTTGAAAAGAAAATCTTTTTAAGGATCCGCTCCAAGGTTCAATATTTGTCTTGTGATGTAACGAAATCCACTCGGGAGAAGATAAATGTGAGTGTTCACAAGGAGGCCTTTGCTAGTTCTAAAAAGTCTTTTATCTCAAAATTGAAGTAAATCTATTCGTTGTCTCAAAATATCACACCAAAAGAATAATTTTTTTGTATTTTCTATTTTTCAATGAATGGAACTCTAACAATGCAGCTACTATGAGGTCCTATTCTAAGAGGGGGTTAGTAAAGAAAATAAAAAAACTGAAAACAAAATAACATGAAATCAAATGACTTGAAATTGAAATTCCTAAACAGACATAAGCTACAAAACACAACATGCTGCGAGTTAAACCTTCAAAGAAATCAGTGGGAAACCAATGAAAATAGGAGCAGTGCTTCCTAGAATCCACTAATGCAATCGTCAGTGAGAATCTTTAACAAATCAAATGATGTTTCACTCTTCATCAAATCGCAAGGCCACAAAAAGTGCGCTCATGCAAGACAAAAAGCTATGTAGACACAATTAGGCGATCTCTTCTCAAGCTTGTTACGTTAGTAGAATTCATATATCTGTAGCAAACACCAGAACTAAAAGATCACACAACTAGAAACAATGAAATAAACCTTTGGCTCAATCACAATCTCATGAATAAAATCTCCAAAATAATGACACATTCAGGTAAGAATAACTACACTCTGAATGCTAGCACCAAAAGCATAATTTTATTGCATAATAATTGTGGCCCATCTTACATTTTACAATGAGGTATTTATAAGAAATCATCTCCTCAATTTTTGTTGAGAGTGAGAGATATGTTGATGCAATAAAATGCTTTTAAAACATTTAAACAAACTAAATATATACAAACAGACAATCTGACTGGTGCTTAGAGGAACTCCATCCATATTTTATTCATTTATTGGATGCATGAGTCCTTTACATGTCAAAACTAGAGAAAGCATGGAAGAGAAAGTAGGAAAAAACCATCAATCAAAGTGGAAGTGCCTGGAAGTGTCAAAAATGGAAACTGGCCCTTCACTAGGCGTGTGTTGGAGTTAACTTGCCATCAAGATGTGCTCTTGATGCATGGAAAGTGCTATTTTTAGAACTAGTAGTCAACTATCGATGCACCTCTAAATTGTAGAGCTATGGACCTATGGAGCTATGGAGTTGTGAAGCTGTGGACCTCGATTGGCTCAAAATCTCAAAATTTCATGAAGTGTTAAAACTGAAATTCTGGCATCTAGGTTTTGTTCAACTTCATCCCAAAGGTATGTTTGGATGTTTGCCATTGAATTTCCTTATAAACTTAGTGATTTTGGTCGAATTTGGAAAATCCAAAGCCTCATATTTTTCCTTAACCTTTTGTCTGTAATTGTCTACCTCAATTCAGGTATCAACAAAATCCCCAAGTTTGGTATCCAACTCTAACAATGCTTCCTCGATTTTGGAGGCCTATCGGATGTCCTCCTCATCGTTAACTTCCAAAAAAATATTCTTGAAGGTCTCCACTACTATCTCTATAGGTAGAAATCTCTCACATTCCTCGTCTTCAAAAATATCCAAGCAGGCATCACTATAGTGCCTCTCTGCTTCCAAAATTTGCTCTCGAGCTTGGTCATTAAGCCGATGAATTTCATCATGTAATGTTTCCATTACTTTATTGCTATCTGCTATCTTTTCTATCCAGTCATCAATCATATCCAATTAATTAACCATATATACATCAATCAAAACTCAGTACCTTTGTCCCTTTATAGCTTGTAGAGTCCTTAAATCTTCTCTTCGGGCCTGTACTTTATCAATAATGCTCAAGTCTTGCTTCAAAATCACCACCATTTTATTTAAATTTTCTTGTGTAGCGTGCAATATCTTTAGGTTTTCTATGATGATCATGACTCCATTTTCCTCAAAACTCTCCTGTCATTGCTAACAGCCTCTCAAAAATGGATCCATATGAATTGCTCCCCCTTCTCTGAGAATAGTATTCAAGGTCTCCTCAGGGAACTTAGGATCAAGAGGACCAATGACTTTAGCCAAATATCCCTTTAGGATCTCAACCTACCTTCGAAGTGCTTGGATTTCCATCTCATCTTCTCCCATGTTCTTCATGATTTCCTTAATTCCCATGGTCACCATTAATTGGGATGCATCCTGTGTGGGTTTTCCCAACATGATTTTTTCCAATTGATAATCCTTGGGACTAAGGCTTTCTACGTCTATATCTCCAAGAGGAATAGCTACCTGTGCAAACAACTCTGAGCTATTCCGTGTAGTTGTAACAAATGCCAATGGTATTGCCTCACGAGCCGGGGACTCAGGTTTATTCAAAATTTCCACAATCTCATAAATGTCTTCCTTCGAGGCTTGGAATCTAGGTCTGGAGCTTCTTATGACTTCTTTTTGTAGCCATCTTGGAGTGTGTTGAATCGAAGGTCTTCTTATTAAATATGAGGGAGTATGTTCTGCAATTTTCTTCACCTTATCACTCCTTTGAGTTGTTTCTATCTGTGAGGGCTCTCCTTCTATTTGCTCGGTCTTAGTGGATCTGGCAGCTTGCACCTCAGTATCTTGGGGAGGTGATTGAGAATATTGAGAAATTTTCACCTCCTTTGACACTTCATTGGTTGCCCTTTTTTCTGGTTGCTCTTCTTGCGATGGTTCCTTCTAAACTTGTTCCTCTAATCTAGGAAGCAGGGGAAGTAACCAAACCTTTATCTACCACCATAGCTTGTGGTGAAGATGGGTGAGCAGAATCGAGACCTTGTGTGCCTAGTGGTACTTGTGTCTAGCCTTCTTGTTGAGATTGACTAGTAAGAGTACATCTAATCTTGCCATCAATTAATGTTGTTCCCATAGGCATAAATTCAAAATTAGACATTTTAAATACATCATCCCCTTCTTCACTTTTCTCATCCACCCACTATTGCACTTCATCTTTCAAAGAAGAGACTTGCAAGGGTATTGCCTAAGTGGATGGTGATATGCTCGAGGTACTCCTTCTCCTTTCTTCCTCTATGGCTCTAGCTAGCTGGGTTCTTCTTTATATGGGCACTTCTTCCTCTTCACCTGTCTCCTCCTCTTCCTCTTCTTCTTCTTCTGGGATGGTTTCAAGAATAGAAGGAAAAGGCACCATTCTTTTAGTCACCCTTTGCCTTTTCTTCATTTGAATCCTAATCTTCTTTTGTTTTATAGAGGTAGAAGGGGAAGCCTATCCTTCTTGCATCAGAGGTATAGAAACTTGCTGACTCTCTTCCTCTTCTGATTGGGTAGACACAAAGGGAGGTAGTGGAGGATTATCCTAGACTCTTCTAATTGGGTAGACACAAAGGGAGGTAGTGGAGGATTATCCTAGACTTGAGAAGCTCTAATATCCTTAGATCCTTGTACCTCTTCTCATTGCTAATGGGGAGGTGCTTGCACTTCACCTTGTTCTGCTTGAATTCTTTGCGAGGAAGTCCTCTTCCTTTTGTTCTTTCCTATCCTCTCTGGAGGATGATAGTATCCCACTGGGTGGTCAAGTTGGTATATTGTCTCTGGCTTGATGGGAGATTGGAGCGCAAAAGTAGGAAATATAACTTTCCTTCCTCTACCTTTCTTAGGGCAGGCTTGAGCATGGAAGACTATAGTGTTAGGTATGGGATCAAGTCAAAAGGGCTGCTTGATCCATTCCTTCATCATTCTAACTAGATGTCTTGCCCAATGATTGATATCATCACCCTCCTCCCTGTTAACTTCTACATTCATAATGGGTCTTTCTTTGATTTTGTCCAAGTTTAACAGTGGGTCCGATAGCTCCTTAGAATCTTGTTGAATTATTTCCTCTAGAATATTTAGATTGAGGGTCTTCTCTGCCAGATACAAAGTCATCATACAATAATCCTATATACGGATATCGTAGTCATTTTTCACATTCATCCAATGATCTTCAATAGCATCTTCATGATAAAACTCCTTACCTGCCATACTCTCCACCTTCCCAACATTATCAAAATGTATCCTAGGGGAATTGTACTCCTCAAGGGGATAATTCTCCCATTCCCATTCAAAAGTTAGAATGTCTTGCTTCTATTTTACCTGGTATGGTCTAATCACGAGAGGCCATGTCCAACAAGGTCTTCTTTGTCTCTTCACCCTTTCATATGTTGATTCAATTTGCTAGGAAATTTCCAATAGCACTAACTTGTCACTCGAATATCTAGGGAGCTTCTTGGGGTTGATAGTGGCACCACCTACTCGTAGATATGTAAATGTCTTAAACTGAATGAAATAGGCCCTGAGAGTTGTTATCTATGCTTTTGCTTCATCAGATATCCTCTTTCCATAATCTCCTTCAATGAATTGAATGATTGCAAAGATGAATGCATCATTCACGATTCTATATTCCTTGCTTTGAGTAGATAGTTTCTTCTTCACCAGCTGAGGGTAGACTATGTAAGGCTAGGCATTGGGATCCTACATATTGACTCTTCTATACAACCTGGGCTAATCTCTCGCCCTTGCTGCAAGTAAGTATATGATGTAAGACATCATATAGAACTTCTTCTTGTCTTTTACTATTCTCAACTATTCACACAATTTTTCACTAAGTGTGGTGGCCCAGTCCAATGGCATCTTTGATATTTTAATGGTCTTAATGAAGTTAATCATGAAGGTATTGAGGTGGCTAGCTATAGATAAACCCATGACTCTGCTCAAGAGGATGATGGAGTAACCAATATCTTCCTTCATATATGCTTGAGTCATATCCAATTTCCCTGTTATCCTTCCTTGAGGAGGTCTGTCAATGAGATAGGATGATTGGATGATATCTGTTTCCTACTTTGCATGTTCCCTATACCATCTCTCTATTGATTCATAGGAGAGCCTAATGAACTACTCTGCTCTCAGGAGATGGAAGACCCCTTCAATATTGTTAGGTCAAAGATCAAGAACTACTTCTCCTATCACACTTTTCACCACTCTTTCTTCAAGAACAAAATGTTGCACCAGAGTCATGATTAGTTCTACTGACTACATTGATATTGGATGTAATGTTGCATTCACCAACCTGGAACATATCAAGGATGATACCAGATTTTATCTCTCGGTTGGCTTATTACAAGTTTTTAGGAATTCCCCTAAATTAGTGTGTCCCAGATAAGTATCTCGGATCTCAGCATAATCATCATGAAATCTTGATTTGGATGGTACACCTTGGAATTTGAACACTACTGGCTTGGGTGCAACCCTAGATGTGGATGCCATTTAATCACCTACACACTACGAGATAAACATTTATTAGTCCAAAGTTTAAACATATAACTCTTAAATTAAAATAAGCGTAAAGAAAAGAAAAAAAATGTGCCCTTTGGGTATTTTTCAATATTTTTTATTTTTTAAATTTTATATTATTTTTCTTATTATTTTATTTTATTTTAATAAAATGAAAATAATACGGGTATGAGGTGCGTGCGCTCATGGCGGTGAGAGGGTTAGCGGAGGGCGAAGGGTTTAAAGTGGCGGAGGAGATGGTAGGCGAGTGCCAAGTTGCATATCAAAGTAAGGTGATTTCTATACTCAAAGGAATCTCATTTAGAAAACCAAATTGCATATCAAAGAAAACTACTATTTCATCCTAATAGGTGGATTAGTCAAATCCTTTCACAAGGCTAGACTTAACAATCTTATGTATATTTCTTTACCAAGTGCATACTTCATTGTATGTTTGTAAATCCTTTTGTAAGGTGGACCTAGTAGTCCTTATTGCTCCTAATAGGGCAGATCATTAGAAGTGATCATTGTAACCCTTAAAATGCCAACTTTATAGTACAATACTAAAGCTTGTGGCTATCATTCCCACCCCAGTTTTGCTTCTATTTGGAAGGTTTCTACGTCACCAAATTGTGTCTCAAAGTGTTATGAATGTTTTAATGTTTTTAGTTTCTCATGCATGAAATTAGATCAAAATATTCATGAAGGATTAATTGTTAATCAAGGGTTAAGTTTTATTGGTTACTGATTCACTCCTCCCCTCTTAGTAACTTAGCTTATCATAATGTTTCCAATAGGTGCACAAATTGGCTATTGGGGGGGGGGGGGGGGGGAATTTCACTTTTTCACTAGTTTGACTAATTTTGACCCATTGTTTTATTTAGTCTAAGTCATTATTAAGTCTCATTTTTTTCTTCTGACATCCATAGACTTATGTTTGCTCCTTTAGTGCATATAAAAAAACATCATCATTGTCTTCCATGATAGAGAAAATGACATTGAAACCCATTGCATTCAACTACCAAGGAGCACCTAAGAAATATAGATTCCAAGATGAGCAATTAGAGATCTGAGATACTAAGATTGGTCAGATTGACTGGAATGCCTTTATGTGAATATGCAACAAACAAAAGGAGAGGTTGTGATGATATCCACACTAATATGGAGTGGGTCAGTGAACACTACTTCACACCCCACATTAGTCCAATCTTTTGAACTAATTATGACACTTGTAGAGCACTAAGTAACAAAAGAAAAGGTTGTGAAAAATTACACTAGAGAGATAGTTGTAGAGCTCTAACCTCACAACATAGAGAAAATGTTCCACCTCTCAAGGGAAGACTAGTACCTTTAGATATATTATGATGGAGAAGATAGGTGGTACAATGTAAATGAGAAAGAGGAAAATGAATTTGTGCAAACCTAATTCCTAATTGATAGGACACCTCTTGGTTAAAGAGTAGGCAAGGTAGACATGACCTTAGCATACATGAAAGATGACATCAGATACTCAATTGTCCTCCTCAATAGAGTAATGGTCCTCCATATAGTGGGTCACCTACAAACATGGATGGTCCACTTCATTTATACCATTAGTATTGCAAAGATGCCCATTTATTGGGCTACCATCCTAAGTGACAACTTGGATGAGCAATTAGTCATGGTCAAGATAGACCCTTGTTTCTACATGACATCATACATGGTGTACCTATTAGCAAAAATAACCACTAACTACCTAGGGCTATACACTAAGGGGAGAATGAAATATGCAAATGCTTGGCCCTATGTGGTATACCTACAACTGGTAAAGAAGAAGCTCCCACTGTAAAGTGTGGAGTTCATGGTAGTCAATTATGGATTCATTTTTGCTATCATCATGTTCATTGAAGGAGATTATGCTAAAAGAATGTCAGTAGAGGTAGCAAAAAGAATAATTTAAGTAGGAGCCTACTACATTCAATTCAAGATATTCACATATCTTTGGGTAGGTATTACTCCTCCATGCTCAAAAAATCTCCCAAGGTATCCTTCAGATTGGTTGATACTTTTGGAGATAGCCCAACAACTCACTTTTGTATATGATAAAGTGAGGAAATAACACAAGAAAACATGGGCATGATTAATCACCATTCAATAATTCAAGGTAAAGAAAAAAAATATGTTACTACCTTTTATTTAGAATGGGATCAATATCCCTTGGAAGAATATAACTCTCCTCACCCATATTTTGAGAATATTGGGATGATCAACCATTTTATGGAAAAATAGTTTGTCCATGATGAAGCCTATGAAGATCATCAGATGAATGCAATAGATGACTATGATGTTTGCATAAGGGACTATTCTAGGATGAGTCTACATCTAGCATAAAATGCACTCAAAATGAAGATTGCCCTAAATTTCATAGACAAGGATGTCTTGGAGGCAATTTATCTTTTGTATAATAGGGACAAAATCTATGATAGGAAAATTATAAATGAAAAAATAGGGCATGAGGAAAATGATGACATAGATCATTGTGCCAAACATGTTGTAGAACTCATGAGGTAATAGATCTAGAAGCCATTTCAGATGGCTCTAGTTCCCCAAGCCATACCTCTACAAGCCACAACCACGCCTTAGGTAAAAGTGCTAAGGTCACCATACCAACCTACTCCACTTAACCACTAATAAGGCTAGAAATGGTGTATCAATGTGAGCAGGAGGTTGAGTATTTCAAGGAAGACAAGGGAAAAAGAAAGAGAAAAAGGGTAGCCCCTAAGGAAAAGAAACCAACAATACAAGCCCTACAAGCTGAGCTAGAGCTAGCTGACCAACCTCTAGCTAAGAAAGAGCAACCATAAGAGCCAAACCATAAGTAGAAAGAGGAAGAAGTTCTAGAGGAACAAGGGTTCCTGCCACCAAGAACTTTAGAGGAAGAAGCCTCCCCTTCATTGCCAAAGAGAGTAAGAACAAAAATGACCATGGTCAGTGTTAAAATTAAGTGATTAAAGAAGAAAATTACTCTCCCCATAGATTCTAGAGACCATCCCTAAAGTAGAGGATGAGGAAGAAGGGGAACAAATAAAATTTTTCCCCTTAAGTCAAAGAACCTGATCGACCAAAGTAGTAGAGGAAGAGAGAAGGAGAAGCTCCACGTAGCCACTTCCATGCATTCCACAAGAGCTTATCAAAGTAGAATCTTTAGAGGATGAATAGAAAAAGTTGATAGCAAAGATGGAGGGTGAAAGGAATGATGTCTTTGACCTCTCAGACATTGATTTTATGCTAGTGGTAATTGAGATGGTGGGTGAGAAGATAAGAGATGCTCCATGAACGAGCCAGTAGGAAAGGATTGGAATCAATTTCATCCTTTGCCTCAAGAACCTATGGGTATTCCACCACCACCACCACCACCATGGGATATGGCCACCATTTTGGATAAAGGTTTAGTAGCCCCACCTCCTATAGCAATACAAGTAGAACCAAAAAGTCAAGAAACTGAGGAGTGAGAATACCAACAACTTCATGTCAATAAAGTATATGAAGAGGGGAAAGTATTAGAAGAAACTCAACAAACTCCCCTAGATATAGATGCTAGATCCTTAGCCTAGAAAAGTACAAAAACTCCTTTTGAAGATCTTCCTTGACATGAGAAGACTCTATAGAGGAGTAATAAGGGAAAGGAGCCAACTTCAGGACAAAATTCTTCAACCAAGTACATGTCACCTATTGGTTTGATTTTTCACAGTATAGAAAAGTCTTGATATTTGGGTGAAAAATCATTTAAGTCCTTGAATTAGGTAGATTAGGTTTTCCTTTCAAGTAACTCTAAAAATTCTTTAGATTACCCTAATTGTGCCCTATTTCATGTGTTGTGTTAGCTTTTTAAATTCTCATGGTTTGTCTCTCAATTCACCCATAAAAAAAAAAAACTAAGTGTGTGAGAAAGCCCTTATACCTTTGTTCTGCGTTGCTCTGGTTTTAAAATTTTCAAAAGTATTATTTCAAAAATTGTTTTGCCGGGCTTGTTCATCCTAGGGTTTTACTTACTTCAAAATACCTTTTATTCTTTATGAAAAACCTTAGAGCTATTGTAATTGCAATATTTTATCTTGAAAGGTGCCAGGTTGAAATAATTTTTAGAGCACTGTTGATCTTGTTCAAATCAACAATGCCCACATTCCCAGATTACGAAGTTGCAACTATTTTAAGTAATGCAGGCAAGCAGGCTTTCACCACATGGCTAGGGTGCTGAAATCTTTAAAGACATTTCTATTTTTCAAATGAAGTTTTTTGATCTATGGGAAATCAACGAACCGAATTCAAATCTAGGATATAGCAGAATATTGAAATACTAAAGGGCATCAATAGAAAATCATATTTTCTCAACAGGGTGCTATGTTGCTATCAAGAAATTTCTAAGTTTCACCATTAGCAACATGGAACCTTCACCAAAAATATAAGCGACAGTCTTTTTTTGAGGTTTTTGGGCAACCATAAAATTCCCAAGTGGCACGATGGATGTGCGGTTTTACTGCTTTGTCAAAAGCATTGATGAGGGTCATCATGACCTCACTTGCCTTTATCTTGCCGGCCCCAAAATTTTGAGAAGTCATTGGAAGGCACTATGTCGCTCATGATAAATCTATGTTTCTCGCCGTTAGCGACATAGCACCCAGTTGGGAAATAAAATCCGGTGAGACCCAAGCAGTGTGGAAATATAACTAAGATTATAATATGATTTTATTTGTTCCAACAATGTAGGGTTTTCTCACATCATCAACAATTGGACCCACGCCCTATTCACAAAATATATGAGAGATTATGATCGTCAGATTAATCTTAAATCAATGATAGGCGCTATGTCGCTATGGAGAGTTGCTCGAAAGTTATGATAGTGACATAGCGACAAAGGGCCCACCATGCTTTTCTAAAGTAATGCATCAAATGTCATCCGCATGATCAAATTAGGATCAATGATGGGCACTATCTCGCTATGGCAAGGTTCTCACTCTTTATGTATAGTGAGATAGTGCCTAAGTGACACGTGTCCTAAGAGTTCAATAGGGTCCATTTCAAAGTGCCAATAAGGAAGGAAAGATACACATGGCTGGTTTTCATTGGTTTGATTGCCAACTTGTCAAATGGAGTGTGAGTCATTTTTGCTTTATGTCCTAGGATCCTAGGATTTTTTGAAAATCTACGGTGTGAATTTGAATGAAGAAGGTGATGCCACCCTGTGCATTAATGAGAAGTGGAAGCTTCATATGTTAGAAAAAATAGAGTATAACATAGAAGGTTTTCTTAATCCCACCTTATGTGAACAAAGATCTCGAGCATTTCTGAGAAGAAGGAGAATGGAAGAAAGAGTTGGACGAGGGTTTTTGTGAAAGAATAAATAAAGTTGTTAATGAAATAGGCTATTTGTTATGGGAAACAACAAATGAGGAGTTGGTGAAAGTACAATTGTTTTACAAAATTGTTAGAAAATATTTTGTTGATATTAAGGCAATTGCAAATTCTTTAATAAATGTGCAAAGAGAAGTCATGAGTTTTGATTGGCCAGATGATGCTATTTTTAATGAGTGGAAGGATCAATTTGTGTCAAAAGAGCAGGCACAATAGGATGATGAGGCAGATGATAATGCTGAGGTAACTGCCACCCCTACAGGTGATGATGAAAACAAGGAGGATCCTCAGGAAAAAGAACAACAATAGGCAACTGAAGGTGACTCATCACTTTCTAACTTAATGGCAAGATACTCTGAGGATGAAGAGTACAAAGAAATCAGATCATAAACTCTTGTTTCAACAAATGAGAATATAACAAAAAAGGACCCATAAAATAATTTTTGATGTCTTTTTCTTTCTATTATCTATAGTTTTGTCCTTTTATGACAGGTGAATGTAAGTTTCTTTTGAAGGACACCTGTCAATCATAATTTCCCTTTGCTTGTTGCAACTCATGCCTATATAAATGAGTTTCCAAGGCATTGTGATGGTCTGAAACTTGTGCAAATTTTATCTTTCAAGAAAAGTACATTATAGTTGGTCCAATAGTATCCAGAGGTTTTGAGTTTGCTTCCATTGTACTTTCTGATAAGCAAATTGAAATGACAGAAATGGAAATCTATAATAGCATTCAATTGGTTTTCTATTGGTTATTGTATTAGTCATATGAAAAGGATAATACAAAGGGGTATTTACACTATATCTGTGTCATCAATTTTTGTCTCTAGTTTATGGGTTTGTTTACTTTGAAGTCATTTAAATAAGGTTTATTTGGCTGAATGTAGTCTGGATGGGTTGTATGCTGGTTTTATTGTTGCTTTTAATTCAAGCAATTATATAAATGCTTTAGTAAATCAGTAGGGTTTATGAGTTCATAAAAGGGATATTGCATAAGAATGGAGATAGGTGATTGTAGTTGATTAATTCTTATACAAGTTATTTGAATTAGATCTCCCACTAATAGTCAATTTCTTACCCAATGAATAAGGCACTAGTCCTATAACTCATAAGTAAACAAGGATGAATTTTGCTACTGCATATCAAATCATCTTATAAAATCAAAATTATTTTCAATCCTATTCAAGAGTTATAAATGCTGGTCTCAACTCATTTATATCTAATTCTTGAGTCTTAGGTAGTTGTTATTTCCAAGAATATTTTTAAATTTTAGGAGAATTATGAACAGATTTGCTGATTAGAGATGTGTATAAGTTTCAGAGCATTGAAGAATTGAAGTGAGATGTGTATGTATGTGAGGGTAACAGATGAGAATCAAAATGAACCTAAGATAATTTCATACACAGTTGCATCAGAATTATCCCTAGGTATACCTGCCTTGGTTTAGCAAAGCCAAAAGAGTAGGAAACCATCCTTTGGTTTTGTTGAAGTTGGGTCCAAACAGGTTACTCATACAGCTGATTATGGGAATTATTTGATCCTTAGGTTGTGAGAGTGTTATCATTCTGGTATTGAACATTTTGTTGTTCAGTAGTTTTAAAACACCAACAAAATGGTGACTCTACTGGAGAATACATTCTATATTGTTATAAACCAGTACGTTGTTTAAGATCTATGTTCACCTTGGGTAGAGTTTGAAATAATTCTTTTCACGTGGGTGTTTTCGTGGTTTTTGAGAATTATTTACATTTTGCCTAAATTCCAGTAAAGTGATTGTGATCTTTCCACAAATCATTCCCATTCTGTTAGGGTGGATGGCGACTAAGAAGGTTTTAACCAGTGTCATTATTTAGAAAGTTGTTGTCTCAAATTATGGAACATAAGAAGAATACATGGGAAAATGTGAAGAAAAACCCAGGATTTAAATTCCAAATTGATCTTCCTCCTAGGGGAAGAAAAATTTGGGCAGTGAAGAGGTCTCAGATGCATAGAAGGGACTATCCTCAAGAAAAAGTGAATAATGAAGAGAATACTCATTTTTTTGCTGTGGAAAGGGAATTATCTTACCAAGGTTCAAGATCCCATCCCAAGTTATCTGGTGATGACTTCTTTAGTACTCCCAAATTAGTGTGTCAAGAGACTGTCAGGCAGCCAAGTGCACCCAATTTGGATGAGAGAAATAGTAACAATCTTTTCCAATGAAGTACAAACCCTTTTCTCTTTGATTATTCTTTGAAAGAAGTGAGACCAAGACATTTGGAACCTGAAAGTTTCAATGATAAAAAAACTACTAGCTTTGACTTTACAATTATTGATCCTGATGAGATTGAAGTATTGAAGATGCAACTTGTTGAGAAAGAAGCCATAAATAAGAAGTTTCAAAAGGAAAGGGAAGAAAAAATCATGAAAGCCTATGAAGAGAAACAAGATCTACTCAGGCGAATAGCTGCTCTAAAAAAGAAAAATGATATAGAAGCTAATGCTTGGCAACCAAAAATTGTGGGATGAGTTGAACAACTTAAGAGGTAGGAGAAGAACTTGCTGGAAACTCAAAAGATGAATCTGGAGGGACCTATAATACAACAAGTTAGGAACTATGCTGCTCAAGAAGTTGATAATAACATTGTAAAAATTGTGGAACCTGCTATAGGTACTAAAGACAAAGGAAAATAGAAGGAGATTGGCATTATGATCAATGAACCTGTGAAGACAACTCAGATCCATGATTCTATGTCGCCTTCTAACATTGAATTAGAGAAGAGAAGAAAGGAAAGGGATGCTTTAGCTAAGAGATTGGAGATTGCAGAGAGTGAAGCTGCCATAGCTGAAATGAATAATAAGATCAAATTCTTGGAAATTGCTAAGAAGCAATCTGCAACTTTGCCTAAAAATGGTGATGGATCTAATGATGCAAATCAGAATACTATTAAGGTACCCATTTCTTCTTTACCCTTTTTTTTAGAAAAGGTAGATCTAAATAAGCCATCAAGTGATGCTAGCACTAGTACTACCATGGGTAATGTTAATAGAAATGTTCCCAATCAGCCCAAGATTGATTTTCCAAGAAGGCCTGTTCAATTAGAAGGTTATAGGCAGATCTATTTTGAAGGAATCCCTATTTTTACTAACCCCATCCCTCAAGAAATCAGAAAAAGGTTGCCTAAGTTTTCTAGAAAGAATGCTATCACCTGTGAAGAGCATTTAAGAAGTTTCTTAGATATGATGAGTGACTATGCGGTAGAAGTTGAAGATGTCATCATGAAATTGTTTGTTCAGTCATTGGCTGAAGATGCTAGGGAATGGTTCAAAAGACTTTCATAAATGTCTATTATGGATTGGAAGGATATTGAATATTGCTTCAAAGAGCAATATCATGACAAGAAAAATCCGAGTTACATTTTGAGTGAATTTAATAATATCAAGAGATTGCCTAATGAGTTTGTCATTGAATTCAACACTAGATTTCAAAAGAGAATGTACAAGCTGATGCAGGATATGCACATTGATGACAAGGTATGTCTAATTACTTATCTAAATGCATTTCATGGTAAGATGGCATATCAACTTAGGGACAAAGAACCAAGAACCTTAAGGGATGCTTTCAGAATTGCGATAAATGTAGAGAATAACTTAAGGATCTCAAAGAGGTTAGAAAGTAAAATGGATGACCCTAGGTTGTTTGGAAATAAAGGAAACAAGAAAGAGGATAACAAGGGTCTAGGTGGGAAGAAGCAAGAGCCTAGTGAGATAGCTCATGTTTTAAATGCTATAAAGAGTCTAAATATTCCTCAAGCAAAAGGTGATAGGAATCCCATTGAAAATAGGGCCCCTTATCAATCTAACTTTGATAGACAAAATAAGCTGCAAAATTTCCCTTACAATACCACTTGGAAGAATGGTCAGCCTACTATTCCTCCTAAGAATAAAAATAACAAGGTGACCCCAGATCCTCTAGCTAAAAACTCTGTAAACTTAGTGGATGATCTTGAATTTACTACTGAACCTACATGGTGCTCTATTTGTCAGTTACCTCATGCCCTTGAGTATTGTGCAGTGGCTTTATCATTTTATGGAAATTAGAATGTAGTGGAAGAATGTCATGAACATGAAGAAAACCAAGATGATGTAGGGTGTAAAATGTTTGATTCATCTTGTGAATACTCTGATTGTGTAGATTATGATAGAGATGTAAATGAACAAAGTTAATTTCAAAGTAAAATGCAACAACAACTATTCTCTGATAAGAGTGATATTGAAGATAATGTGTGTAACATGGTGAGTACTAAAGAGGAGGTAACATTGAGAAAACCTTCCAAAGAAGAAATTGACCAAATTATTGCTAATATGATAGCTTAGGTTCAGACTAGGAGCATGGCTCAGAAAGATCAAAATAATAAGGTAGCCAGTATCTTCATAAAAGGGGCTGATCATAAGAAAGGGGAAATTGTGAAACCTAAAGAGTCCCCTGCTGTGAAGGGTAAGTCTACAAATAAAAAATGGGAACCAAGGAAAGGGGGCAACCTAGAGAGTATAGAGTGTTTAAATAATATCTCCAAGAAAAGGGATGGAAAGATGTCACATAATATCACTGATCAAGACAAGACTTATCATAATCCATTTGGCACTCTAGGTAACCATGATGAGAAAGGAACTATGAATAATGATAACGTTTTTGATTCTGCTATAGACATATTTGCTATTTTATCTCAGATAAATATTAAGGTTCCTCTATTTGAGTTGCTAAGAATCCTAGAGCACCAAGAGAAAGCCATAGCATGGTTGGGGAACACTGAGGTAAAGGCAAGCCAACAATGCAATGAAAATCATGTTCCTAGGGAGTAGAAAAAGAAAAAGATAAAGGAACAAGACATTGAAGTGGTTATGTCTCAGATTCCCCATATATTTTTGGATAACTCTGTTAATGAATTCCTGGAAAATGTTGAGCCCTTTTTCTTAAGCATTTTGGTGAATATTCAGACATTGAAGCATTGTATGATTGACTTTGGTGCTTCTAGTACTGTTATGCCTTTTGAAATAATGAAAGAATTAGGTCTAAAGGTTGACACTACTCAAGGAAGATGTTGTGCCATGGATAAGAGGGAAGTTATAGTCATAGGCACTATTAGTGCCCTGCCCTATAGATTGATAGCCTATCCAAACAAAGAACTCACTATGAGTGTATTGGTTGTTGATATACCTCCTCAATATGGCACGTTATTATCTAGAAAATGGAGTGTTGCCATGGGGGGAAGTTTACAATGTGACTTATCATTTTCTACTTTTAATATTGATGGAAATTTTGTAAAGATCAACAGAGAGCCAAAAAGCATATATATGATAGTAGAAGAAGTTGAGGATGATATGACAAATTTTGTGGATACAGATGTCAATGCATTTAGAGCTGAAGTCTTAACTCTAAAGAGAAAAAAGCAAAGATCTCAGATAGAGATGGAAGTTGATACAAAAATGGATAAAGGTGACTTATGGGCCATGTTCTTTGATGGTGCTCATTGCAAAGATGGAGCAGGTGCAGGTATTTTGTTAATCTCTCCCACTCAAGTAACCTATAAATTTTCTTTCACATTGAATTTCCCTTGTACTAATAACATAGCAGAATATGAGGCTTTTTTGTTAGGACTTAGACTAGCTCATAGGCATGGGATAAAGTGTTTACATGTGATAGGGGATTTTGAGTTAGTTGTATCGTAGGTGGGAAATATTTATGTGTCAAAGAATAAAAGGTTAAAATAGTATAGAAATGCAGTATGGGATATGATTGAGTGCTTCGATGCATTTGGGATAATTTGGAAGGATAGATCCAACAATAAGATGGCTGATTTACTAGCAAATATAGCCATAAAACTTGATGATATTACATTTACTGGTATATCTAAAATTGAAACTCAGATGAGACCCTCTGTTCCTGAAAATGTCCAAAATTGGAAAGTATTTGAGGATGATAAAGATATCTTAAGGTTTTTGAATTGTGAGTATATGTTATGAGGGCAAGAAATTGATTGTGCAGCATATGTAGAAAATATAGATGGAAGAGACACTATTTTTGGACAAGAAGTTGTGCAATTGAAAAAAAATAAAATACCAAAAGGTTTAGTTGTCCTGGAAACTATATTTGACAATCATGGTAGATCTCAAATGGATACTAGTGAATATAATGCTAAGGATTTGGAGGAGATAAATTTGGGAACTAAAGAAACCCCTAAGAAGGTGTATATTGGTAAAAAAATGTCTCCTAAGATAAGACAGGGTTTGATAGGTCTGCTAAGAAAATATAGACATGTGTTTGCATGGTCATATGATGACTTAAAGGCCTATAGGGAAGATCTATTTCAACATGAAATCCCTTTGAAATTAGATGCCAAGCCTTTCAGACAAAAGAAAAGGCCAATAAATCCAACCCTGGCTCCCAAAATGTAGGAAGAACTGATTAAGTTAAGATATGCTGGCATCATTAAGCCTATTAGACATTCTTCTTGGTATCAAATCTAGTACCAGTAAGAAATAAAAATGGAGATATAAGGTTATGTGTTGATTTTAGGAATCTTAACATATCTTCATTAAAGGAAAATTATGGTTTTCCAAATATGGAAGAAATGTTCCAAAGGGTCACTGGTTCAAAATTGATGTCCATGATGGATGGTTTTTCAGGATACAATCAAGTGGTTGTCAAAGAATCAAAATAGTTTAAGACTGCCTTGACCACTCCATGGGGTACATATGTCTATGTCAGGATGCCTTTTGGGCTTACTAATGCTGGAGCTACTTTCGAAGGGGCCATGGATGTGGCTTTTTCTGATATCATTGACAAATTTTTGGCTGTGTATCTGGAAGACCTCACTACCTACTCCAAGGATGAAAATGATCATTGCACACACTTAGAGAAGGTATTTATCAGGTCCCTTGAATATGGAATATCCTTAAATCCAAGGAAATGTAACTTTGGTGTCACTAAGGGAAAATCGTTAGGACATCTAGTTGGCAAGCATGGAGTAAGGATAGACCCTGAAAGGGTGGAAGCCATAGATAAACTTCAGAAACCCAAGAGTGTTAAAGGTATCCAGTCATTCTTTAGATAGATAAATTTTCTTAGGAGATTTGTGACAAATTTTGTAGAAGTCAGTAGGCCTATTTCTAGAATGCTAAAAAAGGGATTTGAGATAAAGTGGGAAGGTGAACCTAGTATTGCGTTTCAAAAAATTAAGCAAGCCATTAAAGATGCCCCTATTCTCAGAGCTCCTAATTATGACAAACCAATGCACATATTTTCTTTTGCCTCATTTCACACTATGGCTGCAGTACTGTTACAGAAAAATGAAGAGGGTTATGAACAACCCATTGCATTGTTTAGCAAATCATTGCAAGTAGCTAAGTTAAAGTATGATATTAATGAAAAACAAGCATATGCATTGGTCAAATGAGTTAAGGCCTTCAGATGTTATTTAATGGGTGCTACAATTATTTCTTTTTTCCCCACTACTACTGTGAAAGACATTTTCTCACAGCAAGAAGTATCTGGCAGGAGGTGTAGATGGATCAATAGAATACACGAGTTCAACATTGATATCCAGCTTACTAAATTGGTCAGAGGTCAAGGTCTAGACAAGTTTATGGCAGATGCAAATATAGAGGAAAATGAAATTAACCAATTGGATGATAATTGCGGAGAAGACATCTGTGATATGGACATATCTGATTGGTACAAAGATGTAATCTATTACTTGCAAACAATGAAATCCCCACCAAAGTTAACTGATAATCAAAGGAGATCCCTCAAGTTGCATGCCATAAGATATGTTATAGTACAAGGATAGTTATGGTGGAGGAGTATGGAAGGGGTACTCTTGAAGTGTGTAGATGAAACTAAGGCTGCAAGGATTTTGAAAGATATGAATGAAGGTGTGTGCGGAGGTCATTACATGGCTAAAACCACAGTGCGCAAAGTCCTTAGATCTAGTTTTTGGTGGTCAACACTCTTCAAAGATGCTCATGAATTTGTTAAGACATGTGATACTTGTCAAAGATTCAGTAGAAAATTGAAAATTTCTAGAAATTTACCACTAAGACATGTAGAAGTACGTGCACCATTTCAGCAGTGGGGGATTGATTTCATAGGTGAAATCTCAAACAAATCCAGTGGTGGACATTCCTGGATTCTAGTGGCAACTGATTACTTCATCAAATGGGTTGAAGCAATCCCTACCAAGAATGCTACAAGTAAAGTGGTGATCAATTTCATCTTGAATAACATTATAGTTAGATTTGGTTGCCCACAGAAGATAATTATTGATAATGCTATGTGTTTCAGATCTAATGAATACAAAGAGTTTTGCAAAAACTATGGCATTACAGAATATACATCCTCACCTTATCATCCTCAAGGGAATGGTCAGGTAGAATCGAGCAATAGGAGCATATTAAATATTATCAAAAGAATTCTAGGGGAAAACAAGAAGGCATGGGATTCAAAATTGCCACTAGCCCTATGGGTTGACAGGGTTACTATTAAAAAGGCCATTGGTTGTGCCCCATTTGACTTGGTTTATGGTATACAAGCTAGACTTCCCCAGAATAATCTAAGGGAGATGTATAAATTCATTCAGATATATGAAGATGATATCATTGATGAGATGCAACTCAGACTGGATGACATCAATTAGTTAGAGGAGACAAGAAAAGATTCCTCTATTCAAAATGCTAAGCTCCAATCATAGATGAAGCACTTATATGATAAAAGGGCCTTTGAGAGAAAGTTTGAAATAGGAGATATGGTACTGATGTGGAATGCCAAGATGGAAGATAAGGGGAAAAATGGAAAATTTGGCCCAATCTGGCTTGGTCCATATAACATCTATGATAAGAATGGAGAGGATTCATATTTTTTGAGGGAATTAACTGGAGGTATTCTTGAATTGCTAGTTCATGGACAATTCTTGAAGAGGTACTTTTCTTAAAAGTATCTATTTTCCATGAACAATAATCTTAGGTTCCCTTGTACATTCTGTATTTTTGTAAATTCCTATGAGCTTCCTTGTATAGTTTGGTTTCCTATTCCTGTGTGTTGTTTTGTGCACTCTGAAGAAGTTGTCATGTTTGCACCAAGTGTGTGGTCTTCTCTTCCATAGATTCTAAATTCTTGAATAGACTCAAGTAGTCTATCATCCCTAGATAGAGCCACTGTTGGTCTAATTTTTCACAGTATAGAAAAGTCCTGATATTTGGGTGAAAAATCATTTAAGTCCTTGAATTAGGTAGATTAGGTTTTCCTTTTAAGTAATTCTAAAAATTCTTTAGATTACCCTAACTGTGCCCTATTTCATGTGTTGTGTTAGCCTTTTAAATTCTCAGGGTTTGTCTCTCAGTTCACCCATAAAAAAAAAAAAAACTAAGTGTGTGAGAAAGCCCTTATACCTTTGTTCTACATTGCTTTGGTTTTAAAATTTTCAAAAGTATTATTTCAAAAACTGTTTTGGCAGGCTTGTTCATACTAGGGTTTTATTTACATCAGAATACCTTTTATTCTTTATGACAAACCTTAGAGTTGTTTTAATTGCAGTATTTTATCTTAAAAGGTGCCAGGTTGAAGTACTTTTCTGAGCATTGTTGATCTTGTTCAAATCAATGATGCCCACATTCCCAGATTATGAAGTTGCAAGTGTTTTAAGTAATGCGGGCAAGCAGGCTTTTGCCACATGGCTGAGATGCTTAAATCTTTAAAGGCATTTATGCTTTTCAAATGAAGCCATCCGATCTGTGGGAAATCAACTAACTGAATTCAAATCTGGGATATAGAAAAATATTGAAATACTAAAGGGTGTCAACAGAAAATCATATTTTCTTTGCTAGGCACTATGTCACTATCAAGAAATTTCTAAGTTCTGCCATTAGCGACATGGCGCCTTCACGAGAAATATAAGCGACAGTCTTTTTTTAAGGTTTTTTGGCAACCATGAAATTCCCAAGTGGCATGGTGGACGTGCAGTTTTACTGCTTTGTCAGAAGCATTGGTGAGGGTCATCATGGCCTCACTTGCCTTTATCTTGCTAGCCCCAAAATTTTGAGAAGTCGCCAGAAGGTGCTATGTCGCTATCCATAAATCTATGTTTCTCACCGTTAGCGACATAGCACCTAGTCAGGAAATAAAATCCGGTGGGACCCAAGCAGCATAGTAATATAACTGAGATTATAATATGATTTTATTTGTGCTAGCAATGCAGGGTTTTCTCACATCATCAACAATTGGACCCACTCCCTATTCACAAAATATATGAGAGATTATGATCATCAAATTAATCTTAAATCAATGATAGGCGCTATGTCACTATGGAGAGTTGCTCGAAAGTTATGATAGCGACATAGGGACAAAGGGCCCACCATGCTTTTCTAAAGTAATGCATCAAATGTCATTCACATGATCAAATCAAGATCAATGATGGGCGCTATCTCGCTATGGCAAGGTGCTCACTCTTTATGTATAGTGAGATAGCGCGTAAGTGACACGTGTCCTCAGAGTTTAGTAGGGTCCATTTTGAAGTGCCAATAAGGAAGGAAAGATACACATGACAGGTTTTCATTGGTTTGACTGCCAACTCGTCAAATGGAGTGTGAGTCATTTTTTCTTTATGTCCCAGGATCATAGGATTTTTCAAAAATCTATGGTGTGAATTTGAATGAAGAAGCTGATGCCACCCTATGCATTAATGAGAAGTGGAAGCTTCGTATGTGAGAAAAAATAGAGTATAACATAGAAGGTCTTCTTAATCCCACCTTATGCGAACAAAGATCTCGAGCATTTTTGAGCATAAGGAGAATGGAAGAAAGAGTTGGACGAGGTTTTTTGTGAAAGAATAAATAAAGTTGTTAATGAAACAAGCTATTTGTTATGGGCAACAACAAATGAGGAGTTGGTGAAAGTACAGTTATTTTACAAAATTGTTAGAAAATATTTTGTTGATATTAAGGCAATTGCAACTTCTTTAATAACTGTGTAAAGGGAAGTCATGAGTTTTGATTGGCTAGATGATGTTGTTTTTAATGAGTGGAAGGATCAATTTGTGTTAGAAGAGCAGGCACAATAGGGTGACGAGGCAGATGATGATGCTGAGGTAACTGGTACCCTTATAGGTGATGATGAAAACAAGGAGGATCCTTAGGACAAAGAACAACAACCGACGACTGAAGGTGACTCATCACTTTCTAACTTAATGGAAAGTTACTTTGAGGATGAAGAGTAAAAAGAAATTAGATCATAAACTCTTGTTTCAACAAATGAGAATATAAAAGAAAAGGACCCATAAAAGAATTTTTGATGTCTTTGTCTTTCTGTTATCTGTAGTTTTGTCCTTTTATGACATGTGAATGTAAGTTTCTTTTGAAGGACACCTGTCAATCACAATTGTCCTTTGCTTGTTACAACTCATGCCTATATAAATGAGTTTTCAAGGCATTGTGATGGTTTGAAACTTGTGCAAATTTTTTCTTTCAAGAAAAGTACATTACAGTCGGTCCAATAGTATGTAGAGGTTTTGAGTTTGCTTCCATTGTATTTTTTGATAAACAAATTGAAATGATAGAAATGGCAATCTATTCTAGGCATTCAATTGGTTTTCTATTGGTTATTGTATTAGTCATATGAAAAGGATAATACAAAGGGGTATTTACACTATATATGTGTCATCAATTTCTGTCTCTAGTTTATGGGTTTGTTTACTTTGAAGTCATTTAAATAAGGTTTATTTGGCTGAATGCAGTCTGGATGGGTTGTATGCTGGTTTTATTGTTGCTTTTAATTCAAGTAATTATATAAATACTTTAGTAAATCAGTAGGGTTTATGAGTTCATAAAAGGGATATTGCATAAGAATGGAGATAGGTGATTGTAGTTGATTAATTCTTATACAAGTTATTTGAATTAGATCTCTCGCCAATAGTCGATTTCTTGCCCAATGGATAAGGCATTGGTCCTATAAATCAGAAGTAAACAAGGATGAATTCTACTGCTACATATCAAATCATCTTATAAAATCAAAATTATTTTCAATCCTATTCAAGAGTTATAAATGCTGGTCTCAACTCATTTATATCTAATTCCTGATTCTTAGGTAGCTATTATTTCGAGGAATATTTGTAAATTTTAGGGGAATTATGACCAGATCTGCTGATAAGAGATGTGTATAAGTTTGAGAGTATTGAAGAATTGAAGTGAGCTGTGTATGTATGTGAGGGTAAAAAATGAGAATTAGAATGAATCTAAGATAATTTCGTACATAGTTGCATCAAAATTATCCCTAGGTATACCTTCCTTGGTTTAGCAGAGCCAAAAGAGTAGGAAACCATCCTTTGGTTTTGTTGAAGTTGGGTCCAAACAGGTTACTCATACAACTGATTATGGGAATTAGCTAATCCTTAGGTTGTGTGAGTGTTATCATTCCAATATTGAACATTTTGTTGTTCAGTAGTTTTAAAACACCAACATCACCTATGGGGACCACATCATTGTGGCTAAAGAGGGAAGTCATGTTTTGATAGAAGAAGCAGGTGGAGCTAACAAAAGAGGAGGGAATGGAGGAAATGATTAAAGTGATAAATAATCCTAAGCCAACTAAGGGTGATGCTAGAACACTTCCTTTCATCATGAAGAATGAAGATTAGGACTTTCTAGCTCATATTGCCATTTATCCTCCTCATGCCAACACTAAAGAACTAACTCCTAAAGATTACCAAATGAAGGATGTCATGTTGGAAAATCCGACAGTGGACATGGCTAAAATGGTGATTACTATAGGCCTAGAGGAGATATTTCATCACATGGATCGAGATGAATTATAATTGATAACACTACGAAAGTAGAACAAGATGCTTAGAGGCTACTTAAATGAAGTGGTGGGAATCATTGACCCAAAAAATATGGAGTTTACTTTTGGAAATTCATTGAGAACAAAATAGCAAGGATCACCCATAAAATCTTTTTTTGAAGCATGTCAACAATAGCATGAAAATTTTGAGGAAAGAGGAGTGTAGATAATACATGGAAATTTTAACCTATTGCACAACATCTAGTCAAATGTTGATGAATTGGTTCCCATTGTAAACCAAGATTTTTGGATAATGTATGAAGTACATACTTGGGAAAATGATCTATAAGCACTCATTTTGATAAAGGGGCAAATGTATCAGATTCTCATGGAAATATACATTGTAGAGGAGCTAGATAATCTTGATGAATGGATACAAACAATATATTTAGGTAATACAGTAATGGAGGGATTACATGAGGAAATCTAGTAGATAAAGAACTTAGATCAAGAGAAATTTTTGGAAGTAGAAAGGTACTATAATGCCACTAGCCTTAATATTTTTGAGGATGAGTCAAGGACCAACATTTTTACAGTGCCATCAATAGTCCAACAATTTAGAGGAACTTTCAAAGATTATTTGTTAGAAGATGATATAAGACAAGCATTCATAACCGAAGAAGCATTGTTGGAACTAGACACCAAGCTTGAGGATTTTGTAGAAACAAGAATAGAAGTTAGCAACTACCAAAAGATAGTAAAGAATAAGTATGATTCTTTAGATTTATTGAAAGCTAGCAAAGTAGTAGAGATAATAGATAAATTCAAGGATAAACATCCAAATGTTGTTTTGGTATAAAGGGGAAGAAAGCCCAGATGCTAAAAATTCACTCTTGAAACTTAGAAGAATTTTTGGTTTTTGGAACTTGTCACCAAGGTACGTGAGTGCATAGGTGCACTTTTCATAGAGGTGCACTGATAGTTTTGGAGAAGAAGTAACACACCAATAGTTAATTTCCAGTTTCTATTTTAGAGCATTCCATGCATCAAAAATGCATTTTCATGGTAGCTCAACTTCTAGAAACACCTAAAGAAGGAGGGGCTTCCATTTTTAGAGCTTCTAGAGACTACTAAATCATCTCACAACTTCCTTCTTATCATCTCCTTATTATTTCATTCTTTTGTATCATGTAAAGGCTCATGTACCCATTAATGGATATAAACAAGGGTGGATACCTACTTACCACCATTTAGAGAGTCAATTTGTATGTAATTAGATTTGTTTTATTAGTTTTTAGCATAAGTTTGCATTTAAAGAGCTTTCCCTCATAACAAAAATGGAGGAGATGATTTCTTATAAATTCATGGTGTAATATGTACTCCAACCTGTTATTTTGATGCAATAATATATGTTATTGGTACTCTCATTCTGAGTGTAGTTATTATTTCTGGAGTCTGTTATTCTTGTGAATGCATGTTCATGAATTATAATGAAGCCTATGATTTTATTGTGTTATTATTATTGTGTGATCTTTTAGTTCTGGTGTTTTCATTATGCTAACAAATTGTACTATTATGACGAATTGGAGAAAGGATCACTTTTGTTCTTTCATATTATTTTCTCTTGTTTGAGTGCACTTTTTGTGGCCTCATGATTTGATGAAACATGAAATATCTTTTAGTTATTATTAAAGTTCCCATTGACGATTGCATCCAAAAATTTGAGGAAGCGTTGCTCCTATTTTCATTGGTTTCCTACATGATCCTTTTGATAATTTAATTTGTAGATGTGGTGTTACTTTTGCTTATGTCCATTAGTAATTTCCCTTTCAAGATTTTTTTTAATATCTTGTTATTCTATCTTTTTACTTTCTTTTCAAATATTTAGTTAAAATAGGAATTCATATAGTTGCATTGATAAACTACATTCGTCATAGAATAGAAAATACATAAATATATCACTTTTGTGGTTACATTTCAGCAATAGGTTGTGTACGATTGGTTTGAACTAGAAAATGCCTCCTTGTGAACATATAGATTTATCTTCAATTGAGTTATCCAGTAGGTTGAAAAACCCACCTAGAACCTTGGAGTTGATCCTTGATCAAATTTTCAAGAGAGGGATTCGAAAGGATCTCTGTCATTCAACATCATGAAAAATGACAACTCAACATGTCTAATCCTTAAGATCACTTGAGGGAGTTTGGTTCTTTTTCCATGGATTTCATACACAATCAAACATATCTCATGCACTTGTTCCCATGAAGTTTTGGTGGCCAAGCTATGGAGTGGTTTTCACAGTTACCTACTAGAATTAAGACTTTTGAAGAGATTACCAATATGTTCTGTTGGAATATTCAAATATGGAAAGAGTACTTATGAGAGGGGGGAGGGGGGGGGGTGAATAATAAGTATCATACTTTAGCCACTAAAACTTTTAACTGAAAGTAAATTGCATGCAAGTAGATACATCAAATAAACATGAAACAAAACACATGCATCAATAACTCATAACACAGGAATTTGGTAACCCAGAAACCCTCTAGGAATAAGAAGGTAAAACTAGGGTGGGGATGATACCCACAAAAATTACTGCAGCAATATTGTTCAACCACTTCTAATGGTTTGCCTTGTTAAAGGCCTACCCTGTTAAAGGCTTTACACTGTGTCAATAGTGACTTGGTTAGAGGATTTCAAACACTTAACATGAAGTGTCACCCTGTTAAAGGATTTAATCACCTAGTCAAAGGTTTTATCATAATAGGTGTTAAGCTAACCTATCACCATAGGATTTTCATTCTAATACAATTGCTAGAGAGTATTAGGTACAATAAACCTGATTGATTACAATCCTTGATTGCTGATTGCAGGCACTTGTTATGCTTTCTCTGATCTGAATCCTGTTGCGATCTGATAATCCTCACTTCTGAAAATATAACTCCTTGCGAACCCTTGTATGTCTTCTCACACCTCTTTTTATTAATTTTTTTTTTTACAATGAAGTTTCGTCTTCCTTATAAAGACATTTGAAATTTAGGGTTAGGTATGGATCTATGATCCACATTCAATCTTTATTTTTTGCTCAATACTTATCTTTTGCTGATTGGTTGCATGCCTTTAGCATTTTTCTTATTGGCTGCATGCAAATTGCATAGGAAAATTAAAAGATTCAATCTCATCATTAAATCCTTAGAGATTTACCTTATGTTAGCTGTAAAAAACTGTTTGCATCATAGTTTGTGCAATTACAAACTCTTATGCTGATATACTGAGTTACTCGGCTCCTGAAGTATTGCAAATAGTCGGCATATACTATTTCTTGGATAGCTTCGCACCTTAACAAAATTGTATTACTCAACACCTTAAGTAGCTTGGCACCTTATGTTACTTAGCACTTGTTAACACTCGACACTTATACTTCACTCGATATCTGATTTTCACTCGACATCTGATTTTCACTCGGCATCTGATTTTCACTCGGTAGCTGATCTTCACTTGGCATCTGAAAACTACTCGGCACATGAAGATCACTCGGCATGCATGATGTACTCGACATCCAACGCGAAATATGTTTAAGTGTGTTGGCACTCAAGTGTCAAAAACCATTATGATGTTAACATGTTCATACAACAATGATCACACAACATCGAACATCCACTTAACATAAGAGATCTTTGTAACCTTACACAAAGAGTTGGAGAATCCTACTTAACATTCCTCCAAAGATGGAGAAAACTCTACACCAAATACTCGTGAAAGATACTTGAGACTGAAAAACTTGATATATTCATGGATAATCTCTTACTTGATTTCAGGTACAAAATATAGCTTCAAGGTCCACATACCTTTGAAGACATGATTACATAAGATAATCACATAGAAGCATTTATGGTAAAGAAAGGCAAGTTAACCCTCCAAAATGACATCAAACATGGGTCTAACTCTAGCAAAGACAAGTTTAAGTATGTTAACAAAAATTGAGAGGTAGTACATGATTAATTGGTGGACAATACCACTCCCAAACCTCCTAAGGCATATTTTAATCTCACAAATAATATGCATGCATCTAAAACAATTAAACAGGCTACTATAGACAACAAGACATTTAGAAACAAAGCTAAAAACTTATCTTGGGTTTCTAGACCCAAATGTGAATAGACACCTCTATGTAAACCTATTGAATTGGTCTACAAAACTCTACTTCAAAATGAAATTATTACTCCACTTGATAATTCTCATCCTTATGATCTACAACCATGATAGACATGGTGGATGAAGAACACATATTGTGAATACTATCAAAACAAGGGTCATATAATAAACAGCTATATTAGTTTGATACATAAGGTTCAAGATCTCATTGATGATGGCGAGACAGTTGTGGGTGGACATAGTGAGAATTCACATCATAACTCTTTTAAGGAACCATTTCCTCCATATGATAAGGGATAAAGTTCTAAATAGAAATAGAAACAAGGTCATTTATACATCTAACAGTGATGATAATTTAATCAATATGGTTGAACCTTTAGACTCTAAATACTGTGATATAATCATGATGAAAGGGAAAAGAGACAATACAAAACTTAAGACTCCATTTGTTCTAAGAGGTGCCACATTTCTTACATTTGATCAAGAACAATCATAGTTCTATGAAAATCTTGTGACACATTCTTGCTAAGATAATACTCAAAGGCCCTACACCTTTTGCTCCTAAAGTTGAGAAACATAATGATAAATCTACTGCTGGTCCAACAAGTAAGAACACAAAACTTATAACATCCTCCACTGTTGCAAATTAAAGCATTGTTGAACAATTACAATGAAAAAATTCTCAAATAACCATCTTTGAACCACTTAAAATATTTCCTACTCATAGGTAGATTCTTGAAAAATCTCTGTTCCTCAAGATCTTGATCTAGATTAGTTTCAATCCATGGTAGGTCACTTGACCTTACATCATTACTTGTCCTTTTTTGAAGAGGATGATAATTCTTTGATTCATCCTCACAATCAAACATTGCATATTGAAGTCACAATCCATCATAAATGCATTCATCATGTGCTTATAGACAATGAAGTTAGTCTTAATATTTGTTCTACTAGTTTTCTTACACGATTGGGTTATGATGAAGATTTTATTGATCCTTGCCAAAAAATCACCATAAAGGAATGTGATGAGGTAGAATGAAAATCCTTAGATCTTGTTGTGTTGCCTTTTTGACTTGGTCCTATCAAATGAGATGTTATATGTTAGGTCCTTGATATTCCTTTAGCATACAACATACCATTAGGAAGACCTTGGATTCATGAAATGAAAGTAGTATCTTCAACATACCATCAATGTGTGAAGTTTTCATTTCAAGGATCAAAGGTTACTATACCTATTAATACCAGTTACACATGTAACATGCCCAAGCCTATTGATAGTTTTGTTTCTACCAATAGAGAGTGTATAGATAATCATGTCAACAAGCTAAATGGAGGATATTCTTAAGCTATCACAAACTAGAATGGGTGAATACCAAATTGAACCACTTTTGTCTTTGACATCTCTTCCTAAATCTCCATGTCATTATGGGACACCATCTAAAATGAAGAAACATTTTGTAATATCACCTAAGAGTATATTCAATGGTGTCTTTTTATAGGAAAAAGTACCTCTAGAAGATGAAGATGAAAAAAAAGTCATTTTTTCTTGGCTATACAAAGAAGGTGTTCCAATTGATGTCATAGACTAGTCTCCTGAGATAACTTTTGAAAAGTATGCACTAGGTCTTAAACTAATAAACCTCCTTGGCTATAGAGGCAATGGTCCTATAAGAAATAACAACGAAGGACTGATAGATTCAATCAAAGAAATATCTAGATGGCCTCATGACATAGCAGGCCTAGGCTTTAGGAAAGTTCCCTTTCATATAGGGATTAACAATTTGTACTAGAATCTAATAGTTCACTTGAACATTTCAAATTGCATCTGATAACCAAGTAGGAAGTTTTGATGATGAGGATACATTTTCTTATCTCATTCCATTAGATTTTTCTACATTCTTTGACAAGATTGATGAATTGTACCATGTCCAAATACTACTGAAGTTAATAATGGTTCTTGTAAGAATACTATTGATACTTCCCTAAGTCAAAAGGAACATGGAGAATCTATTCAGGCTCTTATTGTTGAATAACTTTGTCAAAATCAAGATGATACTATAAGTGGAGAATGGGTACCCATAACTATTGGGGAATATTATATTTTGACTCCATGTAGTAGTGATTCTTGACAGTATGAATTTGATTGCCTCTTAGATGCAACTTTTGATAAGGACATCAACAAAGTTCACATATATGAAAAAAATCAAGGTAGGAGAGAATTCTAGGGTTTGGTCGAATGAGTCTCACTCTACTAATTTCAACTTTCCCTCGTTTGATGTTCTTAGAACTTAGAGGAATTTGAACATATCTTTGGACAAAATCTCTATAGGTCTTATGTTTCCATGCATTTGATGACTATACTATGAACACAACTGAACATGTCACTTCTCTTTCACTCACTTATCTTGGAATAATAGACTAGAACTCAAATACTACATCTAGAAAAGTCTATATGTTCTAGAATGATTATGCTCTCTCTTACTATATCCACGTTGTTGAACTAGTAACATCTTCCACCAATGCACACAATGTCAACATGACTAAGCTAACATGAAATATCATAGTCATACAATAAAAATAAGGAAGAATAGGAATTCCAAAGGTGACAACCACATTGTGGCAGTATCAGAACAAAAAATAGTAAAAACAAATGACATATTTGAAGGTGAGAACCTATTTGAGGTGCCAAAGGATGAGTTATTTGATGCAATTCCAAGTCACTTTTAGGAGTGATCATAAATATTGATAGAACCAATGAAACTAATCAATCTAGGAATTGAGGAACATCCTCATATTATACATCTTGTACAATCCTTATCTACTAAAGAAAAAGAAGAATTTATTTCTTTCTTCTAGGAAAAGAAGATCAAGTTTTCATGGACATACTTAGATATGTTCATTTTGGATCTTGACCTTATCATGCATCATTTCTCTATCACACCAGGGATGAAACATGTTAAATAGAAACTCAAAAAGATGCACCCTTATGTGGCACTTCTTGTTAAAGTTGAATTGGAAAAACTCTTGAAAGTTGGTTTCATTTGTGTCATTGATTATGCCGAATGGATATCAAATATGGTTCTAGTCTCAAAACATGAAAAATCTATTAGAGTCTACACTAATTTCTAAGATCTCAACAAAGTATGTCCTAAGGATGAATTTCCACTACCTAATATTGATATGACAGTGGACATGATATCTAGATATGAAATGTACTCATAATGGATGGTTTCTTTGGCTATAATAAAATCAAAATTGTACTAGAAGATGAAGAGAAGACATCTTTCACTTGTGCATAGGGTACCTTTTGCTAGAATGTAATGCCATTTGGTTTAAAGAATGCTAGTGCAACATATCAACATGTAATTATGATAATATTTTATAACATGATGCATAAAATAATGGAAGACTATGTTGATGATACTCTAGCTAAGAGTATGAAATGAAGCACTCATCTACAAGATATGGTACCTATCCTAGATCATATGGAGAAATTTAGTCTCAAATTAAATCCTAAGAAGTATACCTTTAGTGTCACATCAAGGAAACTACTTGGGTACATTGTGTCAAAGAAATGTATCAAGGTGGATCTTAAAAAGGTTCAAGCTATAACAGAGATGCCTCCACCTCAAAACATCAGTCAAATGAGATGACTAAAAGGAAGACTTCAGTCTATTCACATGTTCATGTCACAGTTAGTAGATAAATCACAACCCTTCACTAAAACTTTGCATAAGGGTGTGAAATACAACTATAACATAGATTATGATCAAATCTTAACATAGATCTTGAAATATCTTGCTAATTTTCCAATACTGATGCCTCCTACTCATGGGAAGCCACTCATTTTGTACATCTCTACAAAATAATCATCTTTAGACATCTTACCAGCTCAAGAAGACAATAACAGTAAGGAATATGCTATTTATTACCTCATTCATAATTAATATCATATGAGATAAATTATAACATTATCAAGAAAGCTTTCTTGGTAGTTATTTTTGCTTCCTAGAAGCTGAGACACTACATGCTCACTCATACTACAAGATTGATTGCACAAATTGATCCATTAAATTATTTTCTTATCAAAGCTACTTTGACAAGAAGGATGGCTAAATGGGTTATGATCTTGATTGAATTGAACATTGAATATGTTAAATGGAAAGTTATCAAAGGTCAAGAAATCATTGATCAACCAGTAGAGGTAAATTGCAAAGTCACCAACCATTAAATACTGAATTTATAGATGAATCTATTCTACTTTTGACACACCAAACATGGGTTATGTTCTTTGATGGATCCTTCACACAACAAGGATCTGGTGTTGGACTCCTATTCATCACTCCACAAAAATATTCTCTACCTAAGGCATACAAGATTACATTTCCTTGTCCAAACAATATTACTAAATATGAAGCCTTGATCAATGGGATGAAATTGCCATTGAATAGAGGGTAGATGAACCAAATATATTTGGTGGCTCACAGTTGGTGATCAACTAGATTAATGATATTTATCAAACAAAAGATTAAAAAATTAACACCTTACAAGAGAATGGATGATGATTTGAAAAAGTAATTTAAACATGTCACTTTCCAACATATTCCTTAGATAGATAACAAGGTGGCCAATGTAATGACCACTCTAGCTTCTATGTTACAAGTGCTAGAAAATGAATTTTGACACAAGTTCCTAGTGGATACATTATCCTACCCTACCTATGATTCCCTTGAATCTCAAATGATCTGTTCTATTATATGACATGATTCACCTTGCTAGCACCACATAAATTCCTAATTATGTGACTAGATTGCTTTGGATACTCTAAACCATAATGAGAAATGTCATCTTATCCAAAATGTTTCACAGTATGTCATTATTGCTAATGACTTATTTAGTAGAGGTCTCAACGATACACTCCTTAGGTGTCTAAAACACAAAGAGTCAAAATATGCATTAATTGAGGTACATGAAGGCATTTGTGGATCACACTCAACTGGCTTGACACTATCTCAAAAACTTATTAGAGTTGCTTACTATTTGTTATTAGAAAAAGAGGCAATCAAATATGCCAAGTCTTGCAAATAGTGTCAACTTCAAGGAAATCTAATTCACACTCTAGCTAGGGAGCTAATTCCTTTCATCACACTTTGGCTATTCCAACAATGGGCCTTTGATTTGGTGAGTTAGATTCATCCATCTTCTTCAAATGGACACAATTTCATCATCGAAACTACAAACTACTTCACAAAATGGGCAAAAGAAGTTCCTCTTGCCAAGGCTAATGAAAAAATTTAAGCTTAGTTCATTCTCAACTACATCATCTATAGGTATGGTGTACCATCCTCCATCATTATTGATAATGGAGAACAATTAAAAAAAAAGATCTCAAAGAGCTATGTTCAAAGTTCAAAATCATGCAACATTGATCTTCCATCTACTACCCCCAGGGTAACAAACAAGAAAAAGAATCCAATAAGGCTATTCTCAAAATCCTACATCGCACAATTAACAAATCTAGAAGGGACTATAACCTTCAAATTTATCTGGCTCTATAGGCTTATAGAACAAGTATTAGAACTCCTATAGAAACAATTCCCTTAACTTTAGTATATGGAGCAGATGTTGTGTTTCCAATTGAGGTGAGATTCCCACTATGCAAATCTCTTTGAAAGGCCTCATTACTGATGATGACTATAGAATATCTTGGCTACAAAAGCTAGAATTATTGGATGAATACTGACAAGTGGTGTTCAATTATCTACAAGCTTATCAAAGTGGATGTCTAATAGATACAATAAGAAAGTTAGACCATGTGACTTTGAAGTGGGTGACCTTGTTTTGAGGGAAAACCCTAAGAATTAGTAACATTGGGAACAAAAGGGAAATTTTGAGCCTAACTAGCTTGGTCTCTATATTTTCCCTACAATGTTCAGGCTAGGTGCTTATCAACTCTCAACTACTGAAGGAGAATCACTCAAGGAGCCAATCAACTCCCTTGATCTGAAAAGGTTCCACAACTAATATGCTTTTGAAGCTCTTCATATATATATATATATATCTAAATATCCTAAAAATGTCTAAAAATTGTAAAAGTCTTGAAAAAAATATATTATCCTAGTGAAAACCTAGTAATAAGCACCTTGGTAATACCAAAAAAGTTTGAAAAAAACCAAAAATACAAAAAGAAGAAGAAGAAGAAGAAGAAGAAGAAGAAGAAGAAGAAGAAGAAGAAAATAAAAAAACAAGAAAAATAAGAAAAGTGCCATTGATGAAAGCCTAGAAAACATGCATTGTAGTAGGAAAAATAGAATCTTTGCCAAGAAGGTGAAAACCTAGTAAATAGGAACCTCTTGTTTCAAATGCAACAACTTGCAACACATCTTCTGCCTCCTGTATAATTGCTTTCCTACTTTCAGTATTTTGCATTCCTAATTTAGGTTTTTTGGTTTTGATCATGCATACACTCTCAATTATATTTGAGACTTTGTTCTAACCAACATGAATTGAAACTGGTTATAGTCTAGGGGGAGAGACCCTATGGTTTTTAGAGGATCTCTTTCATGTTTGTCACTAGTTGTCCTAACTATGTATATCCATTGTCTCTTAGTCTATTGATGAGATTCCTTTCAAAGAAGATCTTTCTTGCATCCATCACCAATTGTCCTTAATGTGTCTGTATATTGTCAATTAGTCTATTGATGAGATTCCTCTTGAAGAAGATCTCTTTTGTGTTAGTCACCAATTGTCCTAATTATGTCTATCTATGATTTCTTGATCTACTGATGAGATTATTCTCAGAGATGATTTTTCTTTGATGTCAGTCACCAGTTGTCCTAGCTACATATATCTACTATCATCCCTCTACTAAAGTGATCTCTTACAAATACATTCTTAACATCAACACTGGACATCAATTTCCTAACATTGAAATTGAACTAATAACATTGAAACTATTTGAGCTATGATGAGATTTTCTTTGTGTGTTTTTCTTTATCTTTATTATTCCCCTTTAAAAAACTTGAGGATTTCTAATTTTACTAGAGCCGTAAGGATTGGGGCAATGATATTTTCTTTTTTTTCCATTTGATGGCTTAGTTGGAATGATGTGAGGGATACATATAAAAGGGGTGTCCACTATAAGAGCCTCTATCCTGTGTTGGATGACCACATGTAGCTTGAGTCATTTTATATGGACACATCAATGAGGTTGATTCTTCTCCTTAACTATTTGAGTGAATTCTCTATGCTACAGTAAAATATAGATACTCATCCTTTGAAGTAAATGAATGGGTCACTATGAGTATACTTACCACAATTTTGTCTTAGGTTACAAGCATAGTGTTGTTGTAGACAAAATACTTAATGATTACTTAGAATGAGAAGGATATCTTGAGTGTATAGTGTGCTTGTCCATAAGAAACATTCTAATCATCCTAGCATTTATGCTTTCATGCTTATGTTTGCTTTCTACATTAACAAGAAAAGGTGTTTTGGTCATTCTAGCTTTGTGTGCCTTAATGCTTACATCTAATTATTGAAAACTAAAACAAATGTCATATTCATATTCTCATGATTCTAATATCAGTGAGGATTGTATGAATTTGGTGGACTTAATAAAATGCACTATAATGAAAACTATATCTTACAGGTTCACTAACTAGTCTTAGGTATTGGATCTAGCATAGGATTGGATTTCATACTAAAATTGCATTCATATATGATTTGGTTACTTTTTCACTTGCATTTCTTGACTTGAGAGGTCAATGATTTCTTTAATGTATCACATTCATCTTGTTTGCATAAGTGTTCAATCCATTGGTAGATATTTAAAAATTTGTTGGAGTACCTATCATGAGCAAAAACTATAAACCCTACATGAGATGTTTTAGATTAAGGTAAAAAATAGGTTTTGAAGGGATCAAAAACCCTTTAACAAAAGAAAAAGATTAACATTAAGTACTACCAAGTTTTACAAGGACTTGAAACCTAGAGTGTAGCAAAAACAAAAAAAATTAGGTTTTATAAGAACCTAAAATTGCAATTTTAAACCAAACACAACCAGGTTTTTGAAGGATTTGGAACCTAAAGTTTAAAAAAAAGCTAGAAAAATAAAAAATAGGACTAGCAACCCCACATAGACCAGAATGAGATGTTATTATAGATCTATTTTTTATTATCATATCATTCATTTACATTTTTACATATCATATACATAGATTACATCTCTATATATCATTCATCACATTTGCATGATAATATACATCTCATCTATACTACATATTCATACATCATACACATTTGCATAAATCAAAATCATATAGATAAACATCTTATTATGAACATCATAAGGGAAACAAAATGTGCAACATGGAATAATACTAAAAGTATGCTCTCATATGTGTGTGTGTGTGTATCTATTTGTGTATCTATGTCTGTGTCTATGTGTATTTGTTAGAATGTACATCAATACAAAAATGGATGCTACTTGAGCACTGAGAATCTCAAAGTGTTAAAAAAGGATGCTAATACATCTCATATACACAATATACATTCAAAAATAGATAGAAGAGAGTGAGCTAACTACACCATCCCCCTTCATCTCCTAATGGAGGAGGAGGAGCATATGCTCTCGTTGGTGGATGTGCACCTTCTGAAGCTCTCACATACTCCAAGAAATGGGGCACCTGCTCTATTACCTCTAGTGCTATACCTACATATGAAACATAATAATACACTACTCTCATTGTTTGAGTACAAGCCTCATCCTTCTATCACTCTAGTTGATCTTGTAGCTCTTAGATCTCTCAATCCCACTCTACTAATCATGCATCCTACACCGTGACCTAAATCTACAGCTCTCCTAGCTAACACTACACTATCCTCACCCTATCCTACCATCACAAAGCATCCTATGTCTTCTCTAATAGGTATCCAACTCATGCCTCAGGAGCAGGCTGATCTTGAATCTCCCCATCACCTCCACCCTACTCACCCCGCTATGGAGGTTGCTAACTTAGCATCGATATTGATGGAACCCAAGGTTCCCATGTCTTTCCATGGTCTCCTTTGACCCAAAATACACCCACCAGAAAAATCAAGATTTGAGTAGTCCTCTATCGAGGACCCTACTATTGTGGTTGATGTGCCTACTGTGGTGTCTACTATGGAGCCTAAATTGGCTACATTGGTACTGCCATACGCAGTGGGTCTATAAAATGAGGAAAATGATGACTCACAAAATGCTCTCTAAATTTGGGAGTCATGCCTCCATCAACTAGTATTGGCATGTAATCCCAATGGATAAGTATGGGGCTCCATACATCTATCATAGATCTCTTAGGATCCAATCTCACTAACCAACCCTGCTGCACCTCCTCGGTGAAGTGAGTGTATACATAGTACTCTTGTGCAATATCTTGTGGATGACCATATTGCCTCCACACATGTGTAAATAGAAACTATTCAAACAGATGAATAGATCATCCAATCAATGGCTATGACCTGAACATATACCCCAATTGTGCTCAAGCATCATCCCAAGCCTCTATCTCTTGTCATGACCTTCATAAAACTAATACTAGATCATATAGCTAAGCCCTCCACTACATAGTCTTACCCCACACAAGCTGAGTCATTTTTCCCCTATATCTACAAATATAGGGCTCATGAGGTTGACTCATGTCCTCATAGATTAGTCTAGTGATGGAAAAATGCTCCCATTCCCATATCTATAATACATAGACCCTTGCCACCATGCTCTTCACCTCTCTATAGGTGATCTTGTACATCCCATGGAACATGGGCCAACATGCACTGACCCCATCAAAAATGAGCATGCTACTCTAACATCTATTGCATCATACAACCCCATCTACACTCTAATTTATACTACCCTCTGACATGCATTAGGTAGAAAATTAGGAATGTGCCTAGTACCACTACCAATCTCTATGTCAAACCATACAATTGCTCTAACTCCTCCCATGGGATGACCCTAACCATGATTATGTCATCTTGAAATATGGCCCTCATTGCCAAAGTACCAAGCCTCAACTATGTATCATACTGTATGTGAAGACTATGGAATGGGATCTAGAGAATCTTATAGATGTCCTCTGGAGTGATTATCATCTCTCCAAGAGGAAGGTGGAAGGTTTTATTCTCCAAATAGAAATGGTCAAAAAATATAGTCAATAAATTGTGATTCACCTGAATGTCAGGGATAGCACATAGATGTGTGAGATCAAAAGAATTAGTGTATGCCACCTCTATGTCATCCAAGTGTCTAACTAGAACCCTAATGGCTAGATAATGAGATTTGAACCCAACATCTAGAAAGTGAACCTACAAACAAAATCACACAATCAGTATGTAATCAAAACATAAACATGCTATTTTTATACTACTGCTATACAAACATCCTCTAAAGATGCTACACCAAATCATAATGATGTTAAGACTGTCAAAATCATGTAAATTTTCACACAAATAACTCCAACTACTCAAAAACTCGTGCAATATTTTACAATCTCACACTTAGGAGGCATGTTCTCACACGAGGAATCTCCTCAGGCTATGCAAGAAAATGACATCACACAAATTTCCTCTAAAAAAATGCAACAAAGAGCCCTAATGAGGGTTTCACGTATGAGACATGGGTATATCTCATGCACATAATCCATGATACTAATGCAATTTTGTGCTATTATAGCACATCATCATGCAAGAAATATGGTATGTTCATGTGAGAAAATGGGTTCTCACACAAGGACCTGACATTCACCAACCTAAAATGACCTATCAAATGAAAAATCAATCAAGATGCATCAAATTTGAATAAAAAATGAAGTTTGTTGGTTGCTTAGAGGTGTTCCATAGTTGGTTAGCTAGCTATGTTGCTTGGATAATCAATGAGAATGCATTGGGACCACTATTTTCACCTCAGAGCTCCTTCTCCACAAAAGATAAATGATTTGAAATTGACCCTTTGGGACCTTATATAGGTTTTGACCTAATTATTCAAATTATTACGATCGATGTGAAAGTCACCCCCTTAGCTAATTGGATAGCTCTAAACTAATTTTCAAGATCAAAATTGAATTTTGACACACTTAAACAACTCAAAATTGTAATTGAAAATCTTGGGACCAATGTGATCGAATGCTTATATAGTCTATCTTTCTAATAAATTACGAATGTCACAACACAGTCAATACAACATATTCTCAATTTTTTTGAAATTTTCATTAAAAAGTCAACTCTTGTCAACCTTGGTCAAATTTTCTCAACTAGACTTTTGCATCACTCTAAATTAACTCAAAATTTTCTACATGCTCTTCTGATCTATACTATATTCTTTTGAATCTTTGCTCACATCAATCTCTTCACATATATTTCTTTATATTACTATTTTGTTGTGTCATCTTTTGATTTTTCTCCCAGGGGGCAAGATGATTACATCATTTAATCTTTCAAATATTGCTTCAACTTAATCTAAATATAATATCCTAATAGCTAGGTGCATCTCATCACTCAGGGAATCTATGTTCTCTCTATCTGGCATCATATGCTACCTATCTTATTTATTGAGCAGTTGATCAAACTCATAACACTCTTTGTCATAACTCAATGGACTTGTATATAGATGTTCTATCTAGACTCCTAAGGATCAAGCCTTGTTCTAGGGATAATCCTATGAATCAGGATAGGTCTTGTTATCTATTTCTTTATGGACCAATATTTATATGTTTTATCTAGACTCTAGAGGATTAAGCTTCATTCTAGAGATAATTTTAAGCTTTCATCACTGTTTCATAGATAGGTATCAGGGCATCCTAACCCTAACTCCTAAGGATTAAGCCTCATTTTGGGGACAATCCTACAAATCATGATTAATCTTGTCATATTTTAATGGACCGGTATTGGGGCATTCTAACTCTAATTCCCAAGGATTAAGTCTCATCTTGGGAATGATCCTATGAATTTTGACAATCTTTATTCTCTTGGACTAGTGTTTAGATGTTCTATCTAGGCTCCAAGGGTTAAGCTTCATTTTGGAGATAACCCTAAAAATATCATCAATTAGTTTTCATATCTTAGAACTAATCTCATTGTTTGCTCTATACTTCATACTTTTGATTTCTTAGAATTGACTTACTATTCACATATTAATCAAAGACGGGAAAATGTAATACCCCTAAATTGGCACATTGGCATTTTGAACCAATTTCGGTGCATTAATCATACAATATCAATTAAGTTCTATTGTACTAGGCATTTTTGGTTCTAATTGTCTCTACTTGACCTAAATGTAAAATGAAAAAAATCCCTAATTTGTATTAATCTCATACTTTATTTAATTCCTAAATATTGATCAAAATTGGTTAAATTGACCTTCTAAATGAATTAATTTAATTACAAGTCCTAGCACTTTAATTAAATTAAAATCCACCCCCTTTAGCTAATACACATGAAAAATGAATTAAACATATCAATTTAATTAAATATACACATCATAATTGTTGAAACTAATTATTTAATTAATTAGAATATTAAAAAATTATGAGGTCATATTTGAATGGATCAATATTCTCCCCTAATTCATCTCATTCAACTCCATCAAAAAAGGAGGACTCAATCTCTCCTCTAATCCGAATCATACATATGGTTTAATCTTGACCATTGATTGGGTCCAAGATTATCTAAAAGAGACTGTTGACATCTCATTTGAGGAGGATGCAAGTGAATATTATTGAACCATTGTTGGATTGAGCACTCAAGCATTTTGCATTCGAATCTCCATTGTTTTTACATGCTTGTCATTTAGATCACAATGCATTCATTTAACCTAATTTTCTTATGATTATTCTTAGATTAAATTGAATATCATCTAGATTAATTCATATCTTTGCATACAAAATCTCAAAAACATAGATTAATCTTGCATTTTCACTCATTCAAACCCTTTGCACTAGTTTGTTCTAGTTAGTGAACTCTTGATAAGAGCATCTAGTACAACCTTGTCTAGTTAGAAGGAAATCTATCACCTTATGTAGACATGTCAGATGAATAATCTCATGTTCATTTTGGGATATTACTAACAAATAATGATCATGTTGAGGTGTGTGGTTGAATTTGAGGTCCATATTTAACACTCACACCTATCCCTTCTCCTCTAGGCCCTACAAGTCTAGGAAAATATACATCAATTCATAAAAAATCTCCCTATGTCACAATTGCATCTCTTGGAAAATGTTTTTTTAACCAATAGTTTAATCAAATAGTGATGACCAAAAGAATTTTTCTTACCCACTTGGACTGCAAAAGCGCTCTTCTTTAGAAGATTCAACATAAAACTAGGTAAGTTCACTGGCCTATTGTCATGACAAAGGCAACTAAGTTTTTAAAAGTGAAGCCCATGTGACTGTTGGTAACCCTTAGAAGTTATGTAATACACAATGTACTCAACACACTGGTCATAGGGTGGTGGAAATGAAATCCTTCTTGTGCCTTTCTTTTTATCAATGTCTAGGCATCCATCAATATATAAAATGAATAGGGTTATTGTAGACCTGATGTAGAATTCCTCTTGATACAACTCTCCTTCTTGGGGTAACCTTGAAACTTTTGCAGTAACAACCTCATTTCATTCAACATAGAGAACCTTAACTATAGCTACACCATTGTGCAAGGAATTTAAAAATTGGAAGGCCACCACATCGTTATATGTTGTCAATTCAAGAAAGTAATTCAATGAAGTTCGAGAGAACTAAAGTCTCAAATAAGGATGTCCCTGGGGAAGAGGAGGGGATAGATGCTGAGGAGTTTAGCTCTAACCTAGATGGTTAGCCAAATATGAAAGAAAAAAATGAGGAAGGGAGAGAGGAAGATACTACTGAGGATAACTTGGAACAAAGCAAGTCTAATAATGAGGATACTCATATTGTGTCTGGGGGAGGTGCTAAAGAGAAAGAAAATTTAATCGATGATCCAACCATTTTGAGTGAGGAGGAAAACATGGGGATAGCTTCCACTCTTGTAAAGGAGACTAAGGGACATGATAAGGAGGGCCAGAGCCATCATATTCCTATGGAGCTTGGTGAGGGGGAGCCGTTGGCTGGGGAGATACAAATTGATAAAGTTGGCCCCTTACCGCACACCACTGCTGATGATGCGGGTGACTCCCTGATGAGGGAAACCAAACTTTCCTTCCTTCACTCTGTTAAACAAAAAGCTAACTCTTTCCTTTAGGTTGACTCCTAGATTTATAATGAAATAATGGGGCTGAAGAAGAAAGCGGATACCTTGCAACATAATCAAGAGGCTGACCAAGCTATTATTCAACACATGGAGGTGCAATTGGGAAATATCCCAAAAAAATTAAAGGATTATGAGAAAAATCTTAGAATGCTCATCAAGGAAAGTGGAGCAAAAATGGAGCAGGTAACCTCAACCATTTGTGCAGCTGTGGTGACATTGGGAAAAAGAGAAAATGAAGATACCATATCTTTGGAGGGCCCTAGCAAGAGGACAAGACAGAGTTTGAGGAAGAAAGCTTTGATTGCTGCTGCTTCTTCGGCTGCTAACTCCATCCAGGACACAACTAAGATTGGTAAGGAGGTAGTTAAGATGATTACAAAATTGCAATAGTTTCCTAGGTCTTCTTTTCTGGTCGGGTTCCTATTCAAGTCCTATTAGCTGGTTGTTACTTCCAATTCCTGTGTTTGGTCCTATTTTCTAGCTTTTAGTTTTTAAACTGTATTGATGGTTCCAAGTCCTTGTAAAACTTGGGTACTTTATTTGGACTTTGTTAGTGGTTTCAGGTCCCTGTAAAACCTAATTTTGGTACTGCTTCTAGTAGGTTTAAGGGCTCTTTCCTATTGGTTGGCTTGTTTTTTCCTTTTTTGAGGATGTGAAAGGGTTTCGGGGTCCATTCAAAACCTATTTTTACCGTAATCTAAAACTCAACCAATGTATAGCTTCAAATTTTTCTCAAGGAGTTTTTCTTCAAGGAAAATATTATGAACAATAGGTTCATGATGAATCATATCACCTCCCATTACTATTGTATCAATAATTCTCAAATGACTAGCAGAAAAGAATAGTGCAGGCTTGCAAATGTTCAAGAGTTCAAAATAACATAAACATGGAACTGAAAGAGATTATAATCACACGGGAAAATATGATAATAAATGGAATTTGACACACTCTTTCACATATGTCAAATCATAATTAAACTTACTTAGTTTATCGTATGTCATTTTATAATCAGCTTTCATTAAAATGGCATACATGCTGAAATTATCACATCAATCATGAACTTTCCTTTTAAATGATGACATGCTATAATTATTGTAAATGCAAACTTATGAAATTAAAAAAAATAATTAGAGAGTACAGAAATAAAATATGACGTATTCCTTCCCCCCTGCTAACTTAAATCAAGGCATGGGTCCCACCATGCCTTGTGTACAAGATTAGATAGTAAAGTACATGATTACGAAAATATAGAATTAAATGAATGAAATATATGTACAAGAATATCATACTTATCTATCCAACATGCTAGATTTATTTCATTATCATCATATGTAGAGAAAGGTGAGGTGGATGGGTGGAAAGACATAAGGAGTGATGGTGAATTGTTATAGGAAAAAGGTTTTCACAAGTGAAAGAGTTTATTATAGAACTTTGAAATAAATTCAAAGACTTGAGAGAATCTAAGTGAAAGGAAAATATTCCATTGCTCTAGGAGTAATGGAAGACCTATGGAATTCAATTTTTTACAGGATCTCTTCCCTACTCTAAGGTATTTTATAGAGCTTAAGGCAATGACCATTAACTAGAAGTTTGAATCATAGATGATCTATTGTGGATAATTGCACAACACTGTTATCATATACTTTAATCTAATATGCTCCTAACCATCTAGTTTGAAATTTATTAGATTATGATGATAGTGTGAATTATAGATTAGTGCATAGTCATCAATAGAAAATTGCTTGTCTTTAATAAACTTTTTCTGGTACTTCTTACACTACTTTTAAAAAAATTTAGTGTTGTACAAAGGAGATTTTTTATATTTATCAAATCCATTGAGTTATAGGACCCTTTCTCTTTGTGACTCATTGAGATCAATATTCATTTCCAATTTTTTCTGGAGGGTCTTGTCTTCAAATTCAATTAACATTACAACTACCTTCTCATCGACTGACTCAAATGGGGTTAAACATGTTGTAGTCTTCTACATTGTCCTATATACTAATAGTGCTTCTAGAAGACAAAATGCCCAATATTTCTTTTGAATATCTACTATCTCTATCAAAATTTCCTCAATCTCCCTATTGGTTATCTCACCCTATCCATTGGCTTGGGATCGTAAGGTGATGACTTACCATGTCTAATAGTGTATTCATGCATGAGAAAACTAATGAGATTTGGGGTGAATTAGGCATCTTGATCAATCAATAATTCCATGGGGACACCAAACCTTGTAAAAATAGATTCATATGTATATTCAAAACATTATTGTCCCTAGCATGTTTCATGGGTTTTGCTTCAACCCATTTAGTGACATAATCTGTATAGACTAGAATGTAGGACTTACCTCTGGATGGAGGTTCTACTGGGCCATTGGGCCAAAAAATTCAATTCCCCATTATCAAAATGTGTAATTACTACCTATGGTTAGTAGGGTTTCCCATTCTTTGGCATCTATCATATTTATTTGTGTATCTAGCTGCAACTTTGTGAAGAGTTAGCTAGTTATAGTACCTAGTTGTTAGAATTTTCAAGCCTTTCCTCTTTGCTAGAAAGTGTCCTCCACATGGTTCATTATGGTATGCATGTAGAATATCATATGTATCATCCTCCCTCACACACATGTGCATCACTTGATCATGACCAATATAGAACACACATCTAGCTATCCATGAGAAATTGAAACTTTTCTTCACTAGCAACAATCCTTCACTAGGGGAGAAATATGTTGGTGTTCTTCCTATGGTAAGGTAGTTGGCAACGTCAGCATACCATGGATTATGAGCTATCAAAGAAAACATGTGTTCATCTAGAAAACTACCATGAATGGCTGCATGATCATTGAGCACATGCAATCTTGAAAGAAAATCTATCACCAAATTAGCCTTTTCTAGTTTGTTTATCACCTTAATGCTAAACTCTTGCATGAGTAGCAACAAACGAACCAACTTTCCTAAAATAGTAGGCTTGTTCATTAGATAGTTGATGACTCCATGATTAGTATGCACAATAATCTCATAGCTAGTCATATAGTCTATGAAATTGCTAAGTGAATAGATTACAAGTAACTATTTTTATGTGACAATATAGTTCAACTATTCTCCCCACAAATTCTTACTGGTCTACTATATAATATATTCAAATATTCCTTCTTTTTTACCTAATACAACACCTATGGCATAGTCTAAAGAATTAGTATGAATATGAATTGGTAGGTTCCAGTTAGGACCCCACAAAATAGGTGCCTTTGTCAAAAATTCTCTCAACTATTGGAATGACTTGTCACACTCTAAATTCCATAAAAATTTAGAGTCTTTCTTTATAAAATTGTACAATAGGGTTTCTATCTAGCTGAAATTATTTATAAACCTTCTATAATAAACATGATATCCAAGAAAAATTCTAACCTCATTTTGCTTCTTTGGAGTGGGTACTGTCATTATTACTTCTATCCTTGCAAGGTCAACATAAATGCCACATGATGAAATTTGGTACCTCAAAACAACTCCTACTTCCATCACCATGTAGAATTTTTCACTATTCAAGGAGAGGTCATGGTCTTGAAATATTTTTAGAATATTTCCCATTTTAGATTTAGCTTCTTCAATAACAAACCCATATACAGTGAAATCATCCATATAAGTCTCCATGTAATCAATAGACATGTCAGAAAGGATACTTATCATAGCCCACTAAAAAGTAGTAGATGTATTACATAGTCAAAATGGAAGTATTAAATAGGAAAATGTTCCCCAAGGAAAGGTAAATGTTGTATTATCTTGGTCTTTTGGTGATATTTGAATATAATTATATCCATTGAATCCATCTAAAAAGGACAAATACTTCTTAAAACCCAAATTGTCAAGAACTTGGTCAATAAAGGGCATGGGAAAGTGGTCTTTCCTAATGGTTGCATTAATTTCTCTATATTCTATGCATAATTTCCACTTACCTCCTTTCTTAGGTCCTATGAACAAAGGTAAAACCCACTATTTTTCATTAATTGGAGGGATAAACCTAGTACTCAATAATTTTTGTAACTCAATCTTCACAATATCTCTTAGTATTAGATTGACTCTTTGTTGTGGCTTTCTTACAAGTTTACATTTAGGGTTAATGCAAATCTTGTGAGAGAAAAGATTTGGGTCAAGTCCCTTCATGTTTGTATAGTCCCAAGAAAATGCTTGTTTATTTTTTTGTATCGACTAAACTAGATTCTCCAAGCCAGTAGGGGAAAGACTTTTAGTAACATTTAGCCCTTTTCCTAGACTAACCTCAACTTTAGACACCTTATTTAACATGGACACTTCAAAAAAATTATATGACAAAATTTCATTGGGTAGTAAGTTATGAAGGTGGCTAGTTGCTATAGGAAACTAAGCTTCATTTTTAGAAACAATTCTTGTCACCATAAATAAGAGAATCTTCACCATACTCATTGGATAGAATGGATGTGAGAAAATAATCATCTTCTTAAGAGATTATGAATGGATTTTAACCAATCATCATTAACTGACTTACTAAATTGACTTTTGTTTCATTGTCTCCTAAATCAAGCCACACAACTTGATCATCTTGCAAAACTAGTTTAGTGCAAGAGTATAATGCCATTTATTTAATGTTTGAACCATTAGAGATGGCCATCTTTCCGAAATGACAAGATTTGAAGGAATATGCAATGACTAACCAAGGCCTTCCTAGAATAATAGGGTATCCTCTTAAAGTGGCTTTGGGTGATTACATGTTAAAATCTACTGGATATTATGATGAATCTAGAATGACAGTACTATCCTCAATCATACTTTTAGTTTTGATAATAGAACTATCTATAAGTTGAAGTATGGTATGGGTCTCTCTTATTCCAAAAATGTTTAAGTGCATTTATTCTTCCATATTCATTACATTGATGAATGTTCCTAGGTCTATCAAAGCATTTTGAACTTGAACTCCATTGATATAGATTGTGACAATTGGACTTCTAGGGTCAGAATATTTAGGAACTATAGACTTATTTAACATGACATCAGTCAACTCACCCATGTCATGAATGATCTATGGGTCTTTCCTTTTTCACCCTGGTTTCTTTATGGAAGGTTCCTTAATGGATTTTGTATATGCTATAATTTCCTTGAGGGTATCTAACAAAGATATCTTTATAGTTATTTACTTTAATTGCTTGAGTAATTGTCCAACAACAAGATTTTGAATAGGAATTTGGGACTGAACAAGTCTCTTTGGAAATGATGGAGTCTTGGCTATAGGTGTTGGTTGTGGAGTTGGAAGGATTTCCTCCTCAACTAGTGAATCTTTAGTTGTAACAATAGTTATTATAGGCTCTTGAGGAGTAGGAATAGTAGTTTTAGATCTCATATGTATATCATTTATATAATAAGTTTATTAGTGATTATCATTGGATGAATACACTTTCTTTGGAGCTTACATGTTATTACGATTTTGAGTAGGTTAAGTAGGCAACTGAGTTTGTTTAGGTGAATTTGAATTGGCTATAGGAGGAGTAGAAGGTATTAATGATTTATGAAGAAGTTTTTTCTAGGCACCATATTTTTGGTTAGGCTACCACTGTGGTGATTTTTTCCAATTACCTTATGGGGCTTACCATTGATTAGGATACTACTGATGCCAGTTTTACTAGTTTTTTTGACAATTATTAGGAGGGGCTTGCAAGTTTTTGTGTTGCCATTGGTCAAGAAGAGGCTTATACAATTATTATTTATTCCATGAGGGCTAAGGTTGGTTAGGCCAAGAAGTATTCCAAATTTTTTGATGTGGTATGCTAGTACTCTGAAAATTGGAATTTTTCCATTGATTATTAAAATCCTAGAATTTTGGAAAGGTTCTTGAGGCATACCTTTTCTTGGAGCCAATGATCTATGTTGAGAAATATACAACACTTCCCTATTTTCATCAATTTCCTTAAACTTATTTGGAATGTTCTGAGTTTGAGTCCCCACATTGGCAACCATCTTGCATTTGTAATTTCTCTTGTTTATCCTACAATGAGAGCAATACTTAGCCAACATAGCTACAACTTCTTCATGCTTTCTTTTTTCTTGCATGGTATCCAATTGTGTGGAAATATTATTTATAATTTCTTAAAATTACATAATAGATTGGAAAGCCCCATCTTCAATAGACTAGAGCCATTGACTTTACCAGGTGTAACTCTAACTACTCTTCCTTTCTTCACAGGTTTTCTTGAATAGTTAAGACATATAGTCTTAATGTCATTCTAGGTTCTCTAAGTGATATCATCTTTATCCATCAGGTCCAATGCTACAATACTTTCATCAGTAAATCCTTGAAGGAAAAAGATGTTTTTTGGATTCTTCATTCAATTGATGTTGAGTGTTTCTTTTCACATTGAACATGAACTTGGAGACATGGTCTTCTAATGTCTTATCATTTTTTAATTCCATCCTAAAAAAATCATCACCCTTCGTATCATATCCTTTGCAATACTCCTACTTTTCAAGAAACAAGTTTTTCATTGCATCCCAATCTACTACAACATTTGCACCCAACCCCATAAACCATCTTATGGTTGCCTTCTTTAGAGTATATGGAAACAACTTTAGCTTTTGGGAATTAGTTGTTTAGTCATACCCCCTATAGAGGATGTCAAACTCAAAGAGAAAAGTCTTATGATTTTCACTAATCATGCAATAGAACTTAGGGAGAGAATAGGCATGGATGTTTTTTAGAATATTGTTATCATGAAGGTCAGGGATGAGAAATGGAAAAGTAGGTTGTGCCATCCTTGAAGATGGTCATGGTACTGCTTGTCCTAGATGATAGATAACAAGAGAAAGATGATTGTCCTGATACTTAGTTTTGAAAAAATGCTATTTAAATTTAATTATCCTTTAGAAGATGGTGGTGAAGGAAAGTCTACATGGGGAGAAGTAAATGGATTTTCAAATGGTGGTTCTTGTACAACAAGTTGGTCTTCTTCATGATTCTAATCTTGGAGATATTCTTCTTTAGGGTACACAATTTATTTTATTTCAAAGGGGTCATTATGAGGAAGGAATCTACCAAGACAATTGGTTCTATGCATATAGACAAAAAGGATACACAACTTGCATCATCTAAAACTACTAACAACTAATTATGCTAATAACTTTCTAAACATAACCTTAGGAAAGGGTTTAATTGGCACCATATCCAAAAATGACATAGAAAATTCTTGGCCAATATATCAACCTAGAAACCAAGCTCTATAACTTTTGGATTTGAACATCCTCAAGAAGTAACCAATTACCTACTAGACTCATTTACTATATTGACTTGGGACTTAAAATTGAAATGATGCCTGCAAAATATATGATTTAAATCCATTTACAAGTATCATCACTAAGCTATAGGAATGGAATGCTTAGACTACCATTTTTAACCTCAAATGAATGAAACTACTCTACTTGGTATCACAAAAGTATCAACTTGATTACTTTCTATTGCATTACAAAAGGACTTCCAACTAACTTTGAAAAATTAGAGTAATCACTTTTTTATCCTATCTAATTGAAAAAAAATCCTACATCTAAGATTCTTCATGATATGGGTTCAACCAAATATTTAATGAATTAGAAAAAAAATAGGAAATCATTAATCATGGAACAAGTCTTCATGAAATATATCCTACCATGCTTCTAGATTTAGGTAGGGCATTGACAATTAAGATGAGTCATTCCTTTTTAACTACTTGTTATAATTACTACAAGGATATGCCACCAATTTCTTTATACATGTCACTCTTTAGGTATAGTTGACTTATTCCTACAAAGGGTTAGCACAATATCCAACTTTGAAACATATATTCAAAACAATAATTCATACAAAGGTATTTAATCTACTATCTCACTAATATTTTCTCAAAAGACATGGCTACATGAACATTATCTATTAAGATATAGGAAGGGAAAGTCATATTTAATTATCATGAACATATTTAATTTCATTGATAATACAAAAGTTCTATCTTATAATATCATGTCCACAAACCATAAAGTGTAGAAATTAACATATTAAAATATTTATATAGATGTCATAGCTTAAAAGTCTTCAAATATGAGCATAAAAAACTATCAAAAATACTATGAAACTTTTCAAAAAAGATGTTATAAAATAGTCCCATCAAGGGTCTTTGGATGTCTTGAGAGATTAGTGGATTGAGTTTAGCACGGAGTAGCTAAGAGGAGCCAAGTTTGGAAAAGCTAGTAGCTAAGTGTGGGCTTGGGAAACAAGAAATTTTCTTGGTGGCTTGCAAGCACAAGTTTAGATTCTTCTTGGGGTTTTCTATCAGATTATGGATCTGAGCTAGCTAGAAGCTTGGATCTTCTGAGCTCTTGAAGAATTACTATTGTAATTTCTTATGTATTTGACTATAACCCAAAAGGCCTTACTATCAAGCATATTAGATGTAAGTATTATGTTTTTCTTACAAGAATGGTGTGGTTTTGGATCTAAGTCTATGTTCTATTATTTACATTCTATTATATGGTTATTTGTGGGGGTCAGGAAATCTCCTTTGGGGATTCTCCTACCTTGCACTGCATCAAGTAGCATCAAAGGAAAGGTTTGATCTAGTTGGAGATTACTAGAGCTGGACATTGATCTTGTGGAGAAGAATTTGACCTGGTGGTGGATTATTCTTTCTAGAGTCCTAGATATCTTGGTTGTAAGGTTGAGGATCATGGTTCTAAATTACAATTGCAGAGGACTCATTATGAATCTTGATATGAAGAGATGGTTGTGAAGATGATAGTTGATCTTGGTGAGTGAAGGTTAGATTTGGTTAGAGATTTGTTGTAGAGGGTTTACAAAGAACTTAGAAGATACCTCTTAGAAAATTGGACCCTAGTGTGATTGGAGATCTCCATGATGTAGTAGATAAGAAGATGAATGAGGAATTTTCTTGGGTGGGTGATGCTTTGTCTAAAAAAATTGAAGATAATGAGAATAAATTTGTATGCTACTCAAGTTGGAGTTTACCAATCATAAGGAGAGTGGTCTAGCTGGTTAAGAAGATCATTCAGAGAAGAAGACACTTTTCTATTGATGAAGAGGTAAAGGATGAATTTTATAAATCTAGAGAGGTATGTCTAGATGGTTTTGTTGATCAGTTTGTCGAGTCTAATATGAAACTTGTAGAGAAACTTGTGGTTATTTCAAAGATACCTAAGCTTATCGAAGAGGTTCCTAACCATGTTGAGACTCGAAATGATATTTGTTTTCATAATTAGTTGGTTGGATCTAAAATGGAAATGGAAGATCACCTAGTTATGGAAAATTAGGTTTCTATACGCAATGAGTTACATGTTTCAAAGCATCTTGCTATGGATAACTAGATTGTCGATAATGAGAGTTTACATATGAATGATGATTTGTATATGGTTGCTAATATGGATCTAAATTCATATGTTGCTACTAAGATGATTGAGGATGTACTAGAAACTATTGATTTGGTTGAGCTAGGTTTCCATATCATTGGTGATGTGAAGTTGGATGTTGTTGGTGTGGTTGAGGATCTACATGATATTACTAATTTAGATTTGTCTGCTCCTGATGAGGATTCACTTATGGTTGACATGGTTGATAATTTACATGTTTCTCTTATTTTGGATTTGATCTTACATTTTTCTAATTTGTTTTTGAGGCTACATGATGTTGGTGACATGGGTTTCATGTTTAAGGTTGTTACTATTGCTAGTTGTGATCAGTTGCAAGAGTTGTTGGTGAAGCATTATGTTTAGTTTATTCCTGGGAGTGACATGTTAATTGGGTTATTGAGGTTCATTTGATTATTATGTTTGGATTGATAAAGTAGAGATGGTTGATTTTTAGATTGTTTTTGTTTTCCTTGATGGATTAGAAACCTTTGGTAAAGATGAAGTTGGTTGCATAAATTTCTCTGGCATTAAAGTATGAGACATACTTTTCCATATACTTGGGGAGTTTGATGCAGAAGAATAAAGCTCAATTTTTTTGGACCTATGATTTGTGAGGTTGGGGATGTGTTTGATTCATATTGGTGGACCTTGTCTTATGTGCATGAATATTGGAGTAAGAATCTTTGAGTTAGAGCCATTTTGGTGGCAGTTGGTCATGTGTTCCCGATTTAACTAGTAGGCTTTGAAGATTATTTATGTGAGCTTCAATCCAAATAATTTTCATTTTAGGGTTTGGATCATTCTATGGCACAAGTACCTATGCATAAAGTTTCATACTTTCATGTTGTCACATGATTATTTATTCTTTACAAACTTGGGGCTTTTCTTAAGTATTTATTTATTGCATGTATTTAATGTTTTTTGCCAAGTAAACTTGTGTCTTGAGGGTTTATTTAATATGTGAGTGTTTATTTAATGTAATTTTCTAGGATAACTTGTGGCTTGGTTTAATATAAGTAGAGGGTCTTGGGATGTCTTGAGAAATCAATGGATTGAGTTCAACATGGAGTAGCTAAGAGGAGAAAGGTTTGGTAGAGCTAGTAGCTAAGTGTGGGCTTGGGAAGAAAGAAGGTTGTTTGATGGCTTGCAAGAACATGTTTAGATTCTTCTTGGGGTTTTCTATCAGATTATGGATTTGGGATAGCAAGCATTTTGGATCTTGTAATGTCTTGCAAAATTACTATTGTAATTGCTTATGTATTTGGATGTAACTGAGAAGGCCTTAAAACTAAGCATGTTGGATGTAAATCTTCTAATTCTATTATAAGAATGGTGTGGTTTTGCATCTAAATATATGTGTTGTTGATTACATTCCAAATTTTATTTATTTATTGGGGTTTAGGACATCTCCCTTGAGGATTCTCCTACCTTGCACTATGGCAATCATCCATGTAAACTTCCAAATATGAAGTTGGTAGATCTACACAAAATTACCAAAAGTGCCCTTTGAAATCTAGCTAGAAAATCACATAAAACAAATGATAAGACTTTATAGGCATAGGTACCCCAAGGACATGTAAATGTATTATGTTCTTGATCTTTTGGAGCTACCTATATCTAATTGTAGCCACTAAACCCATCTAAGAATGTAAAGTAACTAGTTCCAACAAAATTATCTAATACTTGGTCAATGAATGATAATAGAAAATACTCCCTTTTAGTATATTTGTTAATTTATTAATAATCAAAACATACTCTCCATTTCCCATTATTTTTAGGAACAATAACTAATGGGGAAACCCCTTTACTAGATGATAATGGATAAATAAAATGTACTTTCAATAACTTTTCAATTTCTTGTTTAATGAATCCCCTTGAGGAAGGGTTTATTCTTCATTGTCCATGTCTTATTGGATAAAAATATTTTGTATATATGTGATGCATACAAATTTCAGGGTGTATCCCACACATGTCTAATGTCATGTCCCGCCTCGACCATCATAAAACTACTAACATTTTGTTTCTTTTGGACTATGATAGTTAGACTCTGGATGACACATTATTACCTCCTATGGACGTTGATATTTTGATCCTTAGACTATTTGATTTCATGTTATATTATTGGGACATTGATACCTATATCATTAGGCTATATGATGATTCCTTATGATGTTATTAGGACACTAATATTCTAATTATTTTTCATGTTTTTATTTAGATATGCTTACTTACCTTCTTGATGATCCATATGTCATGATTAAGGCTTATGTTATATTCAAGTGAATGTTTGATTTTTGAATTGTGGTTTCCATATGGTGCTAGATTATCATGTCTTAGCATATTGAGAGTAACATTAAGAATTCATGTATCATTTGAATAAACTAGAATTGTATACTTATATTATATTTGATGCATTGATTAATGTAGATTAATTCCATAACTTTCCTTAAGAATAAATGATCATAATGTTTTACTATCTAGACTAGAGAATTGCTAGAAATGTGAAGTGTGTAATGTGATATGAATGGAAATACATATTTCATATTTTCTTCAAGGATGATAGAATCTATGTAATTTATATTTATGTTATCATTTTATCATCTTATTTTTGGGCTACTGATATTTTCCATAAGTGTGCAGGAAATAAGCCCATGGATTTATGGAGAACCTTGCTAGGTGTTTGAAAAAAAATCCAAGCTTAACCCTAAGGAGGGTATAACCTTTTTACCTTTGTATTTTATTTGTAAAACCAATTTGTGTGTATTATTGTGATTCTATAAAAGTAAATTTGTTCTTTCTTGATGGTTTGCCAAGTGTGTTGTGTGTATTGGGTGTCACTTGATACATGTTCTCTTTTGTAGCATGCTTAGTGGGATGGTAGGTGGTTGAATGAACCAAGGAGTGGTTTGGTAGGATTTCTTTTTCCTAGGTGTATTTATGGGTCCAAGAGGGATGCTTTCCATGCTAGGTCGAATGCACACCTTTTGTGAATTTCTAAGAGGTTTACACCATCCCTAGGGGTAGTTAGAGGCCTTATTTCAAAGCTCATATGATATACCTAGGGGGTAGGGGCATTTTAAAGTATTATAAGCTTCCCTATGCATTGAAAAGAGCACCCAAAATTGTGTATTACCAAGTTGACCGAATTTGGAAACTTAAGCATGAAAAAAAAAGATTGGGGGAAGAGTTTTGGAGAGATCTGAAAATCTAAGTGGAGGTAATTTTGGGAAAGGGAAAAACAAGGAGAAGAAGACAACTTAGGATAAGGATTGCTAGTAAAAGAGAGGGAGCTCAAGTTAGCTTGTAAACTAGGTTGGTAACCTTATGTACCCATGCCATGAAAGCTTGTTGTCAAGTATATTATTCTTATTATTTTTATGCATGTGAGTTTCTATAATGTAGTTGTAATATGGTGTGTTGTAATGTTGTGTTGTGTAAGGTTGAGGGACCATGTTTCAGTTTTGGTGTATGGGTGTATTGTGATTTACTTTGTGTTATAAATTCATGTGTTCTTGTTGCAGTTTTCTATTTTGGGTGTGACAAGGTGAGTCTCATCCCGTGGGAGGGAAAGAGAGCCTTTTGAGGGTAAGGGGTGCATAGGGAATGTGTTGGGTGAGAGTCTCTCCTTGTGTAGGAGAGGGATGTCATATGGGTGTTATGTGCCCCATATGCCACTTTGCTGGAGTTATAAGTGTTGTAAGGATGCCGCGTGAGGGCAAGTATGTGATGTTGGGTTGCCTTGTGAAGGCATGTGTATAAAAAGGTATGGCCTAGTGAAGGCATAGTTGTAGGTGGAGTCTCCCCAGCATTCATTTTACACCCTTACCCCTTGAGATGGATCTACATGTGATCCTAAGTGGTCTACCTTGGTTGGGAATTTTTGTGGTTTCATTTGTGAATTGTAAAATATGTGAACAGTTTTGTAATGTGAGCATTGTGCTGTAAACAATTCTTAGTAATGTATGTCCACCTAGTCAAGGTTCTCTCTGCTCGGGGTGGTCTTGTTAAGGCCTAAGGTTGGGAGGAGAGTACCATGGGCTTGTTGGTGTGTGTTTTATTGTAGGTTGTTGTCTATGGATTTGAAGACTTGAAGAGAAGAATGATACTGTCTTATTTTCATGTGTAACAAAAGCATACTTCCATGTGAATTCTTATTATATTAGGGAGAGTCACCCTTTGGTAACCCCCAGTCTTGTGTTATATGACAGCTTGTAAGCTGGAAATTGTATAAGTGTATTGTACTTGTTAATATGTTGCTACATTCAGTGATTAAGTGATTAAAGAAATTTAAATGCCATGCACTATTCTATAGTAGATAGAAATGAGTAAAGTTGTTATATTTTGTTTCTAAAACTATTCTAAAAGAAAGTGTGTGTATCTCCATTTAAATTTCTACATTTAGTTATTAAGACATTTTGTTATAATTTCAAATAATATTCTGGTTGGAAGGAATTAAAGTGGTTAGTGAAGTTAGTTAAATGTATTATAGTAATGTACATCAATATTGTAGATAAAGGAACATAAAAAAATATGCTTTCATTTTAAAAAATAAAAATAAAAATTTACATTTACTCATTTCTTTGATAGTAATTTAATGGTGCACTACACTTGGTATCAGAACCTAGGTTTCCATAACTAGGACCTAGGCTCATTATGTTACCGATTTTAAGTATTTTGTTTGTTTGAAAAAAAATAAAACTTAATATGTTTTCAGTTTTTTGTATTTTGTTTGTTTGAAAAGAAAACTTAAGTTGATCTAAAACTTTTTTCAACTGCATTCAAATACTAGACATTAGAAATATGAATCTGATTTTATTCTAAAAACTAGTAGGTAGTAGAAATCCAAATTGATGATTTATAAATTTATTTTTAATTACATAGCAATGGTTAGATATGAAGAAATTTACAATAAAATGAAACAAAAACAACTTGAGAATATTGCTGCATGTTTTGTTTTTGATAAGGTAAACAGGTTTTAAGGGGTCCTGAAACCCATAAGTTTAACAACAAGAAAGGCTGAAAATAAGCGAAAAAATGCCCAGCCAAAACATAATCCTTACGGCATAAAATAAGCCCAAAGGCCCAGCCCGAAACAACTGCCCACAAAAAAGGCCAGAGAACCAACCAGAAAAATAGAGACCAGACAAAAAAGCCAAAGCCAGGAGAAACAAAAACCAAAGGACAGAGGCCCAACCTAGCAGACTACTTCTCCATCTCGAGCATGGTCTGGGCAGCTTTGGCGCACTCTTGTTGCTCTTCTTCCTTATGATCCTGGGCATTCATCAAATCTTGCTCCATAGTGTTGTCCTTGGCTTTATCCACATCCAGCCTATCTTTGTCTCTGTTCTGTTTATCATCTTCCTCCATCTGGTTCCTGTCTTTGAGATTTTCCAAGAGAGAGAGGATGTTGTCGTTGATCGAAGCAAGGAGGGAGATCATTTGACTTGCCAGGTTGTGATTGTAGTTCTCAATATTTTTTACTCTCCTCTCCATCAGAGTCTCCCAGCTGTTCCGGTCGCCTTGGCTTTCTGCACCTGTCTTGCTCTTGATTTTTTCCATTTGGGAAACCCTATCTCTGACATCCTCAAGCTCATGGAAAAGCCATTTAATTGATCTGAAGTTGTCGATCATGCTATTGCGAGCATTTTTCAACAGATTCATGCCCGTTTCTCTTGCATTATCAGAAATAGCCACCATAGCCGGGTCAATTAGCTCATTGAGTCTAGGCTTCTCGAGGTCGTCCACCAGGAGTTGGGGGTTCATCGCCTCTCTGTAGATTCCCATAGTGGCCGTTCTCACATTGAAGTTCTTCCAAGCCTTCCTTCTGTTATTAACTTGCACTTCCCCCTCAATCTGTCTAGAGTTATCATTTTCCTCCAAAGGAGGCTGAGGATGTATAGGGGAGAGGGGAATGGGCAGAGAATCCTTTCCCTGACTACTGGAGCGCTCCATGCTCTCTCCCTCCCTCTTCTGTCTTTTTCTCAGTTTCTCCTCATCCAGCTCCTCCTTCAAAACCTTGTCAGAATCATCAGTATCCATTTCCTCCTCCACCTCAGCAGAGCCAGTTTTAGCTGGGGTATGACCTCTAGGGCTCTTTCATCGAGTTAAAAAGATAATACGGGAAGGAGAACTTACTACCATGGTGAAAATGATTTAGAATCACAAAATGGTGAGTCCTAACCCTATCAAACCTGAGGTCTAGGGTCATATATTCAATGACAGCGTAGAGAACATACCTCCAGAGCTTCTTTATAGTATCCGTTACAAAAAACGTCTCTTTCTTGCCCAGCTTGTTCAGCTCTTCAGTGTTTTTCACAAAATCCTTGATTACATTAGAAGACATCTTCTTGTCTCTGAAGAATTTATGCCCCTCCATCGAAATCCTTGTGACTTCAGCAACCACATCCTCAGTAATTTGAAAGTAGACCCCGTTCACCTTAACCTTACCATTATTCCACAAATTCACCATGTTGTTAGTGATCTCAGGATCCGAGCCATGAAGTTTCTCGAAGAAATTAGTAACCCCAACCTTTTCCAGCTCTCTCCAAACTTTGGCCTTGTTCTTCCACTTCTAAACTTCCCCCACCAGCTCCTTTCTGCTCCTCTCACCCGTCATGTTTACTTGATCAACTTCCAGAATTCTCATGAACTCTGATCTGTGCAAGTTTTTTGCATTCGAAAAAATGGTGATGTTTCTTTTATGATACCCATGAGTATACCCCTTTCTGAAAATAATGGTATCGTCCTTTTGAACGTGTCGAAAAGTTAGAGGAAACCCCTTTTGCTGGTGCAAATCATGATGCCAATAATGGCACTTACCATTTATTAAGCAATCTTTATTATCCATAATTGCATTGGATTTGAGCTGTCCTTCCCAAGATTCTATCTTGGTCGATGAGCAACTTTGCCTCCGCCAAAAAATCTTTTCTAGCATGCCAGGACATATTATTGGTGGCGTTAACCCCTTTATTAGCAAACTAATCAGCGACTGGGTTTGCCTCTCTGTAAACATGAGTGACATGGACCTTATCAAACTTTGTGAGAGTGGCGCAAGTCTCAGCAATTACGTTCACAATCGTCCACGAGGGAGGGGAAATACCATTAATGGTATTAATAATGTTTTTGGAGTCCCCCTCAAGCCAGAGTTTAGTAATCCCGGCTTCAAAAGCCAACTTGACCACCTTACTCGCAGCTCTTGCTTCAGCCAGATGAATAGTCTGGATTCCCAGCGGGGAAGCAAAGGTAGCTATTCCCTCCCCATAGCTATTTCTTATGATTCCACCGCAACCTGAAGGGCTTGGGTTACCCTTAGAAGCCCCATCAAAGTTGGCTTTTGACCAACCATCTGGGGGGAGAAGCCAGCTAGCATCCTGCCTTTTGAGGTTCCTGTCTTTTTCTTTAGCTATCTTTCTATCCCCTTCTTCTTCTTCCTCCTCCTTCAGCACTTGGAGATTTTCCTTTATATTCTTCGAGACCTTCCTGCCAAGGATTATAGCCGGCTCCTCTCTGTCTCTAAATATTCTATTATTCCTTTCCTTCCAAATTCTCCAGCAAAAATGGGGTAAAATCCAGTCCGAGTGATCCTGCCGACCAACAATCTTACAAAGACCTTTCCACTGATGGAAAAAATCCATGAGATTATCCGGTTTGCACCAGAGGGTTTCATTATCATGTGTGATGACATTCCACACCTCCCTGGCATAGTCACATAAGATGAAAATGTGATTTCCGATCTCAACCTGATTCTTACACAAGGGACATCTACTGGGCATAACATGTCCTCGCTTCATGAGATTGTCATGAGTAAGGATTTTTCTTTGAAGAGCCAGCCAGTAAAAAATGTTGATCTTTGGAGTGAGACCTAGAATCCAAGCCTCCGCCCAAGGGGCCTTATCTTTTAAGCTCCAAAGGGAATTATAGCCTGAGGCAACAGAGTATCTTCCATTGGGATTATCCCTCCAGACCAGCTCATCCCCCAAATTGATAGGAATCATGGAATTGAGCATTAGCATTACAGGAGTCAAGTCCTCAGAGATGAGGGTTAGGTCACTCCATTCCTGGCCATTCCAATAATCAAAAACTTTGGACCCAATTTGATCAGTACAAGCTTGCATCCATCTCTCAAAAATAGGGTTATTGATAAGTGGATCTTGGGAAAGCCATCTATCCGACCAGAACTGGATGTCCTTCCCATTTCCCAATTTCCATGATATCCTAGCCTTAGCCAGGTCCCTGGCTTTCATGATCCCATTCCAAATGTTCGATCCTTTTGGGATATCTTCATTAAAAAGGGTGAAAAGAAGAGTGGGTCTTCTAAGGTACTTATTTACCAGGGTGTCCCTCCATTCACCGATGCTACTGAAGATCCGCCATATTTGTTTAGCTAGGAGAGCCTTATTGAGGTGAGTGATCTTTCTAATGCCCAGACCTCCGTACCTCATAGGGAGGCAAACCTTCTCCCAAGCAACAAGAGGATATCTTTTCTTCCCTTCATTACCATTCCAAAGGAAGTCTCTCTGGATTTTCTCCATTCTCTCAGCTATTTTCCCTGGAATTCCAAAGAGGCTTAGGGCGTAGATTGGCAGATTTTGAAGAGAAGATTTGACTAAGAGGCATTTCCCCGCTTGACTAAGAGAGACCCCTTTCCAACCAGCCATCTTCCTGTTGAAACTGTCCAAAATACCATTCCAAAAAGACTCCAGGGGTGAGGATCCCAAAGGAAGACCAAGATAGGTAGAGGGGAAAGAGCCTACCCCACAACCTAGAATCCTGGCAATTTTTCTTTGTCTAAACTCAGAGGTGTTGATGAAAAAGAGCGAGCTTTTGTTCCAATTAATCAGCTAACTCGTCCCACTGGAGTAAGTATCAAGAATCTTCTTCAGGGCTCTGGCCTCTTTGATAGAAGCTTCCCCCCCCAAGATAGTATCGTCAACAAATTGCTGATGAGTGAAGGGCACGCAATTAGAGGAGGGAAGGATCCCTTTGATACAAGCCTCACGCTTTCTACAGTCTATAATCCTTCCTAAGCATTCAGCTAAAATGATGAACAAAATGGGTGAAAGGGGGTCTCCTTGTCTGAGGCCTCTGGAAGGTTTGAAAAAATTAGAAGGGACTCCATTAACCAGAACAGCCAAGGAGGAGGTGGACACCAATTGAGAGATAATTTTGCAAACTTTACTGTCAAAGCCAAAAGTCGAGAGGACCTTCCCAAGGAGAGACCAGTCCACCCTGTCATAAGCTTTAGAAAGATCCAGTTTGAGAAACATACCTTCCCATTTGGATGCCTCAAGAGAGTGGATGACTTCGTGCACCATCTGGACAGAATCCAAAATTTGTCTCCCTGGAAAAAAACCCGATTGATGCTGCGAGATTATCATGGGCAATATCTTGAGCATTCTTAAAGTGAGAACTTTAGAGATGATCTTGTAGAGAGAGTTGCACAGACTAATAGGTCTAAAGTTGTCCAACGAGTCCGCCCCAAGGGCTTTAGGAATGAGAACCACAAAAGTCGAGTTTAGCTCCTTGAGAATAGATTTGGCTCCAAAGAATTCCTGGACAACCTAAACAACCTCTCCCATGATCACCGGCCAGAACCTTTGGAAGAAAAAAGTGGGAAAACCGTCCGGGCCTGGAGCCTTGTCAACAGGCAGAGAAAAGAGAGCCTCTCTAACTTCCGAAGCATTAGGAATAGCATAGAGCTATTTATTATGGATAGGTTGAATGAGCTGAGGGATACAGTGCAACAAATCCTCCTGGTCCAAATTGGAAAGCATTGGGTCCTCAGAGAGAAGGCTAGAGAAAAAGGAAACAGCTTCTTCCGAGATGGCAGATTCTTCAGTTAACAGCTCCTGCCCCTTTCTGATACCATAGATCCTGTTACTAGCACAGTGCTTGAGGGTGGTTAGGTGAAAAAACTTAGTGTTCCGATCTCCTTCCTTTAGCCAGGTGATCCTCGATCTTTGCCTCCAAAATTTTTCTTCCTTATTAATAATGTTATGAATTTCAGATAGGGTCTTGAGCTTCGAAACCCTGTTGGTCTCAGTGTAACCTTCCTTCTGAATGCAATCTTGGATAATAGTTAGATTATCAAATAACTCTTTCTTTTCATGGAAGATGTGACCAAAATCAGACTTGTTCCAAATTTTAATCATCCTCTTCACATTGCTAAGTTTTCTGGTGACTCTGAACATGGCTGAGCCCTCCACCTCTATCCCCCACCATTTCTTGATATTATCCAGGACGGCAGGGTGAGAGGTCCACATTTTCTCAAACTTGAAAGGATGGTATCTCCTCTGTACCAGAGGGGAAACTAAAAGAGAAATGGAAGAGTGATCCGAACCAATTCTGGGAAGCAGAGATAGTCTATAGCTGAAGGATTGAAGCCAGTCCAAAGATATAAGAGCTCTATCCAGCCTAACCTGAATGCAGTCATGGCCTTTTCTCTTGTTTGACCAGGTAAAGGATCCGCCCTTAAGCTCTACGTCCATGAGGGCCAAATTATTTATGAATTTAGAAAGATCCTGTTTACTTTCCCAATCCAGGGGCATACCTCCCTTTTTCTCTTTATCTTCTAGCGGTGTGTTAAAGTCTCCCATGATTATACCTTTCTTAATGTCACAATCTTGCACCATATTACCAAATTTGGTCCAGAAGTTTTTTCTATCTCTCTTATTATTGGGGGCATAAATATTCACTAAAAACCAGGAATCATTGGTGTGCAAATGTTGAACTCTGCAGAAAAGAATGTTATCTTCATCATACTCAGCTACTATATTGAAATACTTATCATTGAAAAGTAACAGCAGTCCTCCAGACGCTCCTTCAGAGTTAGAGGCTATGCCCTTCATGCTATTGTTGAACTTAATATTTTCCATCCTTTCCTTCTTCATTTTAGTTTCCTGGATTAGGAACACATCAGGCCTTTGGTCCCTTATCATATTTCTAATAACTTCTTGCTTGTGGATTCCATTGAGTCCACAAATATTCCAAGATAAGATCTTCATGATTTAACTACTGAACATGCTTCCTGGATGGTGCACTGCGTACCATCCTTAATGTTTCTTCTGGCTTCCTCTTTCCTGATTTCATTCTTGTTTTTCCTTCCCACTAGGTTAGATTTGTGGCCGAGATCAGCCTTGGCCATGCTTCTAGTAGAAGGGGGAGATATCGGAGAAGGGTCCTTGCTATTCTTCTTCTTTCTACTCCTGACTTCCATCCAGGGATTCTCTTCTCCCTCTAGTCCTTTGTCCAGCCAAGCATCAATTCTCGCCAAATCTTCCATTGTCGATGCAGACAACCTCTCTATGATTCTGTTTACTGTTGAAGGGGGGGGACAACACACCGGGTTAGGGTCCTGGGACATGGGTACCCCCTCCTTTAGTTCTTCCATGGAGTTCGGGACAAAGGATAGTTTCAAGTCATCCTCCTAAGAATCCAGAGGGGGAAGAGTCATATTTTCACCTGTCTCCTCAGATTTCTTCTCAGATTCCTTCGCATTGGGGAGAGGTGTTGAATCATCTTTCACTCCTTTCTCTTCTCCCCCTCCTACGTTTCCAGTCACCCAAGGAGGCCCTGATTCCTCTTGGGGCGCATTAGGATCAGTATTTGTTTTTCCTTCTGCCTCTCCATTTGCCTTAACTTGCGATGCTTTTTTCCTCCATTCTTTTTTGGGATCTAGAGAATCTTTTATCCCCCCTTGTGGATGAGCCTTTCCCACCATACTCTTCCCTTTGAAAAGCGGGCATGATCAAGCCTTGTGGCCAGCCTTCTTACAATGGAAACAAGAAAAAGGCACACTTTCATAGTCAATCTTTTGAGATCTGTTTCCCAGACGAGATTGTAGTTCTAAAACTTGAGGCATGTCCTGGCCTTCGATGACTCCTACACAGATTCTTACGTAGTTCAATCTTTTCTTAGCTGTTGTGACAGGGTCAATGGAGAGGAGCTCTCCAAAGGTCCTGGCTATGCCATCAAAGACATCCTCATGCCAATATTCCAAAGGAAGTTTCGGAAGTCTTAACCAAACTGGAACCTGAGATTGGAAATCATTGTTCAAATCCAAGTTGGATGTCCATTTTTGCAATATTAGGTTGGATCTGCCCAAAGACCAGTTCCCAGCACATAGTATACGAGAAAAATCTTCCGAGCAAGAGAACTTGAAAGACATGAAGCTTTTGGCCATAGCAGTCACATCTACATGCCCTTTTAGGTCCCATTTTCTCCTGGTAAATGTCCTCACTACATCAATATTAGGTCTTGGCCCTACAAATTTTCCTACCAGAGTGTTCGCCATGCTTAGGATATTGTGGTCAATAATTTCCCTAGGGATTTCCAGAGCAAAAATACCTTTCTCCTTATCAGATTTGTCAATGACTTTTGGGAAAGACGATTTACCTGATGGTTTTATCTCGAATAGATTCGACTAGCATCCCCATGCCCCAGACGGCCCACTGCCCACAAGGGGGGGAGGGGGAATCTTCTCACCTGGATGGGGCATCAAAACTCGTGGGTCCCCATCCTTTGAGGCATCCTCATCTTTCCCCTCCATTTCTTGCCCTGCGCTTGCTGCATGCCTTGCTGCATGCCCTCCTGCAGACATGGTCTCCTGTCTCCCGCCTTTCTCCAGATTCGAAATAACGGGATTCGAATTGCAGTTCCCGCCCGCTCCATCCCTCTCTCTCACCGTGCCCATTCCCGTGAATCTGTATAATAATATTGTTGCTGCATGTTTTGTTTCTACAAACCCCAATTTTGAAATAAATGGAGATAATATGCTATAAACTAAAGAAAATGATGCTTTTATTAAAGATTTGTAACTCTGTGTTTGTTCAACTTTTGTGGAATTTTCCTGCGTGAGACCTGAACAGAACCATTTTGGAGAAAACCCAGAAAGTGTTTAGAAATATTCAATTTCATTTCTCTAAAAATGCTGACACAATATGACTGACTCTTAAATGACAAAATTTATTTTTCTTGTGTGCTCATCACTAAGTACAGGAAAGGCTAGGGACAACCCCCTCTCACACAAGAAAATAATAATAATAATAAAATGTTCATCTTTAAATCCATGAAACAAGAACCTGCAACAAATTATGGGCATAATAATGCCATACGATATATCAAAGAACTTATGCATGGTTGAGCATGGATCCCTCTACAAATATTGAGCTCTATGTATATATCCATCTCAAACATATATCCACACAAGGATATATGTGTTTATATCAAAGACAAACATATACACATCATTTACCCTCCATGGAAGCTTGCTTCCATCTCTAATAGCATACACACCCAATATTGTATTCTAATAACCAACAAGACAGAGAAGTCACAACCATGAATTTGAAATAACACAAAATATATATAAGCATGAATTTGAAAACTACAAGTTATAATACAATAATGAAGCTGGCTATATATGCATATAGATGCAGACCATTGTATCAAGAGATCAATGCATGGTTATGCATAGCCCTTGATCTTGCCTTTAAACCCCAGATTCGAAATGTAAGAGGGTATACACAGCAACTAAAAAATCTGTACAACAAAACAAAAATATTGGCATGAGAAATGCCATGGAAATACCAAGAGAGTTCATGCATGGATAAGCATGACTCTCTATTTGGATGCTGAAACCCCCGTTAGAGCTCCTTCAGCCTGCAACAAGAAAGAAAATAGGAAGAAAAGAAAAGAAAAATCACCAAAATGCATGAGTGAGGGTTTGGAAACCCAAGAAGAAAAGACCAACTGATCTGGTAAAAATGAAAAAAAGAACATTTTATGCTGCCCCAAAATCCTAATTTTGAATTAGGGTTAGGGTTGGAGGGAACAAAAAAATAATAATAAAAATAAAATAAAATAAAGATTCACTTATAATTTTAAATACCATGGGTTGACCCTTTGACCCAAAATTAGAAGGAGACCTCTTTATGAACAAGTTTTGAAATTTAAGTAAATGAAGTGAAAGAGGGAAAGTTGGCTAGTGGGGTGGGTGGACAAGTTGGAATTCAAGAGGTCATGTGTTCAAATCCCACTTCCACTATGCCATCTTCCTCTTTTACACAAATTTAAAATGCTTTTATTTTATTTGCCCAGATGAGTTTTATTTTTATTGAAACTAATTAAGAGATAATTATTTAAATATGTTTGTGATAATGAAGCAACAAAGTGGTAATGCATTATTAATCATGAATAAGTGCTATTATAATTTGATGTCCATGAAGTTACCTAAAAGGCAAAAAAATGAAAAATGACTTTGGGTGGTTCTGTAGGAATTACATCATTTCTAGTAGATTTTGATATATGAAAAAAGAAGAAGAAAAAAAAAGGTTAAAATTTAAAATTAAAAAATAAATAAATAAATTTAAAAATTAAGAGAATAATAATAATAACAATATCAATGATGATGATGGTCATGATAATAACTAAGATTTAAAATAAATAAATAAATAAATAAATTAATAATAATAATAATAATAATAATAATAAAATAATAATATTAATAATAATAATGAAAACAAATGAATAAATAAATAAATGAATATACATGCATATGCAATGGAAGATAACACCTTCATATATCTAATCAATGTGGGACGTTGGCTAAGCAACTACAGTGGTAGGACACCCACCCTGAGTTGACTTTGGCCATGATTCCTCACATAAAAAGGAACTACCTTGTCTTAGTTGTTTGAGACTCCAATAATGAACTTTTAAGCTTCTTAACCCTAACTCTTAAGCTCTTCTTTTTGTAGGATGCCAATGGTCACTCGTAATGCCCATAGGCATAGACGAGGTGGTAGACGTGCACAAGATGCACATGTAGAGCAGGATGCCAGTGTAGAGCATGGTGCTAGTATGGCACAGGAAGCTAGGATTGGGCCAGAGATAGAGATTGAATAGGGGGAACCACCTCGAAACCCCAAATAGGACATTCTAGATACTATCCAAAATCTTATTGGTGTGGTACATCAGAGGTTTCCTACAGCAGCAACAGTTCACCCTAGTCAGTAGATATCAGGCAAGCATAGGACTTTTATCAGAGAGAGGACTAGGAGTCCTCCACCTAGTCATAGTGGGAGTCATGCTGAGCATGAGGGGGAGTCTGTACATATACCTGAGTCTCCACCAGGGGTAGAGCTTTGACTTGTACTGAGAGCACCCCGAGATATGGGAGATGAGATTAGAGAATTGCTTCATCTTCAGCCACCCCTTTTTAGGGGTCCACAGATGCTTCAATGGCAGAATCCTTCTTGTTATGTTTGGAGAGATGTTATGGGTTGCATTCTTATGGGAGCAACGTAAAAGCCTATTTTGCTATACACCTTTTGTGAGGATTAGCCTCCAAATGGTGGGATGAGGAGAAGGCTATGGGGGATATTGTTATGGATACTCTTACATGGGATACCTTCCTACAGAGGTTCAAAGAGAGATATTTATCAGAGCATTATAGGAAACAAAAGATTGATGAGCTCCATGACTTACAACAGAGGGGATTGATAGTAACACAGTATGAGCATAAGTTTTTAGAGCTCCTCCCTTATGTTGACTGTATGAGAGATGAGAAGCTCTGGATTAACCATTTCATTAGAGGTCTTAATCCCTCTATTGCAGGACAGGTTTGCATGGCAGCACCAATAGGCTTCAGAGCTACAATAGAGAGGGCTCTTATTACAGAGGATATACGCAATAAGGCTCAAGATACTCATGATAGATCTCAGCATCAGGGTACTACTCCCTTTCCCCCTAGGACATAGTGGAAGGGAAATCAACAAAACTCTTCAGGATATTTTAGGGGGTCCCAGTCATAGCAGGATTAGAGGCAGAAGCCTCCATAGGGATACCAGGGCACTAAGCCCAAGCAGAGGCAGGCACAGGGTTTCCATCAAGATTATGGAGCACAAGCCTCTCATACACCTCTAGCATGGACTCAACAACCCACTAGAGGTGGTTTTAGTGGATCTACTCAGATACGGGGACATTAGTAACCCTGATCTACAAGATTATAGACTCAAACCCATGGACCTTGTTATTCTTGTGGTGGCATGGGTCACATTGCTAGGGATTGTCCACATAGACAAAGGGTAAATGCATCTGACCTAATAGTGGGTGACTTGGGATGTTCTCATAGGGTATTCATAGTAGTTGATGATAGACAAGTTGAGCATCAGGCTACAATGATAGAGGCTACAAGTATTATTGGTGGTAGTAGTATATCTATATTGTTCGATCTAGGAGCTACTGATTCTTTTGTATCACCCTTAGTAGTGGAGCATTGTAGGTTGGTGGCAGTTAAGCAGGATGTTAGCTGGGATGTAGAGTTAGCCTCAAGTGCTAAGGTATTGGTTAGTTCCATGGTCAAGAATTGTCCTATTCAGATTGGGGATATCACTACTTGTGCATATCTACGTATCACCCCCTTGGGATCATATGATGTAGTCCTTGGTATGGATTGGCTATGTGCTCACCATGCCAAGGTGGATTGTACGAAGAAGGAGGTGGAGTGTAATGATGATCATGATACACCTATAGTGATTTTAGGTATTTAGAGAGCTATGTCCCTCTGGATGATCTTTGTTATGCAGCTTAAGTGATGTATGAAGAAAGGGTGTCAGTTGTATGCTATTACCATTAATGATGTTGAGGGAGAGGAGAATGGGCCACATCTCGAGGATTACCTAGTGTTAAAAGAATCTAGAGATGTATTCCCTTCTAAATTATTGGGTATGCCTCTACCCAAGACAATGGATTTCCATATTGATTTGGTTCCAGGGGCCCAATAGGTATCTAGAGCTCCATACAGGATGACTACTAATGAGCTCAATGAGCTCAAGATTTAGCTAGAAGAACTCTTGGAGAAGGGTCACATTCATCCTAGCATCTCACCATGGGGAGCACTAGTTGTCTTTGTCAAGAAGAAGGATAGATCCTTGAGGTTGTGCATAGACTATTGCCAACTTAATAAGCTAACCATTAACACCCATTATCCACTTCCTAGATTTGATGACTTATTTGACTAGCTTCAAGGTGCTCGAGTGTTTTCAAAGATTGATCTAAATTCAGGGTATCACCAATTGAGGATTGTGGAGAGTGACATCCATAAGACTACTTTTCGCACAAGATATGGGCATTATGAGTTTTTAGTGGTTCCTTTTGGTCTCACTAATGCCCCATCTATATTCATAAGCCTTATGAATGGAGTATTTCATACATTCTTGGATAGATTTGTGGTGATATTCCTGGATGATATATTGGTCTATTCATAGAATGAGCAGGAGTATGAAGAACATTTGAGACATGTCCTTCAATGCTTGAGAGATAATTAGTTGTATGCCAATTTGCCAAAGTGTTCTTTCTTCAGCATAGAGATCAGCTATCTTGGTCATGTGATATCAGGTGATGGGATCTTAGTTGACCCATCAAATATTAGAGCCATTAAAGATTGGCCAACACTGATGATAGTTATAGAAGTTAGGAGCTTTATGGGGTTGGCTGGTTACTACAGGCATTTTGTTGAGGGTTTCTCCAAGATAGCACATCTTATTACTTCTCTCCAAAGGAAAGGGAGGAAATTTGAGTGGATAGAAAAATGTGAGAGAGCTTTTCAAGAGCTCAAGAGGGCCCTCACTAGTGTTCCTATTCTTGTAGTACCTGATTCCTCTGCAGACTTTGTAGTGTGTACTGATGCATCATTGGATGGGTTAGGGGTAGTACTCATTGAAATGTCCCTTCCTTTAATTTTATATGATATTTCAAGCCTCTAACCAGATTTTTAAAATCAAACAACCATTATTTCAAAGATTCACCAATTTCTCAATAAACCCCAAATCGGGTATGCCTGAAATAGTGCCAAAAACTTCACAGCTTCACATATTATTAATAGATTGAAAACCCACAAATTTGCATTGTTCAGCACAAGGGAAAACTCTACATGAGCTTTCACATGGAATGGCTTCAAACTCCCATCCTTAGCCTTCCTAGAAACCTGCAAACTCCTGTCCTTGGGTCTCCTTCTCCACAGGTTTGGTAGCCTCTAAAGAACAACAAAGCAATAAGAAAAAATCTAGTTCTAGAATAAGCCCAAAATGCCTCCAAATCCCTTAAAAGAGGGCATAAACCTAACTCAAATCCAAGAGGGGTTAATAAAACATATTTTAATAATAATTTTTATTTATTAGTTCATTGGTTTCCAAAGATTAGCCCCTTTTGCCGAAACTTCACCTTTTTGAGCCTGCCTACCTTAGCAAAGATTATTATTTTTAATTATTTGAAAAGGGGACATGACAAGTCCTCCCCTCCCAAATATTTCTTGTCCTCAAGCAATGAAGGTTGGAATTCTCAATAATGTGTGCTCCTTCCCAAGTTGCATCCTCCAATGGTAATCCTTTCCATTTGACTAAATGCTCTATGATGCTCCTATTTCTCAATCTTTTCTCTCTTGTATCCAAAATATCTGTTGGTATCAAAACTAATTTTACTTCATCATCAAAAGGTGGTAATTCTATAGATACTATGGTTTTCTGGCCTAAAACCTTCTTCAGGCAAGATACATGGAAAATATTATGTATTTTTCTATTTGGTGGGAGCTCCAATTCATAAGCTACCTCTCCTACCTTCTTGATGATTTTATAAGACCCATAGAACCTTGGCTTGAGTTTCTCAGCCCCACTCCTCTTCAAGGTGATTTGATTATATGGATGCAACCTAACAAATACCAAATCTCCCACCTCAAAAGATCTTTCAATCCTTTTCCTATCAGCATACAACTTTTGTTGGTTCTGTGCATGTTGTAGATTATCCTTAAGGGACCTTATTATGTCTTGGCTTTGCTTGATGAAATCACTTGCTGCAGGTACTCTGCTATTTGAAAGTACTAGATAAACAAAGGAAAGGGCATCATAACCATAAAGAGCATGAAAATGAGGCATACCAATAGACATGTGATGAGATGTATTGTAACAATACTCCCCTAGGTGCAACCATTTCACCCAAGCATGTTGTTGACTTGAAATATAGTTCCTCAAATATCACTCTATCCATTTATTAACTATCTCTGTTTGTCCATCTATTTGAGGGTGATAGCTAGTACTAGGAGTGAGTTTAGTTCCTGCCAAATGAAAGAGCTCCTTCCAAAAAGAGCTGAGGAATCTACTGTCCCGGTCACTGACAATGTTTCTAGGCAAGCCATGTAATCTAAAAATTTCCTTGAAGAACAATTCAGCCACTTGTGATGCCTTGAAATCAGATGTGATAGGAAAGAAATGTGCATACTTAGTTAGTCTATCTGCCACAACATATATGCAATCCTTACCTTGAACCTTGGGCAACCTAGTGATGAAGTCCATGGAAATACTTTCCCATTTTTGTTCAGGAATAGGAAGTGGCTGCAACAACCCTGCAGAAAATTTTTGCTCACTCTTGCTTTGTTGGCATACCATATATTCCTTAATGTGTTTAAGGAAAATCTCCTTCATACCCTTCCATGAAAACCACTCTCAAATTTTCCTGTATGTCTTGAAGTATCCCTGATGACCAGCCAAAGGTGTGTCATGAAAGGCCCTCAATATCCTTTCCTTAGTTTTTGATCTTGGCTCTAAGAAGATCCTATTCTTGTAATAAATCAATTCATCAAAAACCTTGTACCTATTATCATCCACTAATTTATCCAAAATATTGGTGGCAAAGGAATCTTTAGCATACTATAAAATTATGGAGACTTTCCAATCAGCAGAGATAGATGTTAAGGAACACAAAGTGGGCTTTCTTGAGAGAGCATCAGCAACCACATTATTCTTTCCTTTCATGTATTCAATATCAAAATCATAAGCTTGCAATTTGCTTACTCATTTTTGTTGACGATCATTCAAATCCCTTTGGTTCAAGAAGAACTTGAGGCTATTATGGTCTATCTTTACAATGAATCTCCCACATATCAAATATTGCCTAAACTTATGAAGTGCATGCATGATTGCCAACATTTCTTTATCATAGATGGAATAACCTTTCTCTGGTTGATTTAATTTTCTACTCTCGAATGCTATTGGATGTCCCCTTTGAGTTAGGACAGCCCCTATACCTTCTTCAGAAGCATCACATTCAACAACAAAAGGTAAAGAGAAATTTGGAATTTCAAGCATAGGGCATGAACTCATTACCTCGTTAAGCTTATCAAATTTTTTTTGTGCCTCTTTAGTCCAAAAAAAAGCTCCTTTCTTTGTCAAATCAGTCAAGGGGCAGAAAGCTGAGAAAATCCCTTGGCAAATCTCCTATAGTAGCTACACAATCCAAAGAAACCTCTCAACTGTGTAAGATTAGTGGGTGGAGGCCAATCCAAAATTGCCTAGATTTTTTGTTGATCAACCTATAGTCCTTTAGAACTTATAATATGTCCCAAATATAGGATCTCTGTCAAACCAAACTCACATTTAGATAGCTTATCATAGAAGGATTGCTGCTCCAAGATTTCCAAAATAGTGTCTATGTGCTTTAGATGCTCTTCCCATGTTTTCATGTTAATCAAGATATCATTAAAAAATACCAAAACAATTTTTTGAAGATGCTAGCTGAATACCTTATTCATACAAGATTGGAATGTTGCAGGTGCATTAGTGAGGCCAAATGGCATAACAAGAAATTCAAAATGCCCATAGTGACATTTGAAAGAAGTCTTTTCCACATCTTCACTCCGCATTTGGATTTGATGGTACCCTGATCTTAAGTCAAATTTTGAGAAGTATGCAACACCATGTAACTCATCAATGAGTTCATCTATGCATGGTATGGGATACCTATTTTTTATGGACTTCTTGTTTAGAGCCCTATAGTCTATACACATTCTCATTGTACCATCCTTTTTCTTGACAAGTACCATAGATGATGCAAATGGACTAGAGCTAGGCCTTATGAATCCCATGTCCAGGAGTTCTTTAATATTTTTTTCAATTTCTTCCTTATAACCTCTTGGATGGTGGTATGGGGTTGTTATAACTAGTTTGGAACTCTGTTCTAACTCTATAACATGCTCAAAACCTCTATCTGGTGGTGATCCTGGAGGCAAGTCATTGAAAACTATACTACGCTTATCAAGAATATTTTGAATTTCAAAATGGAAATTACCTTGATTCTTTGGAGAGCTTGTTGGATGGATTATGACTCTTACTTCCCATGCTACTTGTCCTCTTTGAAAAGTCCTCTCCATCCTCTTTGCTGAGATCACCTTAGGTGCTCCATTCGGTAAGCCTCTCAATAAGACTTCTTTCCCATTGGAATGAAATTTAAAATCCATAGTTTGATGGTTCATGTAATAGCCTCCAATAGAGTGCAACCATTGAACACCCAATACAAGATCTATCTCCCCAATGCCAACCACATAGAAGTCATCACATAACTCATAATCTCCTAAGGTCATCTTGAGTTGTTTCACCACCTGTGTGCAAGGCATAGTGAATCCATCAGCTATAGTAACATTGAACCCCTCAAAATATTTTTCTTTAAGCCCTCTTTTCATGACAAATCCCTCATCAATAAAATTGTGAGTTTCCCCACTATCAAGAAGAACTGTCAACCTTTTCTCTGCTAGTACCCCTCACATTTGAAAGGGATGGTATCTTGAGACCCCTGATACTGTTGCTAAAGTGCCATCCTTGCTGATTTCTTTTTCTTTCTCTTCTTCTTCCTCCTCCTTAGTGTCATGAAATTCCTCATGCTCATCTAAATTAGATTTTGAATCAACTTCAATATAGTGCACTTGACCTTTCCCCAAACATCTATGTTTCCTTCATAATTCACTCCTAGTCTCTTCATCTACCTTTTTTTTGCCACATTTATCAAATCTTTTGGTGGTAGTGTTAGAAAAGTCTTTTTCTAAAAATTCCCCTTATGTTGCCCAAGATTTGGGGGTTTTTGATTAGTGAATGGTTTCATAGGCATGCAAGTTTCAAGTTGCAAGCTTCTTTTGATAGCTTCCTGTAAGGTTGACGGTGAGAAAGCCTTAACCAAACCATTAATAGAATCTTCCAAACCATCAAGAAAAAGATAAACAATCCTCTTTTCACTCATATAAAGTACCATAATAGCCACTTTTTGAAACTCTTCTATGTACTCATTAACTGATTTGGTTTGCTTCAACTTTGACAATTCTTTAAAGTACTCTTCATCATCCTTGAGGTCAAATCTATCTATCACTCTTTGACTAAAATCATCAAATTTAGTTACCTGATCATGACCTTGAGTAGTCATTGCATGATACCACCAATCATAGGCTGCATCTTCCAAGTGTAGACTTGCAAATTGAACAGCATCACTCTCCTTCATGGGGTCAAGTGTGAAGAAGGTCTATAACTTTTGTAGCCATGCTCTAGCTGAAATTTTATTTGTTCCATCAAAAGTAGGTCCTGTAAACTTTCTTATTTTATTTTTGAGCTCTCTTTCACTTATGTCATGCTCCCTCCTATACTCTTTCTTGGGCATCAAAGTGTTTATCATATCCACATATTCTCTAAAAGGAACTGAACTGTGAAAGTCATCATCTAAGCCATTGTAAATAGCTCTTAATGCAATCAAGTTACCTGTAACCTCTTCCATAGGATTAAGGGCTGGATTTGGTACTGGTGGCTCATCTGTGGGTAGGAAAATAGTTTTTGTTGATTTAGAGGGTGTGGGTTTCAGATTCCTTGGATCCTCTGAAGTGCTCCCTTTCTCATTAATAGATGCAACTCCTTGCAGTTTTTCTATCAATATCTACAAAGCCTCTCTAGTTTCTGCCAAACTATCCACTATTTGCTTCTGAGTATTTTGGATTTCTTGGAAAAATTTCTGTGCCATCTCATCTTTATCAGTAATACTTTTTCCTTCCTTGGATTTTGTACTTTTACTTTTAACTAGATGTTTGATCAAAATTTCTGTATTCTTTTCTCTCTGCAAATATCTCTTTTCTCTTTCACTTGGTTGCATGCAAACTTCTACAAACCCTCAGGCTAGCAAGATCATAGCTCTGATACCACTAAAATTTCCCTTCCTCTAATTTTATATGATATTTCAAGCCTCTAATCAGATTTTTAAAATCAAACAACCAATATTTCAAAGATCCACCAATTTCTCAATAAACCCCAAATCGGGTATGCCCGAAATAGTGCCAAAAACTTCACAGCTTCACATATTATTAATAGATCCAAAAACTCACAAATTTGCACTGTTCAACACAAGGGAAAAATCTACATGAGCTTGCACATGGAATGGATTCAAAATCCCATCCTTAGCCTTCCTAGAAACTTGTAAACTCCCATCTTAGGTCTCCTTCTCCACAGGTTTGGCAGCCTTTGAAGAACAACAAAGCAATAAGTGAAAATCAAGTTCTAGAATAAGCCCAAAATGCCTCCAATTCCCTTAAAAGAGGGCATAACCCTAACTCACATCCAAGAGGGGTTAATAAAACATATTTTAATAATAATTTTTATTTATTAGTCCATTGGTTTCCAAAGATTAGCCCCTTTTGCCGAAACTTCACCTTTTTGAGCCTACTTGCCTTAGCAAAGATTATTATTTTGAATTATTTGAAAAGGGGACATGACACTCATGCATAATGGGCAAGTTATAGCCTATGAGTCTAGGAAACTTAAGACTCATGACCTCAATTATCCTAGTCATGATCTTGAGCTCACGATAGTAGTACATGCCTTGGTTAGATGGTGCCACTTCCTTTTGGGACACCATTTTGAACTCCACTCAGATCATCATAGCCTTTAGTATATTTTCTCTCAGTTGAACCTTAATGCTCAGCAAACAAGATGGATGGATTTTTTATGTGATTATGACTTTGATGTACACTAAATCAAGGGGAAGGAAAATGTAATTTTAGATGCCTTAAGTTGAAGACACCATAAGTTGTCATCCATGGTCACCAGCATAGATTTGAGGGGGAGAATATTGCAACACTTACTAGAGGATGATTTTTACAGGGATATGTGTTAGATGATTATATCTTAGAGGCCTCTTCAAGGGAGATTCTCCAACTATGTGTTAGAGTTTGATGGACTTCTACGTCACCAAGGGTGCATATATGTACCTTCTACTAGAGGAATGCATGACTTTATTGTTCTTGAGGCTCATAGGGCACCTTATGTAGCACATCCAGGGGTTAGGAAGTTGCATGCAGACTTGAGACAACTCTATCATTGGCCCAGCATGAGGATGCATATTGCAACGATAGTTGCTAGATGCCTAGAGTGCTAGAGGGTTAAGGCAGAACATGGACATCCTGGTGAGTTACTTTATCCTCATGAGATTCTAGAGTGGAAGTGGGATGTTATTTATATAGATTTTATTGTGGGTCTTCCAATGTCTTCTGATCTTCACGATGCCATCATGGTGATAGTTGACACATTGACCAAGGTGGCCCACTTCTCACTTGTACATACCACTTTCACTGCTCCTACAGTAGCATAAGTATTCATGCGAGACATTGTGAGACTCCATGGCATTCCTCACAAGATTATTTCTAATAGAGACTCTATATTTACCTCCTTTTGGAGAGAGTTATAGAGAGCCTTGGGGACTAAGCTTAAGTTGAGCACAACATACCACCCTCAAACAGATGGGAAGATTGAGAGAGTTAACTAGGTATTAGATGACATGTTGCGCATGTATGTGATGGATAATTAGGTTAATGGGAGGAGTATTTGCATCTATTAGAGTTTTCCTATAATAATGGGCACCATTCTTCTTTGGGCATGCTGCCTTATTAGGCCCTATATGGAAGACCCTGCAAAACACCATTAAGTTGGGATAAGATTGAGGAAAAGGTAACAGTTGGACCACAAATTGTCAAGGATATGGAGCAGCAAGTCATATTGATCAAGTAGCGTCTTAGGGAAGCTCAAGATCGACAGAAGAAGTATGCTAATGCCCATAGGATAGATCGATCCTTTATGGTGGGAGATAGAGTATTTTTGAGAGTGCATCTGCACAAGAGTCCAATCCATTTTGGAAAGGGCTCTAAGCTTGCTCCTTGGTTTTTTGGGCCATTTGAGATTTTGGAGAGGATAGGACCAGTTACTTATCACTTAGTCTTTCCACCTAGCCTATCATGCATCCCCGATGTTTTTCATGTCTCTTCCTTGAGAAAGTATATTTATGATGCATCTCATGTTATAGATTGGGGTTCTATGTAGGTAGCATGAGATGGCTAGCCATCCCTAGAGCCCATTTGCATACTGGCCTGCAGGACCCTTCAGCTTCAAGGTAGAGAAGTGGACTAGGTTAATGTCCAATGGGATTGCTATGATGAGGTCACAGCCACATGGGAGGACATAATGCAGATGAGATGTGACTACCCCTATCTATTTGATCAACTCTAGGAGGAAGTTCATGCCTAGGGGGGGAGGATTTCATGTCCCGCCCCGACCATCACAACACTACTAACATTTTGTTTCTTTTGGACTATGATAGTTAGACTCTATATGACACATTATTACCTCCTATGGACATTGATATTTTGATCCTTAAACTATTTGATTTCATGTTATATTTTTGGGACATTGATACCTATATCATTAGGCTATATGATGATTCCTTATGATGTTATTAGGACACTAATATTCTAATTATTTTTCATATTGTTATTTAGATATGCTTACTTACCTTCTTGATGATCCATATGTCATGATTAAGGCTTATGTTATATTCAAGTGAATGTTTGATTTTTGAATTGTGGTTTCCATATGGTGCTAGATTATCATGTCTTAGCATATTGAGAGTAACATTAAGAATTCATGTATTATTTGAATAAACTATAATTGTATACTTATATTATATTTGATTCATTTCTTAATGTAGATTAATTCCATAACTTTCCTTAAGAATAAATGATCATAATGTTTTACTATCTAGACTAGAGAATTGCTAGAAATGTGAAGTGTGTAATGTGATATGAATGGAAATACATATTTCATATTTTCTTCATGGATGACAGAATCTATGTGATTTATATTTATGTTATCATTTTATCATCTTATTTTTGGGCTACTAATATTTTCCTTAAGTGTGCAGGAAAGTAGCCCATGGATTTATGGAGAACCTTGCTAGGTGTTTGGAAAAAAAACCAAGGTTAACCCTAAGGAGGGTATAACCTTTTTACCCTTGTATTTTATTTTTAAAACCAATTTTTGTGTATTATTGTAATCCTATAAAAGTAAATTTTTTCTTTCTTGATGGCTTGCCAAGTGTGTTGTGTGTATTGTGGTGTCACTCAACACATGTTCTCTTTTGTAGCATGCTTAGTGGGATGGTAGGTGGTTGAGTGAACCAAGGAGTGGTTTGGTAGGATTTCTTTTCCCTAGGTGTATTTATGGGTCCAAGAGGGATTTTTTCCATGCTAGGTCAAATGCACACCTTTTGTGAATTTCTAGGAGGTTTACACCACCCCTAGGGGTAGTTAGAGGCCTTATTTCAAAGCCCATATGATATACCTAGGGGGTAGGTGAATTTTAAAGTATTATAAGCTTCCCTATGCATTGAAAAGAGCACCCAAAATTGTGGATTCCCAAGTTGACCAAATTTGGAAACTTAAGCATGAAAAAAAAGAAAGATCGGTGGGGGGGGGGGGGGGGGGGGCAGAGTTTTGGGGAGATCTGAAAATCTAAGTGGAGGTAATTTTGGGAAAGGGAAAAACAAGGAGAAGAAGACAACTTAGGAGAAGGATTGCTGGTAAAAGAGAGGGAGCTCAAGTTAGCATAGAAACCAGGTTAGTAACTTTATGTACCCATGCTATGAAAGCTTGCTGTCAAGTATATTAATCTTATTATTTTTATGCATGTGAGTTTCTGTAATGTAGTTGTAATATGGTGTGTTGTAATGTTGCGTTGTGTAAGGTTGAGGGATCATGTTTCAGTTTTGGTGTATGGGTGTATTGTGATTTACTTTGTGTTGTGAATTCATGTGTTCTTGTTGCAATTTTTTGTTTTGGGTGTGACAAGGTGAGTCTCATCCCTTGGGAGGGAAAGAGAGCCTTGTGAGGTTAAGGGGTGCATAGGGAATGTGTTGGGTGAGATCTCTCCTTGTGTAGGAGAGGGATGCCATATGGGTGTTATGGGCCCCATATGCCACCTTGCTGGAGTTACAAGTGTTGTAAGGATGCCACATGAGGGGAAGTATGTGACGTTGGGTTTCCTAGTGAAGGCATATGTATAAAAAGGTATGGCCTAGTGAAGGCATAGTTGCAGGTGGAGTCTCCCCAGCATTTATTTTACACCTTTACCCCTTGAGATGGATCTACATGTGATCCTAAGTGGTCTACCTTGGTTGGGAATTTTTGTGGTTTCATTTGTGAATTGTAAAATATGTGAACAATTTTGTAATGTGAGCATTGTGCTGTAAACAATTCTTAGTAATGTATATCCACCTAGTCAAGGTTCTCCCTGCTCGGGGGTGGTCTTGTAAATGCCTAAGGTTGGGAGGAGAGTACCATGGGCTTGTTGGTGTGTATTTTATTGTAGGTTGTTGTCTATGGATTTGAAGACTTGAAGAGAAGAAGAATGTTGTCTTATTTGCATGTGTAACAAAAGCATACTTCCATGTGAATTCTTATTGTATTAGGGATAGTCACCCTTGGGTAACCCCTAGTCTTGTGTTATATGACAGCTTGTAAGCTGGAAATTGGATAAGTGGACTATACTTGTTAATATGTTGCTACATTCAGTGATTAAGTGATTAGAGAAATTTAAATGCCATGCACTATTCTATAGTAGATAGAAATGAGTAAAGTTGTTATATTTTGTTTCTAAAACTATTCTGAAAGAAAGTGTGTATAGATCCATTGAATTTGCTACATTTAGTTATTAATACATTTTGTTATAATTTCAAATAATATTCTGGTTGGAAGGCATTAAAGTGATTAGTGAAGTTAGTTAAATGTATTATAGTAATTTACATCAATATTGTAGATAAAGGAACAAAAAAAAATGCTTTCATTCTAAAAATAAAAATAAAAATATACATTTTCTCGTTTCTTTGACAGTAATATAATGGTGCACTACATCTTGGTAATCCCAAGAAAATGCTTGAGTATACTTTGCCAAGACTTATTTAAGTTTATCGTCATGTCACATCAATTGAAAATTTATATAAAGAGGTTTGTTTTTCTATATAAGAATCTTCTTAGTTCCTTTATTCTCATCTTGAACCTATTTCATTAGTGATTTCAAAGAACATATATCATTATGAGAGTAGTACAAAGATGTTATTGCATGTTTATACTCCCCATTTCTACATTGTTGTTGGTCACTCTTTTCTTCCTCTCATTTCAAATTGTTATGCACAAACCCTTGAAATTCCTTCAGATCTTCCTTCAATATTATCATTTCTAAATGGGATACTCCATGTCCTCTAGATTCCATTTCATTGTCTACCCAAAAAAGGTGATTTTTTAGTTAAAGTTGGTTTGGCTACTAGAAAAAATGATAACTCCTTTGTTTCAATCCACTTGAAATTTTCATACATCCTGATCTGCTATCTATTAAGGCTAATACAGTTACAAGCCATGGTCTTCCTTAAATGACAGGGTATCCTACATCTCTCTTTCTAGCTTTTAAAACCAAAAAGTCAATATAATAATCCCAAGTCTCAATAGTCACAGTTATATCCTCTAGACTCTCTTCTATTTTAGTTATGGAATTATCAACCAACATTAATACAGTTGATGTTGTTTCTATATTTATAAATCCTAAATCTTCTACACTATCAACTGTAATAATATGAATATGAGCTCCTAGATCAATCAAAATGTTAGGAGTTTCCACTATTCCAATCTTTAGAATAATCGGTGCAGTTCCTAGATCACTATATTTTTGTGGCAACAATCTCCAAACTAACACATCAGTGATCTTGATTCCTACCTGAATGATAGGAGGCATTTTATTTTTCCTTCTAGGATTTTTAATGGAAAGTGTTTTGATTAGATTGTTGATTTCAAGAATATCTTTAATGACCTATAAAAGTGGAATTTCAATGTTGATATGTTTCAATTCCTTCTAGAGTTAAAAATCCATTATATCATCATGATCATCACTGGAGTTGTCAGACCTTCTTGATTCCTCTTAAATCTTTCAAGATATAGCACCTTCTTTGGTTCAGCTTGTTCAGTTGGGAGTTTTGTCATCACATGATTGCTCAATCCCCAGGGTCTCTCCCCTTCCTAAGGTTTGACAATAGTTGATGAAGGAACAATTATATTCCTCAAATGAATGTCATTAACCTCAATAAAATTAATACTAGTAGGACTAGCATCAAAATCATTAGCTTGTCTATTCTTTGGATTAGGGACTAGTTGGGCAGGAAAATGAGGTTGATTCACCTACTCATTCAATTAATATTATTTCAATTAGATATTCATGCTGTCCCCAGTTTTGGCCCCTTTGACCTACATAATTCAAAAATGTTTTAAGGGTCTTTGACTTAAATCTATCACAACTTATAATGAAATAGGAAGTGTATTTTTTGATAAATATCAGGATTATTGTAGAGTCAAGGATAGAAAAGAGGAATTATTCTAAATGAGACAAATAGAAGATGAAAGTTTAGAAGATTCTATTGATAGGTTCCAATTTTTCCATAGGAGGCATGGGAATGGTTTAACAAAAGACATTACAAAGACAATCTATTTTAAACACATTGATGAGGATTCTAGAGACTCCTTGAATCTCTTGGGAAAGGGAAACATCAAGAAGTTAAATTAAATGATATCATTGATGTTTTTTGAAATTATTCTAGTACTAGACATGCTATAAGAGGTTATAGAAGGATGGGAGGTCAACCTAATGTCACCTAGGTAATGGAGGAGATACAAAATCTTAAAACTAATGTTCTTCTCCATTTGAATAGTTAGACAAAGAGGAAGATTTTTTAGCTATTGGCTATGTATTTTTCAAAGTCTATAGGGAAATATTTATTGAGGGATTTTACATTGAACAATATTAATATTATTTTTCATATGTGATGGTTCTCATGATGCTAAAAGCTATAAACTATTGAAGGAAATCAAACGATAGCTAAAAAAAATAATGGAAACATACTAGGATTTGAATTATGTAGGTCAAAGGGGCCAAAACTGGGGACAATATTATGTACCTCTAAATTGTTTAAGGGTCTTTAGTTAATATCAAAGAAGTAGAGAAATGTGGATGAAACATGACAACAAGTGTTTGAAACATGCATTAAAGTATCTCAACGACTCATCATTTTGAACCAAAGAATCTAAAGTTTTTTCTTCACTTGATTGAAATGATCACTTTAGTTTTGATATCTACAAATTAGTTAACCACGACTTTGAATTCTATTGAATGTAATTTTAAAAAATCATTGCCCCCGAATTCTTAATCACATTGTAAATGATAAAACACAAAACATACATAATAATGATACAAATTTATAAGATTTTATCAATAATATATTAGAAAAACATGCATTATCATTCAAATGTTAGTATTAAGCCATTAGTCAAAAATCAACTTAATATTGGAAGTTTATTGAGAAATTGTGATGCTGAGGGGTGGGGTGGGGTGAGGTGTTGGTGGGGGGGGGGGGTGTTGAATTAGAATCAATTAAAACTATTAACCCTCAAAATAACCTAACTGCATTCACCGCATTAACCATCTCATATCTAGATTATGCATAAAATAACTTTAAATGTTGTAATAGATCTTACTATTTATCAAATGCATGAACATTAAAATGTAAACACATTATACAAAAGATTTTGGTCAACCAATAATCCTCCAAGGTGAGGGTAAAATTGGGGTGGGGATAGCACCCACAAATCTTCACTACTACAATAACAAAGTTAGCCTGTTAGGACTACAAATTTGATCACTTTTGATGATCTACCCTGTGAGGGGTGTGGCCTATTAAGAGCTTTACAAATATTGTTAGGTCTACCTTGATTAAAGGATTTAACACTTACAATGATGTAAGGATTCTATTAAAAGAATTACAAAGGCTTGGTAGGACCACTCTATTAAGAGATTTACCCTGATTCAATCTACTAAAATTGATTTGATATGTAATCCTTTGGTCTTCCCTTACAATGATGATTATAGATCTCCTCCTTCCAATATTTTATCTAATCTCCTATGTAATATATTTTTACTCTATCCTTTACTGCTTCACTAGGTTAGTAAACTATGTTACTTTAGAAAAATTCTTGCAGCCTCCAAAACCTAACTCCTTTGCATAATAATTTTCTTTCTTGCTCTTCACTTGTGCATACATTTAACTTTCTATCTAAAATAGGGTTTGGATCTACCCTTTTAAATAAATTTTTAGAGTCTTCTACAATAAGATAAGTGATCTAGGTGTTTCCCTTTTTGCCTCTTCATTTGTGTTGATTTTAGAAATTTAAATCAAGCATCTCTCAGAAATAACTATGGTCTTCCCAAGATGGATCACTTACTATAGATTGTGGTAGGATTTAAAATGATGTCCATTTTGGATGGTTTTTTAGGATTTAACCAAATTGAAGTAGATCTAGATGATCAATTTAAGATAGTGTTCATCAGTCCACGGGGAACATTTGCTTACAGTAAAATGCCCTTTGGGCTAATTAATGTTGGAGCTACTATTTAGAGAGCCATGAATACATCCTTTGAAAACTTAAAGGAAAAAATCATTTTCATCTATTTGGATGATTTGATAGTATTCTTAAAGAGAAGAGAAGATCATTTGAAGGACATGGAGAAAGTGTTGAAGAGATGTAGGGAATATGGAATTTCCCTTAACCCTAAGAAGTATGTCTTCTGTGTTATAGAGGGCAAGTTGCTAGGTCACATAGTGTCTCAAGAAGGCATTAAAATTTATCCTAAATGAGTCAAAGATATCTAGGAGCTCAACCTACAAATAAGAAAATCTAGATTTAAATCATTTTTTGGTCAAGTAAAATTCTTAAGACATTTTGTTCTTGATTTCTCTAAAATTACGAAGTGTATAGTTGACATGATGAAAGGGAGTCAAACTTTTAAGTGGAGTGACTCTAAAAGAAAGGCCTTTGATGAAATAAAAACTTCCATAGCCCATGCCCCTATCTTAGTTCATCTAGATGATACCATCGCTATGCATCATCCCATACATTGTCTGCCATACACATGCAAGAAAACAAGGAAGGAATCCAAGCCCTTATTTCTTTTATGAGAACTCCTCTCAAGGAGCATGAATTGAAGTAATCCCAAATGGAAATGCATGCCTATCTTGTGGTAAGAGCCCTTAAGAACTTTAGATTTTATGTTCTAAATCACTACCCTATTAGGAGCCAACACTACTAAAGGTTACAAAACACACTATTAGGTGTGACCCTATTAGAGGATTTAATCACCCTATTAGGAGTGGCCTTGTTAGAGGTCTTTGATACAATTCAATAGAACTACCACCTTGTTAGAGGATTTATAGATAGTTGTTAAGCCAACTTTGTTAAGAGATTTAGATCACTGCTACAATGGTTAGAGAGTAAAAATGAGATGACCTTATTTGAATGCAACTAATTTTTTGATATTCTACTTATCCTTCAAATTTTCTTCCTCTTCTCATCACAAGTTCTTCAATCACATCTCATGAATTACACACACTTTGAAACCACAACTTGACTTTATACTGATATCTTCTACTTTATCAAGTTGGCTCAAATACAACTTAAAATAATTAATATTCATCACCGTAGTCAGCTAGAATCAATAGATAAAACAATTAAGCTTAATACAAAAAAATAAGAAAATCCTTCGTTAGCTAACCAAGCTCGATAGAAACTAATTCAAAAATGATTTCCTTTGTTAAATAGTAGGAGCTCGTTTAACATTACAAACTTATGAAAATCCTTTGGCAACCAAGTGAGCTCGGTTAGCACTGGTTTCATCCAACTTTTCTTTGTTAAACAAGTGAGCTCGATTAACACTCACTTTCTACAACTTTTCCTTTGACATCCAAGTGAACTCAGTAGATACGACCTTCTGAATTAGGCAAACACAAGAATGCTTTATAGACACCAAGAACTGTCTTCATTGCTTGAGTGAGCTTGACATATACTGAATGATAATGATTATGACATTTGTGTAACATCAAAGAAAACACACAATCAATTAATTGTACAAAAAAAAAGAGAACTTTTTAGATAGAAAATGATTGTAATTGGGAAAAATTGATCTTCCCAAATGATTAAGTAATAACTTTGGTTTGAAGTAAAATGTAAAATGGAATAAAATAGGCTTGGCGTTGTTGCAAATGAACTTGCTAACTACCTTTCGAGAAAAAAAGATAAGATTTTATGAGAAAACATTCTCTCATAGGACAAAGAAACTTTAAAAGAGACAAACAAATGATCTCTTTAGTAAAAGCATTTGATAGTAACTAATGTATATGTTTTGACAAATTTTTTCACAAGGTCATTTAAAAATGCAAATAGTTCAAGAGCACTTTATCCTTATGGTAATTTTGAGTTCAATGTGCTACTCATTGAGCCTATCAGACAGATCTCTCATGATGTTTCCTAGATCTAGTATGATATTTCCATCTCAATATTAGAGATGAGTTAGTAATATTGACCTTATGGTCAAATAATTTGTCATTTAGTGCCTAAACACTTAATTATTTGGTTGGTTACATTACTACTGAGCTTCATAAGAAGAAAATAGTGTAAGCCAAGCTTCATGGAGTCTATTGAAATGTCCCTTTTCTGATTTTTCATGATATTTCCAACCTCTAATCAGATCTTTAAAATCAAACAACTGCTATCACAAAGATCCACCAAATTCCTTAAGAAACCCCAAATCGGGTATGTTGAAAATAGTGTTAAAAGCTTCACAACTTCACAAATTATTAATGAATCTGAAAATGGAAATTTTTACAGAACTTTCAGCAGCATAACAGCCTACAAATTGATATTTCCAGATCCGTATAGCCTTTACACAACAGCTCGAAAATGTAGGACCAAAACTATGCTCATCGGGCTCCCGAAATAGCACAAAATATGCTCGGAAACACCACAAGAACACTAATAATCTATCTCAGAAGTTTAATCACGTCCCAATATATATATTCAGCTCTATTTTAACAGCTTAAAGTATAAAATACAGCAGCAACCAAAACTGATATGAAATACTCAACCGGAAACACCAAACTCTTACAAAAATACACCCGGAAACTCACAAATCTGCACTGTTCAGCACAAAGGCAAACTCTGTATGAGCATGCACATGGAATGGCTTCAAACTCCCGTCCTTAGCCTTCCTGGAAACCTGCAACTCCCGTTCTTGAGTCTCCCTGGAAACCTGCAAACTCCCGTTCTTGGGTCTCCTTCTCCACAGGTTTGGCAGCCTCTGAAGAATAACAAAGAATGAGTGAAAATCAAGTCTGGAATCCCCCCAAAATGCCTCCAAACCTCTTTAAAAAGGGCATAACTGTAACTCACGTCCAAGAGAGGTTAATGAAACATATTTTAATAATAATTATCATTTATTAGTCCAACGGTTTCCAAAGATTAACTCCCTTTTTCCGAAACTTCACTTTCTTGGGCCTGCCTGTCTTAGCAAAGATTATTATTTTTTAATTATTTGAAAAGGGGACATGACAAGTCCTCCCCTCCCAAACATTGCTTGTCCTCAAGCAATGGCTGAACAATAAACCAATCAATCCTCCTGGATCCCAAATGTAGTCATGAACTATACTACTACCAATTAACACAGACTCCTGCAAGATCCTCTGCAATATGACCAAGAGGAATCCATAATCAAACTGGCAATTATAGCTCAACCAAACTCCAAAATCACCATTACCATAGTCAAAAACCCATGAGACACAAACTCTTAGAATATCAAAACCCAAGTAAAGTGGACTACCAACATAGTAAATACCATCAATGCATTCCACTGGCCTATATGGAATGTACAATCCAACTCTGCAACAATGGTGAATGCTCTCAAATGAAACTATACCAAGTATGGAGAATCCACACACTATACAACTCCTGCAGTCAACACAACTCTGTAGATCATTGGCCACTGTCTCATAACCATAACTCCCATGCACCCCTGATGGTGAAAAGCCATCACAAGATAAACAACAAGAAATGGAACCCAAACCAAATTTTCCTGCCATCAACTCCTCAGCATAAGGATCAATTGTTAACTGATGTACATACCTTGCAATATAATGTTGATTAAAAAAACCAACCTCAGTCAACAACTCACCATGAACAAGTGATACAACCCACTGTGACTGATCACTAGCTAAGTCAGGAGATGTCATAGCCAAAGGAGTAGAATCAATAACAACACTTGCTGAAGCATCACTCCAAAACTCCTGCTCTAAGTCATGTATTATCAAGCTATCAACTACAAAACCTGTCGCCATGTCGTGCCCATCACAACTCTCATCTCGAGGCATCAAACTATTCCATAATTGATGATAAGAACTAGGAACCAAAGTACATCTCTGTATCATAATCTCATCAACATGGTCATCAAAGGTAAATTGATGAGCGTACCTCACAGTGTAATGCCGATAGAATGCGCCAATCTCAGTCAGTGGCTCAGACTGTAATCCAGATGAAACTAACTGCAATTGATCATCAACCATGTTGGAACTGACTACTACCTCCAAAGATATCACCAAGGGAGTAGTATTACTATCAGGAACCATGCCAACTGTCGACTCACCAACATCACACATGACCTTTGATACATCTCTAGTCTCTGTGCCTTCAGTACTAGAGGCCACCACCCTGTCAGGCATACAATAATCTGCTACAATACCCAACTCAACTAAACCTGACTCTAGTGGGAATGAACCTGATATGCCAATGTTAGTATCAAGGATGGATGCATCCCCATCTCCATTGTCTCTGACAATCTCAGTCATGGACATCCTCGAATCACCAAACACCATAGCTTGTGACTGTATAGAATCAGATAAAGACTGTAGTCGCTCTAACTCCATGGTCACCTTAGCCAAATGAAACTGTGACTCCTTGAAAGCCAACTGTGTACTCTCAAGAATCTCAAAAGTCACCTCAAGCTGCTCAGTAAGCTCACTCACCTCATCTTCCTTGGCCAACAATGCATCATATGTTGTACTACCCCACTCCATAAGATAATCTCTATCAGCTACCAACTGCATATAATTCTGTCTCAAAATCTGAATAGACTCCCATAAAGAGTGGATCTCTGTCAAGGAAAGATAACTTCCTTCCTGCTCATCACTAGTAGGAGAACCCCATCCATAAACTGCTAATAATTGACAAGCAGCATCAAAATGTTGGCAAGTGATAGCAATGTCTCGGTCACTAACTCTCAACTGATTAGACACATGATGGCATTGGCTTGACTGTCTCCTACAAACCTCCTTTGATGCACTGTCTAAAGGAGTATCCTCAAAGTTACTAGTCTCTAGAGTATTACCATCCATGTCCTGTGAATCAACTCTAAAGCTCATATCAACATACAGAGTATCAAAATTTGTAGCACTGCTGTCCAACTCCTCTGTACCCAAAGAAACTAAGTCTTCAAAATTGCCCACTACATCCTCCTGGATGTCATCGATGCCAATATGATCCTGGGACTCATCTGTACACACTGCCAAATATGAAAGATCATCAACACATTCCAGCAAGTATGGTCGATTGTATATATGAACAAAGCCCAACACCGGTGTATAAAAACTAATACCAACATCAGACAAGATACTGGCACAAGAAAAGACAACACCGTGTAATCTGCTAATCAAATCCATGATAGCACCCAAACAAACACTGCGACCAAAAAGTGTTAAAGATCTCCAGTCAACTGAATCCCAAACACCAATATAACAATCTCGTGTCCATATCCGTAAACTAGAATCAACTGGTAACTCAAGCAAACTCCTCACCTGAGTAATATGACCAATACCAACTAACTCCACATACCTGTCATGATAAGGTAATGAAGTCACAATACTATCTTCACTCACCTTCAGCTGGCGGGATAAATCATGTGAAGTACTACCTGCCTCAACCTCATGTGATGAAGCATCTAACTGCGCCTGGTACTCTTTCTCAGCAAATTCATGAATTCTCAATGTCTGCTCATCTCTACTAGGTATCTCACCATCCTGCACAACAACATCCTCATAATCATCATCTAAACCCACTACACTGTAGTCACTGCCTGTTGTAACTATACCATCCTGAATACCTGTGGCATCACCCTTTGACAACCTGTAAACAATTGTCTCAATTTGAGTATCAAGTTGACTGTTACTATCAATCTGTGTAATATCCTTTCCCACCACCTCCTGTGGCAAAGTAGAATCTGAGACCACTACCTGGCTATCAGCTAATTTCTCAAACTCCTCATGCAAGTTCTTGGGAATTGTGTCATCTGTCCTGTGAGAAAATCTGCCAAATAGAAATCCAGTCAACTTATCCACCTTAGCTGGGTCAGATAACATGTCATTTATACGGTGGTGCTCAACCAACTGTTTAGACATGTCATGGCTTATTTTCATAAGTTTATCTCGAATGTCTAAATAACCATCCTTTCTACTATTTTGACTCTGGCTATCAATTGTCCAAGATCGTTCCCTCTGAGACTCTGTACTATACCTGTCCATTCTGGATAAAGTAGAGTGTAACCCCAATAGGATATAACTTCTTCAAGCACCAAGAACTAACATGCAAATGATTAGAAGTAGCATGCAACCATAGATTTGGACATACAACTGATTAGAAGCAACATGCAACCACCAAATTATGACATGCAAGATCTGGGTAGTTGTCAAAACTGACATGCAAACTTCTACAACCACCAAATTCACCAAGAACTAATAGGCAAATGATTAGAAGTAGCATGAAACCATAGATTTGGACATGCAACTGATTAGAAGCAACATGCAACCACCAAATTATGACATGCAAGATCTGGGTAGTTGTCAAAACTGACATGGAAGATCTGGGTACTTGTCAAAACTGAAATGCAAACTTCTACAACCACCAAATTCACCAAGAACTAACATGAAAATGATTAGAAGTAGCATGCAACCATAAATTTTTACATGCAGCTGATTAGAAGCAACATGCAATCATAAATTATGACATGCAAGATTTGGGTAGTTCTCAAAACTGAAATGCAATATCTGGGTAGTTGTCAAAACTGACCTGCAACTTCTACAAACCCTCAGGCTGGCAAGATCATGGCTCTGATACCACTGAAATGTCCCTTTTCTGATTTTTCATGATATTTCCAACCTCTAATCAGATCTTTAAAATCAAACAACTGCTATCACAAAGATCCACCAAATTCCTTAAGAAACCCCAAATCGGGTATGTTGAAAATAGTGTTAAAAGCTTCACAACTTCACAAATTATTAATGAATCTGAAAATGGAAATTTTTACAGAACTTTCAGCAGCATAACAGCCTACAAATTGATATTTCCAGATCCGTATAGCCTTTACACAACAGCTCGAAAATGTAGGACCAAAACTATGCTCATCGGGCTCTCGAAATAGCACAAAATATGCTCGAAAACACCACAAGAACACTAATAATCTATCTCAGAAGTTTAATCACGTCCCAATATATATATTCAGCTCTATTTTAATAGCTTAAAGTATAAAATACAGCAGCAACCAAAACTGATATGAAATACTCAACCGGAAACACCAAACTCTTACAAAAATACACCCGGAAACTCACAAATCTGCACTGTTCAGCACAAAGGCAAACTCTGTATGAGCATGCACATGGAATGGCTTCAAACTCCCATCCTTAGCCTTCCTGGAAACCTGCAACTCCCGTTCTTGAGTCTCCCTGGAAACCTGCAAACTCCCGTTCTTGGGTCTCCTTCTCCATAGGTTTGGCAGCCTCTGAAGAATAACAAAGAATGAGTGAAAATCAAGTCTGGAATCCCCCCAAAATGCCTCCAAACCTCTTTAAAAAGGGCATAACTGTAACTCACGTCCAAGAGAGGTTAATGAAACATATTTTAATAATAATTATCATTTATTAGTCCAACGGTTTCCAAAGATTAACTCCCTTTTTCCGAAACTTCACTTTCTTGGGCCTGCCTGTCTTAGCAAAGATTATTATTTTTTAATTATTTGAAAAGGAGACATGACATCTATCAATCTTCACAAGAAAAAAGTAGTGTAAGTTGAGATTCACAGAGTCTACCAATATTCATACTATAAACCAATTAGGAAGTAGTGTTAATCGAGCTAACAGTGTCTACCAAGCTAGTCATGTTAACCAAGTAGAAGGAAGGTAGTATTGATTGAGCTATAGTGTCAACCTCATCCTTCAGTGTGAACCAAGTACTCCAGTGTTTGCTAAGTCATTAATGATAACTGAGTTCATTTCTACTCCTGAGTGATCAATGTGGATTGAGCACCAGTGTCAATCGAGTGCCAGAGCTTTCCAAGTTGACTATGTTTCCAAGAGTCAGAATATCATCCGAGTGGTCTTCAGGTCCTAAGTATCAGTAGTGATTTGACATGGTGAAGATTGTTGAATATGATGTTGTAGTCAACTCTAGAAGGTAATTATTTGGATTGGTATATATGTAATATATCTTGTGTGATCCAAATGTGAGTGTGTAACAAGTAAGAAGAATAATGAATGTGAATCAAAAGACAAAGGGTACAAGTAGTATAAGGAAAAATTAGAGTATCATCAATCATAACAAGGTGATAATTTTACATCAAAGGAATCTCATCTAGAAAATTGAGTTGTATATCAAAGGTCTACTGCTAGTTCATCCTAATATGTGCATCAGTAAAATCCTCTAACAATGTGAACTCAACAATCTTATACAAAATCTCCTAACCGAGTACATGCTTCATTATATTGTATAAATATTTTTACAAGGTGGACCTAATAGTCCTTATTTCTCCTAATAGGGTAGATCACTAGAAGTGACAATTGTAAGCCTTAATGGGCCAATTTTATATTGTAGTACTAAAGCTTGTGGGTATCATCCCCACTCTAGTTTTACTTTCTATTTGGAAGGTTTCTAGGTTACCAAATATTGTGTCAAGTGTTATGAATATTTAATTTCTTTTAGTCTTTCATGCATGCAATTAGTTTAGATTAGTTAATGAATGACTAATTAGTGAATTGAAGTAAAAGTTTTATTAGTTCTTGATTCACCTCTCCCCTCTCATTCACCTAGTCTATCCTAAATTTCTAATAATTGGTATCAGAGCATTAGTTCTCACATTAGAAGTTTAGCAACTTGAGAACAAATTAGAGGCAATATAAGTGTATAGACTAGAGAAAGCTATTGAAATTGAAAGTTTGGATCTACAATTGGCCAAATTCAAGAAAATGAAGGAGAAACTCTCTCGATCCTTGCATAGAAGAAAAGAACTAGCAGTAAAAATGAATGATAGTCTTTATATAGAAGAAATAATTGAAGACATTTTCCAAGATAGAAGTTTAAATGAATATGATGCAACAATCAAATACCTACTTGAGATAAATCTCACTCTACATGAAGAAGTTAGAAAATTGAAAAGAGAGAAAGAAATTCAATTAGTCAAAATGTGTGAAAATAAAGAGAAAAAGTACATGGCGATAGAAGAGAAAATATTGCTAACTAAAAGGATAGAAGAAAAGTTTAATGAAATTCAACACCTGTCTTTTCAACAAGAAAATTATGTAAATCAACTCAATTGTGCAAATCAAGAACTTATCAAATTGAGGATAGATAATGAAAGACTATAGAATGATATCAGCATAGAAATTCAAGCCAATGAAAGGATGATGAAATTTCAAGAAATCATGAATCAATTGAATGAGAAAACTCAATTTAGAAACAAAGGCAAAATAGGATCAGGCTATATAGATGAAGGTGAATCATCATAGAAAGGAGCTCAAAAGAATAAAAAGCCTACATGTAGTCATTGTGGAAAGATAGGGCATACATCAAAAAAATGTTGGAGCAATGATAAATAAAAGCTCAATGGAAAATGTTATAGTTGTAACAAACAAGGATATGGAGCAAGTGAATGCATAGAGAAAACCAAGTTAGAAGAAAAATGTTTCAAATGCAACAAACAAGGGCACAAATCTTCAAAATGCAAAATCAAGAAATGGAATCTAGTAGAATTTTTTTTGAAAGCTATCTTTGGTTGGGATTATAATACTTGGTGCAGATGTCACTTTTGTGGTGAGTATGGACACATTAGAGAAAATTGCATAAGAACTCACATGAGGAAGAGAGACCCCACAAAGGGATGTTTTGTATGCAAAGAACTTGGACATCTAGCTAGAAATTGTATGAACTAAGGTATAGTTGAAGATGAAAGGAAAGAAAAGGATGACAATATTAGAGTTGAAATGAGGTAGCAATGGATAAAGAAATCTCCAAACAATGTAAGTCAAAGTCATGAAAGTTTTGACACCTAAGCCAAAAATTTGGGTGACTCAACCATTTCAAACTCATTATCCATGGAGACTAGTAGAACTATGAATCAGAAGAAACATCTTATATCAATTCTAGTCAACAAGGAAGAGGATCCAAATCAACAATTCATATGCATTGGGATAACTGAATTGAGTAATAGTTTGTGCTGAGTGACTAAGACCTAATCGATCAGAGTTAGGTTGGTAACCTTACCAAGTTTAGAGTTCTAATCGAGTTAGAAGGCATATACCAAATTTGAGAAATAACTGAGCTTAAGCTTACTAAGTTGGAGATTAAAGGTATCTACCAAGTCAAAGGTTCTTGTCAAGTTTAACAGGCAATCACCGAGCTATCCTTTGTATGATGCATTAATAGAAACTTAAAGATAGACATTTAGTTAAAAAAAAGAATTGAAAGGTTTTATTTTTCACCGTGAATTTGAGAATGAAAAAAGAAGAGCATTCCAGAGCCCCCAAGCAATTCAATATGAAATTGTTGAAGGTTATTCCACCATCACCAAGCATAATGACATCTTCATCCAACAAATTGTTAAGAAAGGTTCTGAGATGTTGTTTAGAGGTGTTTAGCATGAAACCCCAACATTCAAACTTTGTCTAGCAATCATGGAGGAATTGGACCTAGTTGGAGTACATTTGAAAATTCCTCTGAAGGTACTTTTAATCCATGATATTAGGTCATTTACCACTATTCAATTTAAGAAATAGGTACTTTTGAATTGTATCAAGCATATGAGGCATTATGTGTGGATGGAAACTTGAAACCCAAGCACAAGCATTTGGAAATAAAAGGTTTACCCACACTCTACATATGCCAAGGGATTTTCAAGGAAAATGGATTAGGTGTATTCTAAGCCATGTCCAAGACATGCAATTCTGGCTTGACCAACCCATCTAGATAATGAAGAAGATGATTCATAAGATTACTAGGTTGCCCATGACTAGTAAAGCAAAGACAACAAACACCCTAGGTTAGGTTGAACTAGAGAAGAAGACTGTTTTCAAGTGGGATGGAAGAGGAATGAAATTGAATGGCATCATAGATATGGAAATTAAGTTTAGAATACATGTAATTTCTCATAAGATTTATAGTTCCAACAAACATAAAATCATTCCTATGTAGCTATAGACCTAGTATTCAAAGTGGTAAAAAACAATGCATCATTTGGCCTCACCGAGTAAGTCAATTAAGCAAGAATATGGAGAGCATCCAAGCCTTCAAGATAAATCCATGTAAGTTTGGCTCACTCTTGACATTCTTATTCTTTTATGTTCGCAAATTTTTTCCTTCTAAGGGAAATATAGTATGGAAGAAAGATATACCTATTATATATCATATCAATGAGTTTATAGCTGAAATGGGAAAGAATTTTGAGGGAATCATGGATGTATATTTTGAAACTTTCAAAGAAAGGATGCAAAGTAGATTCAAAATGCCCAAAGAGATAGTTGATGATTATGAACAAGATATATGTTTCCTTGTGGACTAAAACAAGGTACATATTGAGGCAGTTAGGCCAAGAGTGGCATGGGTAAAACCTCTTTGTTATGAGGTAAACATTGATGACACAAGAGATATCATTAAGGCTCTTGTAAATGAGCTCATGGATCCAAAGGCAATATATTTTGGTACATATGAAGAGGAAAAGACAAATAATTCTTTGGAAATGAAGATACCTAATATTTTGAAGAGAGGAAGAAAGAAGGTTGAGAAGATGCAAAAGGAAAGAAAGAAATATAATTCTTCTCTTTTGCTTACAAAAGATAAGGGAGATGGCATTGAAGAAGAAGGAGAAGAAAAAGAACATGAAGAAGAGAAAAAGGAAGAATTAGAATAAGAAGAGCCTCCCAAGAAAAAGGGGAAAGTAATAATAAAGAAACCTACAAAGTCCTCACTTGCCTTCTTCATAAGGAGACCTACCAAATCAAGGAAAAAGCTCAAACTTCAAGATGAAGAAGAGGATGAAGAAGAAGAACATGAAGTAAATTTTTAGAATTTTTCTCCTACCTTTGAATAAAGACTAAGAAGACTCATAGAATGAGGAGGTATGTCATACTTCAAATCTAGGAGTAAGGAAGAGCAAAAATAGATTGAAGAAGCCCTAGTGGCAAAGATGGCTGAATGGAAATACTCTCTTAGTGAATTGAAAAGCCAAGTTCTAGATATCATACTAAAGGAAGTTTCACCTCAATGGGATAATGTTGTAATAGTTTCCAAGGATATCAAGGAACAAACCTTGAGGAAGACTATGCTGAATCTCTCATACAAGAATGTGAAGGAAGAAATGACCAAGGATGAACAAAAGTTAACTCCTAAGTTCAATGCATTCCTAATTTTGTCAAATGATATTGAATCTGTTGTGTAATAAAATACAAATGCATGGAAGAACATCTATGGATTTCATATTCTAAAGCCCACTAAGGAAGTTGAACAAATTGATGATGAGAAAGATGATGAAGAGGATGAGGATGATCAAATAGTAAGTGAGGATATTCCTAAGAATTAGAATATTCAAGATTCTAATCTTGAAAAGATTCTAGCAGAGGTAATGGCCTCCCTCCCTAATTATCTAAGAAAAGCATTGGTTATACCAAGTCTAGAGAAGGCTACCACTAAGTCATAGATAATTGAGTTTAACATTGTTCCATCAAGCACTCAATTGACTATTAGAGCTATCCTACCTAGTGCAATGGTGAGTGTTGTGGCTACCACTTCATCTACCAAGCAATAGGCTCCACTCTTCATAGCAATAGGCTAGATCAAGGCATAGAAAGGTATTGTAAATACTCTTGATATTATTTTTGTTTCTCCACTAAGTAATGTCATTTCTACTACTAGTGTTTCAACAACAAGTGCAATGATAGTTGAGGTTAAGCCTCAGCCGAGCATTGAAGATTTGAGTAAAGGAAAGGAATTCATTCCTTCCTCTATTCCAAAGGAAAAGGGTAAAGAGGTAGAAGCCTCCATTAATAAAATTGACCTAGATGAGGATATAATTATTCCAAATTGGGATACCTCTAATCTCACTCTTGAAGAGATGGACATCCTTGGAGTGATTTGGAAGAAAAGGAAAAATAAGAAGAAGCTGAGAGAAGAAAGAAGCAAAGGAATCAAGTGATAGAAGACATAAAAGGTATGTTTTTTGATGCACTTAGTATTAAAATTAATGAAAAGAAACCTATATTGGACCAACTTGTTGGCATAGTCCAAGAGTTTAATGAAGATATAAATTTTTAAAAGAAGCTACGACGGAGGGTAGAAAGAAAGTTTCATAACAAATTTTTTGAGAAAGTGGCACAAAAGATTTCTATTGATCAAGTGGAATTGTCTACTATTCTTGTTACTATTGAAAGTTCTATAAATAATGTTGTTTCCTTATTTGTAAAGTTAAGTGATACTACAAATTTCACCAAGGAAATAAAGGATAGTTTTTCTAAGATAGCTACTAATCTGAAGGAAAGTGCACATTAGTTGTCACTTGACCCAAACACTAGCTTTGCAAATTTCATCAAGATTAGGTATCTGAAAGACTTGCAAGTAGAATTGTTAAGAGAAGAAGCCATAATCTAGGTTACACTGGCAGATATTCAAAGTTTGATAATTCCCACTATGGATGTAATGAAGAAACATATTGTTCATGCTAAAACATTAATCCCTGACAATAACTTCTCTATTTCTGATCATATGATGGAATTATTAGTTGAAGTAAAAATAAATTTGCACACCTCCAACATTTTGCAAGATAATTGGGACAAAATAATGTCCATAATTTTGAAGGTACATAATAATTTCATTTTACATTTTGGTGTTACCTTGTAAATACACATTTTTGGCATTTGTGTCAAAAAAAGGTATATATATATATATATATATATATATATATATATATATATATATATATATATATATATATATATATATATATATATATATATATATATATATATATATATATACAATGGAGAATACAAAAGAGGAATACATCTATAAAGGGGGAAATACATGTACAACAAAGCTATAATTTTTTTTTTGAAAAAACAAGAACAATGTCAATGTCAACCGAGTATCAATACAACAATGAAAATTGAGTTACAAACCCAAGTATATTGATTGGGGGAGTTTTGACTTATATTTTTGAAGTATTCAAAATTTGGGAATGGTAAGTGTTTTTGTTACTAATTCCAAAGGGGGAAATTGTTGACCTTATGGTCAAATCATTTGTTAGTTAGTGCCTAAACACTTAATCATTTGGTTGGTTACATTGCTACCTCTAGGACTAGAAAATAGGTTAGAACCTAGAATACTATGAGTAACGAAAAAAACTACTAACCCTTCTAATCTACCATGAAATCCAATTAAAATAAAGAAAGAAACATAAGTAAAAATCCCTCTTTAGTTGTAGCTCTTATTCCCTTCTTTCTTCTCCATTTGATATAGCTCCAATTGCCTATAGTGATTATACAATTAAAAGGAAAATCCTATGATGAGATGATGTTATTGGGAAACTAGAAGTGTGGTTCAAGCCTAATTGTTCTAAGGGATTGAAGACTCTAAAGAATGGTCTAAAGATATGGCTCTTAAGGATAAAAATGAGAGCAATGTGGTTCAATTTATAGCCAACATGGAAGAGGAGAGAATTAAGTGAGGGGATGGACACTTGTCCCTTAAAATGTGAAACTCGACATGATATTCCTTAGAATGTCTATGACACCTATGTCACAAGATGCCAAATGTAGGATTCTATGATGCATGGAAGTCTACATGGCTAAAAGGGGATGAGAATGTATGACATGCCATGACACACCAAAGCCACTTGTAGACAAGAATCTATAATGATAGAGACTTAAAGACATGTGCAAGGAGTGAAATATATCAAATATGACATATTTTAGCCAAGTGTAAATGAAGAATCTATGATGTAAGGTGTCCATGTGTCAAGATTATATGGAATATTTGAATTGAAAATTCATAATTACACACAAATAGAAATTAGTAATTTAGAAATTAGAGGTGGAAAATAGGACTTAGGAAATTGAGGATTCCCATAGTTTGCAAAGATGAATCAATTAATTAATAAATATCAATTAATTGAGAACATTGGTTAGAAAGAATAATTAGTAATGTAGGATGAAAATAAGTGAAAAGACATAGGATTATATTATGGGTTATCTAATCCTATAGGGTTAACTAATAAATGATTATCTAATTTGATTTGATAAATGTATGATTATCCTTTGATGAAATACAATGATTATGTAGATCGACTAGGAAAATGGTGGGTAGATCAAAGCCATGATCAAATCGATTGAGTGATTAGGATTGATAGCATGCCAAGGATACATGATATGGATTAAGAATATTTGAAAATTAACAGACCTTGTAAATGCCACAGGATCAAAGTTGATTGATAGGATTTATCATAATAACATCGATGGACATTGTCAATGTTATTAAATTGATTTGATAATGTCACAATCTAACACTAAGGGACTTGACAATGTCAATAATTAGATTATGTGATTGAATGCTACTGTCAAATTTGATAGGTTTGATAGGTTTCCAAGGCACTAATAGACATGACAATGCCTAGGGTTGGATAAATGATGATAGATTTGAGGCATTTGACACATCTTGGGTTGATTAGGTATGATTCTGAGTTGATTTGGGGTGATTGTAGGTTAATTAAAAAGGATTCTAATGACATTGAAATGGTTTTGGGTTGATTGGATGTGATTTTGATGATGTTGAAATGGTTTGGAGCCAATTCTAAAATGATCTACAATTTATTTGAAAGGGAATACAAGAATATTGTCAAATCATGCACGAATAAAATCAAGTTGGCCAAAACATTGAAATTAGTAGAATGAGAAAATTGGACAATTTAGTATGAAAATGTGATTAAACCATAGACACAAACCATTTTTGAGCATCTACACTATTGATCTTTGCAAACATAAAATAGTGTAAGACAAGATTCATAGATTTCATCGAGCTTCACAAGGAGAAAGTACTATAAGCCAAGCTTCATAGAGTCTATTGAGCTTCATAGTGTAAACCAAGTAGGAAGTAGTGTTAACAGAGCTAATAGTTTCTATCAAGCTAGTCATGTTAACCAAGTAGAAGGAAGGTAGTGGTGACCGAGCTACAGTGTTAGTCGAGTCCTTCAATGTCAACCAAGTTCTCTAGTGTTCACCAAGTCATCAGTGTTAACCAAGTTCATGCCTACTCTTGAGTGATCAATGTGGACTGAACACTAGTATCAATCGAGTCTTAGATATTTTTTAGTTGATTGTGTTTTCAAGTGTTAGAATATCACCTGAGTGGTTTTCAAAACTCAAATATCCATAGTAAGCCAACTTGGTGAAGATTGTTGAATATGATTTTGTAGCTAACTCTAGAAGGTAATTACATGGGTTGGTATATATGTAATATATCTTATGTGATCCAAATGTAAATGTGTAAAAGGTAAGAAGTGGAATGAATGCAAATTAGAAGACAAAGGCTATGAGTAGTATAAGGAAAAGTAGAGTCTCATTTATATCACAACAACATGATCATTTTACATCAAAGGAATATCATTTAGCAAACTGAGTTGTAGATCAGAGATCTATTACTAGTTCATCCTGAGAGCCCCAGTTTTCACTATGCCAAAACCTTGGAAATTTAGTGTGAAAATACTTTGAAGTTTTTTGTTTTGTTAGGGTTCATTCCTAATTTATTATCAGTTCTCCAGGAATCAATCCTAACCTGATCAATTTTTGTCCTAGTCTAGTTTAAAATCTTTCCCTAGTAGGATAGTATGGTGTCCCAAGAATTATTTCTTTACCCTATCATGGAAAGAATATTTAAAAATCTGCAATCAATTTTCACCTTTACCGTAGGTTTTCTTTCAAGTGGGAGATTGTATGTCACTTTCAAAATTTTCATCATGTGATACAATCTTATGATCAGGGTTTTAGGTATCTAGCTGTGAGCTTAAGATTTTCCTCTCCCATTGTTACAAAGTATAGGCTAGTGTAGGATTGTAAGGGTAAAGTGTTGAGTCTCCCAATATTAAGATATACTATATGGTTGTAGCATCACAGGAATTTAAAATGAAGTTTCTAATCTTACAATCACACTTTTGATCATGAGAAGAGTTTGAAGTAAAGTTATAAGATGTTATGACAAGGGAGTAATTATGGGAAGAGGAAGAGCTAGTTCCATATGAGAAAACAAGGATTATAAGATCGTAAGGATAAAAGTGCAAAGGTTGTGAATAGTTTTGATCTTACAATAAATGGAGATTGCATAATCATAGATGCTTTTCAAGGAGACCTTTAAAGATACAAAAATTGTGATCATAAGATCATAGGAGAAGAATATGAGGTTTCTAATAAAATGATAAGGAAGTGATTGTAAGATTGTAAGGAAAGAAATATTAAGTGATCCAGTAATGAAAATTGGGGTTGGCCACATATGCATAAGATTTTGAGACACATGGCCACTAGTATCTTTTGATGCTATGAAGAGTAGTAGATGATAAGATCTAAAGGGAAAATCATAAGATTTATGAAGCTATGAAGCAATACTAGATTGTAAGATTTTAAACATAAAGTTTAAGGCTTCTAAGACCATGTTGAGGAAAAGGATAGCTGCTTGTGTATGGTCATAAATCAGGTGTAACAATTAAAGGTAGCTTTCAAATTTACAAAGTTAGTTAATTGACTGTGATCCTAAGATCGTAAGGTAAGAAAAATTGAAGCTTGATAATATTCCAAGCTATGCTTGTGAGATCATAAGGGTTTGTGATGAAACTTCCAAAGTTATGAAGAGGTTTTGGCTAACCATGATCATAATATCATAAAGCAAATGAAAGAAAGATAAGATATATGACAGGTTTTATTAGTTGTTTAACATAAGTCTACACCTATAGATAGTGATTTTGTTTCTAGTAATCCAATCTTAAGATAAGTTGTGTCTCATAAGATTATGAGACACTTAAGGGTGAGATCCAAAGATATGGTAAATGGTATAGCACAGGATCATGAAGGCCATTTTCTTGGCTGACAAAAAATATGATAAGACTTTGATTTCCAGATGATCATAAGATCATAAAGCTAAATTTCCCTTTCAAAGTCAATCATAAGATTGCAAACCCTAAATTTGACATGAAAAAGTGAATTTTTCCTTCATGAGCTAGAAAATGATAGAGAAACCCTAGCCAATCAAGTTTGAGTAAAGTACAAGAAGTTTTGAGCTAGGTAGTTATGTGGATACTCCATCTAAGGTGACATAAAAAAATGAATTTAAGGCTCGAGCATGCATGATATCAATGCAAAAAGATAGTTGATGAAGTATGAAAAACATAAAAAAATTCTCTAAGACAATAATAGGTTACCATTTGTAGAGACAAGAGATTTCTAGTAGTTCCATGGTTTTCAGTGTGAGCAGATTATTGTTTTTAGTGCTAACTACAAAGTTTTCTAGTGTTTCAATTTATAGTGAAGATGTTTGACAAGGAAGTAGAGGAGATCCAAGCCACAGACATGGAAGTTGCAGAGACCTCTAATAAAAAGGGAGGAGATAGAGACAAGATTTTGTAAGGCCTTAAATGACTATATTGATGTCAAGAAGCTTTATGAGGAAGAACTCAAAAAGAGCCATGTGTACAAATAGAAGATAGAAGAATTGGAGGCCAAAGTTCAAAAGCTAGAAGTTGAAGTTGAGAAACTATGTAATCCAAAGCAACTAGCTAGTGCAGAGCATAGTAAAGAATAAAGTGTATAGGAACAAACAACTAGTGTCACAATGGAATAAACTACTTAGGTAGAAGAGATAGAAAAAAATGAAGCAGAACCTAAAAGGATGAGCATTGATGCTTCATTTTCACAACAAGGTGATGTGGTAAGGACAAGTGTAATTAAGAATGTGATAGGCCATAGAGTGCAAATTTTGAAAACTATATCTCAATAGGTTCATTCTTTGTTTATTTCTTTACAAGATTTTGAGCATGTTTGCAATGAAGCACTTGCATGTCTATCACCCACTTTCAATCTATGGGGTCCATACACTCAATTTTTGGAGAGGTTAATTATGTTGATGGCTAAAAGTCTAGATTTGCCTGATAAAATTATCACAGTAAAGGAGGGCTTGGAAGTAGTAAAGCAATTAATAGGCTTCTTTAGTAGAAATTTATAAAGTATATAACTAAAGATGAAAGTACTCTCATAGGGGGTTCAACCCTAGATTCCACTAATTTTTGGATGCTGGTAGTAAATTGAAATACTAGCAAGACTCAAGCAAGCACAACATCAATTTTTGAAGATAATAGTGATATTCATTTCAATTACTTGATTAATTCTTTATTTAATATTGAAATAGACTTAAATTAATTTTTATTAGAATCAAAAGCTATAATAGATTCTAGGTGGATTAAAACCACAAAAGAATTAGATTAAGTTAAAAGCACCGAGTGGCCCATAAAGAGGGAAATATATGTCTAGGTAGCGGTGGGAGAGATTAAGGCTCTGTCGACAAGAGGTAGTTGAATATTTATGCACTTAAGTAGTAGAAGACAAAAGAGATTAAAGTTGAAGCTCCTTTAGTAAATTGTCACCTATTGACTTTGCAACTACCTTCCTATTTTTGGTTCAAACATAGAGAATGTTTTAACTATAACTTTTAGACATATCTTGCCACTTATTTTTTCCATTAGGGTATTGACATCTATCCTCCCATTTGAAGCTTGTTGCAATCCATTTGTATAAAGATTTCCAAGATGTCGAGTAGAGGTGTGAGCTTTATAGAATTTTTAGTATTTTATGTTATTCATAGTCGGTCCAAGATTTTGTCAATTGTATGAATGTATTCAATTTCATAAATCTTGGATTACATTGAACGTTGAGTGATTAAGATTGTTAAGTTCTAAGTTATATTTTGATTTTATATTAGTTTTGTATTTATTTTCAAGGATAATTGATACAAAAGAAAGGTTTGCATATATGTGTCTCTGAAATTTGTCTCCACTCTTATGTATCTGTGATCTTGGGATTGAAATGAACAAAGTTCTTTCATTTCAATGTAGCTTGGATGAGCTGTATATCTTTTATTGATCACTTTTAATTCAAAGAGTTAAGTAAGTGCTTTCAATATTTGATAGGACTTCTAGATATATGGGTGGGATTTCATAAGAATGAAATTCAAAGTTAACTGTTGATGAATTTTATTACAACTCAATTAAATAGGTCTAGAGTTATTGATATTGACTACATATAACAATGGATAAGGCACCAATCATTTAATGTAGTTGTAAGATGATATGTTCATATGGTTGCACAATGCATATATCAATCAAAATTTAATTTTCCATTTATGTAACAAAGAACTAAAAATTTTGGTCAACACTTATTTGTAGTAGCTTTCCTTCTAGTTATAACTAACTATTGTAATCAAGGAGTTTATTGCAAATATAAGAAGAATGTTGACCATTATCTTCTATAGGGGATAAATCTAAAAGAACAAGGATTAGTGAGTGAGCATCTGAAGAATATATCAAAATAACCAATTATATCCAAATCCCTAAGGTGTACCCTCCTAGGCCCTAGAGAGCCTAAATTGTAGAGAGTCTTTTGTACTCAATTGATGTTGGTCTAGAGCTGAGATTTATCCTGTTGAATATGGGATTTAGCTAGTACTTAGGCTTGTTTTCATATTTAGCATCCTAGTATTGGGTTCAGAGAAACCTTGTAGTTCCTAATAAAAACAACAACAAAATGGTGACTCTACTAGGGACTGTGTAAAATGTTGTCATAAGATTTATAGTCTCTAGTATTGTGGATACATGTCCAATGCCTTATTTATAGTGTTAAAAATATTCTAATTGGTACTCTTTTTTAGATTCATTTTTGATAGTTTTGCCATGATATTTTCTAGTCTCTAAGGCCATTTTAAAATACTTTGCCTTCATAGGGTGGTGACTTAGTCAAAATTCTTTGTATCTAGTGCTATATATTTCAAACATTTCTAACCAATGGAAGATAATATGAAAAATACATGGGCTTTTACAAAGGTCAACCCGAAAATACCATTGTACATAGAATTACCTCTTGGGGGTAGGAAAAAATCAAAATAAAATGAAAATAGATTCTAATCCTATGTGGAATCCTAGGGCTAGTGTGTTAGCCCATTCATAATACCAACTTGTGGTAGAAAGAGAATCACCCTCCTTAAGTTTTGAATTTGAAGTTCTACTATGCTATTGCAAGAGACATTCACCACCTCAGTGCAAGAAGAAAGAGTTTATCATGATAAGAATGTGTCTCATGTAGGGAATATTACTTATAGACATAATGTGGTGAATGAAATGAACCATAGTTGGGCATTTAGGAGTAATATCATAGATTTGGATGACCCAGTGGATTTAGAAGCCACTTTTGTAGACCTAAAAGAATTATCTTCAAAACTAGAAGTTTTGAGGAAGAGGATTATAGAAGAAGAGGCCAAATACATATGTTTGGAGAAAGAAAAATAACAAGTTACCTTGAATAAACTCATTGAGAGAGACAACTTACTTAGGAGAATACATTCCTTGCAAGAGAAAAACAAAGGGTTGGAAGAGAAATCTTCTAAACTACACTTAGTTTTATTTGGAGATGTTAATGTTTTAAAATCCAAAGTCCAAGGGTATGAGCACCTTCTTAAAGAGGAGGGGCCTATTATCTCACAAGTCCAACCCTATAGGCTTGGTGAACCTATGGTTATATATTCATCTATGAAAGATCCTAATAAAGGAAAATAGAAGGTGGTAGGGGTAAAAATCAGTGAGCCCCAGGTTTTTCCTAGTAAGTAGTCAAGCCTTATCACATCCAAGCTTGACCTAGATTTAGAAAAGGTGAGAAAGGAGAGAGAGGATTTAGCTAAAAAGCTTAAGAAGGTTGAGAATGAGGCCTAAGCTACTAAGAATAGAAGAAAAATTTAGTTTATCAAATCTAATTCTTCCTAGCATCTTGGCCAAACCAATCCTCACAAGTCCCAACTATTCCTACTTGTGGACCTTTATTAACTAGTCAAAACATATCAAAGTTAGCCCCTGCCTCATCCTTTACTACAAGTAGTTAGACACCTATAACTTAACAAGTCCAAAAACCTCAAATCCCTATTCAAAACAAAGAAGTTAGAGCAAGTACTTCAAATGTGATAGGATTCCAGAGAAAACCCATTCATATGGAGAAATATAAGCAAATGTCCTTTGTAGGAATTCTTGGGTTTCCACATCCTATTTCTAATGATCTGAGAGACAAGGTTACTATGTTTTATTAAATAATGTTGTGACTAGTGGTAGGATTAACCTCAAATAGAAATAATAGTTACATGCAAATATAACCAATACTAGAAAATAATAGATCGCACATAAGAGAACACAAGACACCAAGATTTAACGTGGTTCACCCAATCCCTGGGCTACATCTACCAATGACAAGTCCAATATTATTATATTTTGATGATTACAACCTGATTAAAATATGTAATTCCATACAACTCAATATTACCATAAGAACCAATTTTCATATCACACATTATGAAAAAATCCCTAACCTTTAAGCCTTTTATACAAGATTTTTGCCACTTACAAAATTAGGGCTCTCTTGATTTTGTGTTCTTTTACTAAAAGTTGGAATGGGTTGGTAATGGCTATGAGTAATTCTATTTTTGGATTTAGTACCCTAAAATATGATGATGTGATTGGTGTTATTTTGAGTGAGGAAACTTGTAGGAAAACCTCAGGTGGATCTACATCAAGAAGTGCTTTGAATGCACAAAGAAGAGGCAAAATGACTAAGAGTGGAAACAATTCTATAAATTGTTGGAAATCAAGAGGAAATTCAAAGTGGAAGATCTCTCAATCCAAAGGACCAAGAGATTGCTGGTACTATGGGAAATTAGGGCATAAGAAGAAAGATTGCTGGACTCAAAAGAAAAATGAAGGAGATAAACTAGAAGGGAACAAGGAGGCAAATGTGGTAAGTAACAAATCTAGAGAGGATTCTTTACTTCTGTCTTTAGAAACTATTGATGATTCAAGGGTTTTAGATTCTGGTGCTTCATTTCATGCTACACCTCATAGAGGTTATTTCATTGATTATGTCCAAGGGAATTTTGGGCTTGTTTATTTAATAAACCCTATCAGATTGTTGGAAAGGGAAAAGTTTGGGCTTGTTTATTTAATAAACCCTGTCAGATTGTTGGAAAGGGAAAATTTAAGATTAAGTTATAGTATGGGAATCATTTTCTACTACATGAGGTAAGACTGAGTAGAAATTTAATTTTAATAGGGCAACTCACTGATGAGGGTTGTGTATTTATTTTTAATGATTAAAATTGGAAGGTTTCAAAAGGTTCCCTTGTAGTAGAAAAAGGTGTGAAAGTAGGCACCTTATATCTTTGTACAAGTCATATTGTTCCTTCTACTTTGATTGTTTCAGAGAAAAATTAATGTTCAGGAACATTTGCTATAGTTGACCAAGGAGAACAAATAGTTGTTGTAGATTTTGATATAGCATTGTAGTACAATAGACTTGGGCATATGAGTGAGAAAGGTATGAAATTAATTCATTCAAAGAATTTTTTACCAAGTCAGAAATGTGTTAATATAGATTTTTGTGAAAGTTGTGTGTATGGAAAACAAAAGAGAGTGATTTTTGTGAAGACTAGGAAGGAAAATAAAAGTTAGAGATTAGAAATTATGGAGTCTGATTAGTCTCCAAGTTGGAGATTATTGTGATGTGGAGCCTAATCAAACTCAAAAGTTTATTCAATGCAATTTCCCTCTATATTAATTCTATAGGCGTTTGGGGGTAGTGCCCCCAAGATAGGATCAAGGGGCAGTGCCCCCGTGGGGTCTTGGGGCAACACCCCAGGTGCCAAAAATGCCCTTATATTCTAAAAGGCATCAACTATTATTTTTCTCTTATTCTAGCCCTAATTTTGTAAGCGAAAAAAATCTTGTATAAAGGCTTAGGATTAGGGATTTTTTCATAATGTGAGACAGAAAAATTGGTTCTTGTGGTAGTATTGAGTTGTAAGGGATTACAGATTGTAATCAGGTTGTAATCACTAGATCATAATAACATTGGACTTGTTGTTGGTGGACATAGCCCAACGATTGGGTGAACCACATTAAATCTTGGTGTCTTGTGTTCTCTTACATGCAATCTATTTTTTTCTAGTATTGGTTATATTTGCATGTAACTATTATTTCTATCTGAGGTTAATCATAACAAGTGGTATTAGAGCCAAATGGTCATCATTTTTTTAAGTTAGACTATCATCACATTTTTTTTAATGATCCTCTATAGGAAGGTCTCACTATTGAGTGGGAGTCTCATAGTTGAGTGGGAGTCTCACAATTGAGTGGGACGATAGATGAGGGTAAGCTAAGGGTTGACAAGTTTAATGGGTAGAACTTTCAGTTATGGAAAATGTAAACGGGGGACTATCTTTATTAGAAGGATTTATGGAAGCCGTTGGAAGGAAAAACCAAGAATCAGGGATCTATGACAAATGACGAGTGGGATCTTTTGGATAGAAAGGCACTTGGAGGCATTCAATTATGTTTTGCACCTTTGGTGGCATTTAATATTACATAAGTGAAGACAATAGAAGAGTTGATGCAAACCCTAGCAAAACTGTATAAAAAGCCCTCTGCCTCAAACAAGGTATTTCTCATGAAGTGGTTATTTAATATGAAAATGATAGAAGGTGGATCTATCACAGATCATTTAAATGAGTTTAATACTATTACTAGTCAGTTATCTTTTGTGGGTATCAATTTTGATTAAGAAATTAGGGCTAGAATAAGATAAAAATAGTAACCGATGTCTTTTACAATATAAGGGCATTTTTGGCTATAAGGGTGCTACCCCCAAAAACCCCTATGGGGGCATTTCCCCTAGACCCCACCCTGTACTATGATAGGGAGTGCACCTAGGGAACTACACTAGAACCACATAGGGGTGATGCCCCCAAACCCCTATAGAAATACTCTAGAGGGAGACTGCATCAAATGAACCTTTGAGTCTAATTAGACTCCACATCACAACAACTGGTGAAGAGCACCTAAGAAAATTTATAGATATGTTAAATGACTATAAGTTAGAGCATGAGGATGTAGTAATGAAATTATTTGTACATTCATTAACTGAAGATGTTAGGGACTAGTTTAGAAGGTTTTCTGATGACAGTGTAGCCTCATGGAATGACTTAGAAAAAATTTCAAGTAGCAATATAATGACAACACCAATGCTATATTTATATTGAATGAGTTTAACAACATAAAAAAATCCCTAATGAGTCTACACTTGATTTTAATGTGAGATTTCAGAAAGGGATGTTTAGGTTGTTCCAAGTAATGAGACTTGATGAAGATGTATGCCTCACAACTTACTTTAATCCCTTTGATAGTAAGATGAAATATATTCTAAGTGAAAAGGATCCTAGAACACTGAGGGAGGCTTATAATATGGCTATAAATATTGAAAATAATAGAAGAGGCTTAGGTAAATTGGGAAGAAGGGATGACCCAAAATTGTTTAATCCATAAAATAAGAAAGAAGGTGAAAAGCTTGATGTAGTTAAGAAGCCTGAAGTGGATACAATGGGTCAAGTGTTAAACCTATTGAAGAGTTTAATGGTAAAGGCACAAACCTGTGTCACCTTTTATAAAGGAGAAGTGATATTAGAATTTAAAGTCTTCAACTTTAATGACATAAAAGTGGCATTTGTGCTTAGAATTTGAGGATGATGTAAACCAATGAAATGTGTAAAATTAGATGAAGTTTATGTCAGTAATTTTTTTGAAAAAAATTGAGTGAAAATTTTATCTATTTTTTAATTTTTAAAGTCTATTTTTTAATTTTTTTTAAATGCTGAAAATATAGAGTTTTTTTCCCGTCAAACAAATATATGAAAATTTTCATATTTTGGTCTTATTTTGGAATATGTTAGAGTCAACATGTATACCTAGTGCACCAAAAAAGAAAAATTGAAATTCAGCTAATATTTTTTAAGTTATAACTGGTCAAATTCAAAGTTATCAGAAATTGACAATTTTTTTCTCCCGTCAAACTTTTTCCATCAAATCTACATATTTTTTAAAACAAATTACATATTCTTGAAAAAGACTCTCTCCTATAGTGCAACATTAAAAAATAATAATTTTTGAACATGATTTACTATTTTTTTCTTATTTTTGAATAGACATCTTCCTGAATCTTAAAATACCTACTTGTACTATTTTCAAATTATAACATATTATCCATAATCAAAATTTTAAAAAAATTATATAATCATAATCTTGACTCCGAGACCTACAAAAATATATTTTTAGCTTTAAAAAAAAATTCAATTTAGTAAGTCAAATTGGCCTTCAAAGTGAGAAGTTTGCAGCAGTTCTTATTTTTGCTTGTGTGGCTGCCACCTAGGATGCCACATAGGTAGTTCCGGCCGAAACTGTTTTGGCCGTAACAGTTTTGGTCGAAAGGGTTTTGGCCGTAACCCCCCAGCATAAAAAATTATCTTCAATCACTTTTTGGGCATTTTTATAATATTTTGAGTCATTTGAAACATGGGGGTTACGGCCGAAACCGTTTTGGCCGAAAGTGTTTCAGCCGTAACTATGCATGCCACGTCAACGGAGAAACTTGCCACATATGTATAGCCAAAACTTGTTTGGCCATAACCATTATGGCCAAAACTATTTCGGCCGTAACCCCTCCAAATATCACAAATGGTGACACAAGTTTGTGCTTTCACCCTTAAATCCATCAACAAACCAATCCAATAAGAAAATTACTGGTGATAAACCTCACTTTAATACCCACTAAAATAGCAAGCCTAGGATGTAGAATTATTCCTATACTACTTGGTAGAAAGATGGAAAACCCATCACTAATCCTACTCAAGGAAATAAATATAAGGGTACACTAGACCCACTACAAAGAAATAATGTATACATGGTGTAAGAGATGCCTTGGTGTGTTGTGTGCTAGTCATCTCATCCTCCTAACTATTGTGTAGTTGCTAAATCCTTTTCAGCAAATTAGTATGCACAAAATGAAGATGGAGAGGAAGAAGAGAACCATGAGGATGTTGCATGCAATATGATAAACTTGTGTGACAGTGGTGATGAATCTGACATGGGAAATTCTAAAAATAATATTGTAAATCAGAGAGATGTATACTACTTGTACCATCAACAAGTTCTTTTAGATGATGAAGATCTAGAAATTAGAAAAAAATTAGAAAAAAATTGATAAATCTATTAAAGAGGCTTAGACATGTTTTTGCATGGTCACATGATGACCTTAAAGCTTATAGGCAAGATTTGTTCCAGCATGTGATACCTCTCAAAGGTGATGCTAAACCTTTCAGACAAAAGCAAAGACCTATGAATCTCATTTTAGCCCCTAAGATAAGAAGAACTTTTGAAACTCAAGGATAGCAAGATAATTAAGCCATTTAGACATTCCTCATGGGTATCTAATTTGGTACCAGTTAGAAAGAAGAATGGTCACATCAGGCTTTGTGTTGACTTTAGAAATTTCAATATTGCCTCATTAAAAGATAATTATGGGTTACCTAACATGGAAGCCATGTTGTAGCAAGTCACTAGCTTAGAGTTAATGTTAATAATGGATGGTTTCTTTGGGTACAACCAAGTCCATGTTGATGAGAAGGAATAGTTCAAGACAATCTTTTTTACTCCTTGGGGGACCTATGTGTATGTAAGAATGCCCTTTGGTCTAATCAATGCAAGGGAAACATTTCAAAGGGCCATGGATGTATCCTTTAATGAATCTATTAAAAAAATTATAGTTATCTATTAGGATGATCTGACTACATATTAAAAGAAAGATGAAGATGATTGCAAACATCTGGAAAATATTTTTATCAAATCTTTAGAATATTGTGTTTCCTTAAACTCGAAGAAGTTTACCTTTGGAGTTATAGAAGGGAAGTTTTTGGGTCATATAGTGTCCAAGGATGGGGTAAAGATTGACCCTAAGAGAGTAATAGCAATTGATAAGGTACCAAAGCCCAAAAATGTTAAGGGTATACAATATTTCTTTGGACAAGTTAATTTCTTAAGAAGATTTGTGACAAACTTTTCTTAAATGAGCAAACTAATTTCCAAGATGTTGAAAAAGGGAGCAACCAAAAATTGGGAAGGTGAGCCTACTATTGCCTTCAAAGAAATAAAAATTTCTATTAAGAATCCACCAATCCTTAGAACCCCTAACTGTGGAAAACCCATGCATATTGAGAAGAGGTCAAAGACTAGCTAAATTAAGGGCCCAATTAAATATGGATGCTAATCAAATAAAAACTTTAGATGAGGACTCCAGTTTTGATACATGTAATATGTATCAATGTGACTGGTATAAGGATGTAATATATTATTTACAACATATGCATGCTCCACCTCTCTTGACAGATAATCGAAAAAGGACTGTAAAGTTGCATTTGATCAAATATTTTATTATAAATGGTAATATATGGTGGAGAAAATTTGAAGGTATACTTTTGAAGTGCATTAATAAAATAAAATCTAAAAAGGTACCAAATGAGATGCATTCTGGAGTATGTGGGTGCCATTATATGGAAAAGACTACTACCCACAAGATTATGAGAGTAGGATTTTGGTGGCCTAGCTTGTTTCAAGATGCTTAGATCCTAGTTAGAAAGTGTGACCCTTGCCAGAGATTTGCAAGAAGGTTAAAGTTTTCTAGGAACACCCTAATGAAATTAGTTGAAGTCCAAGCACCCTTTAGCAATGGGGGATGGATTTTATAGGTGAAATCTCAACCAAGTCTAGTACATGCTACTCTTAGATCCTAGTGACAACTGATTATTTTAGAAAGTGGGTAGAGGCCATTCCCATAAGAAATTCCACTAGTAAAGTGGTAAATAGTTTAATACTAAAAAATATTATTACAAGGTTTGAATGTCCTGAAAGGATTATAATTGACAATGCCACGTGCTTTACGTCTAAAGAATTTATTAAATTTTGCGACAAATATGGTATTACTAGGTCTACTTCATCACCTTATCACCTAGAAGGCAATTGGCAAGCTAAATCCACAAAAAATAGCTTGTTGAAGGTCATAAAGAGGACTTTGGAAGATAATAAGAAAGAATGGGATTTAGAATTGCACTTGGTAGTCTGGGATGACAGAGCGAGAACGTAAAAGGCAATAGATATTTCACCTTTTGACCTTGTATATGGAATCCAAGCAAGAATGTGTCAGAACAACCTCATAGGTCTATATAATTACATCTAGATGTATGATGAAGATATCATTGATGATATGCAAGAAAGGATGGATGAATTGGTTGGGCTAACTGAAACAAGAAAGGAAGCCTCTACAAGAAACATAAAATTGTAATTACAAATTAAGCATCTATATGACTGAAAGGTAGTAGAAAGAAAGTTTGAACCAGATGATCTTGTATTGATGTGGAATGCATAGATGGAGGAAAAAGGAAAATATGGAAAATTTTATCCCATATGGCTTGGTCCATATCTAGTTGATTCTACTTGGGGTGATGACTCATACTTCATTAAGGAATTATCAAGTAACTTTTTTGAATTGCCAATTCACGGATAATTCTTGAAGAAATACTTTTGTTGAAGGTATTTATTTTCTATGGATAATAGTTAGGTTTGAATATCCTTGTACATTTGTGAATTTTCTTGTGCATATGTCTATAGCCTTTGTATATATATGTATTTCTATGTAGTCTTGAAATTTTTCTTTCAAGCTATTGTGTGTGTATGGTTTTCTTTTGCTAGAAATTCTAAATCCCTGCATAGATCCAAGTTGTCCATCATCCCCAAACAAAACCACTATTGGTCTCATTTTCCACTTGCCAAATATTTTGAAAATTATAAGTAAAAATAATGAAAGAATTGCAATTAACTTGCTTAGGGTTTCTAAATTTTGTTTATCCTTATAAAACCCTAGGTCAAAGTATTCCATCTTTATGATCAATAGAACCCCATTTTCTCAAAATTGATTTTAAAAGGTCCAAAATAAGCATATGCAGAATTTATTGACATTTATTATCTCCTTATGTTTTATGACAAGCTTTCACAATGTTATTCCATGGTTTTCTATGTGATTAAGTTGTGATGTTGTGAAGCCTTCATTTCAACAACATCACACATCCTTTCTCACTAACCATTCCTAAGGTAGTGAGGGAGTGAAATGGCTTGTTTTAGGCACTACAAAATAAAGGAAAGTGGTCAATGGAAACTTTTGTTTTCAAGTTGTGAACAGGTGAAAAGAGTATAAGCACAAGGTCATAGATCTTCCTGACTTCTATTAATTCAAGGTGGCAATGATGTGAAACAAAGAAAAGTAGTCAATATAAAGATAAATTGCACATTCACATGTGAAATCTAGTTGTAGTCTTCTAAGGTTGTGAGGCAATGAAGGGAAGACACATACCTAAATACTCCTAGATGGTAAACACAAATCATAGATATGTGGATTGGTCTATGACACATAGTAGAGAAGTTTGACATAGGCACATGAACACATGGTTAATTAGCCAAGATGGTCTTCAAGTTGCAAGGTTGTAAAGGATGTATGGCAATCAAAAGAATTGTTCATCATTGGTTCACAAAGGTTTAAGCATAATTGAAGTTTCAAGTTGCAATGAAGTGATCAAAGTAATCATGCAGTCAACTATTATATCTTCACACCATCACTGGAGATAGTGTTTAACTCATGAAGAAGGTAGAAAAGTAGTGAATGCAGTACATTACACTATCACAAGTTCTAACCTCAGTTAGAAAGTTGAAGCTATGAATTAGTGAGAGCAGGATCAAATGGTTAAGGTTGCAAGGCATCTCATGTTCACAAGGATTACTATAGTAGATAAAATTTAAGTCACAATGTTGTGATGAAGGAATAATGGCTAAATAAAACAATGAATATGAAATTACATAGTTAATATAGGTATCTTGTTAAACCATTGTGAAGCTACGAAGTACTAAGAAGTAAATCCCTAGTTGCATAATTGTGGGTATAATTCTTGAGGCATAAAATGGCTTTTCCAATGGTAAAGTCTAAGTTGGATAAGAATGTGATGAGTTGGATTTACAAAAATATGAAAAAGTGTAGATTTGGCTAGTTCTTCAAGAAATTGATAGATTTCCAAGTGTGCCACTCTTAAATGCCAATTAAAGCCATGCCCTCATTATAGAAATGGATAAAGGCTGAAGAGCGATAGCATTTTCATTACCATTTTCTTAAGTTTTCTATTTTTCTAAGCAAATTTTAAGTGCAGAGTGATATCTAAGTGATTTCTTCAGCTTTTAGCATACAAAAATAACCTAATTTCTTATAGAAATGGCTTAGAGAGAGGGAGAGCTAATTGCACAAGCAATAATTGAGCAACTAGATGCACCACCAAATGTTCCAAGCACATAATTTGTAGAGGAGTGGATTCACATTTTGCCTGGTTCAACCAATGCACAGAAAGTAGATGATTTGATATTCAAAGATCCATATGCATTGTGTAGAGATGTAGATGTCCTTGATAGAAATGGGTATGATTTTTTTTGGTTTTTCTATAGGAGTAGAGCATCAAATGTTCTAATTTGTAACCCATGGGTAAGAAACTTAGGCAAATTAATTATGCCTGAAGTATTTGTAGATGTCAACTTGATGAAATCCCTAATAAAATGTTATAACCCTGCCAACAAGACATTTCATAAGAAGGATAAAAGTGTTTTCGAATCCTTAGAGAAGGAAATATTTATAGAAGTTTTTGACTTGGGCAGACCTATGTAAATGCCCATATAGGTGGAGAAATTAACTAAGAATTTCAAGAGTCACCAGAATTTCTATATGGGCTGGAACATGACTAAGAATATTCTACCTGCAAAGAAGAAAGTAGGAAACATTCCAAAGAAGAAGGATCTTGACAAACATATACCTTTGGAATTCTTCCAAAGATATTTTCAGAACACTACGTTTGGAATCAACAAAATCCTAGGTTCAGATGGAACTATGGAAGCACTAGGAGGACATTATATTATGGCATTGAATATCCAAGAGCCTAATCATAATACAGGTTATGATTTTGTGGATTATATCATTAAGAGTATTCATAAGAAGATCACTACTGCTCAGCAAGGGGACTTGGTGAATTTCAAATTCCACCATTATTCTCTACATATGCACTTGATCCTAATCAAGAATTCAGACATGTTTGATTAGAGTTTCTTTGAGTCTACTCAAGAATAGGGAGAGAGATTGCTAGTATAAAGTAGGACAAGTTTATGGAAAATGTTTTACCTTTATTCTTATATAATTTATTTTTATAGTGATTTTTTTTATTAGTTCTTAAAAATGATAGGGTTGATAATTGAAAGAATCCCCAAGAGTGTAAGAAAGGTTGTTAAACCTAAAATGTGCTTTGATGTTGGGAAAAAATTAACTCATGATTGGGCTAGTGTATTTTTATTTTAAGAATATAATATTATTATAGTTTTTGGATGCCCTCAACCACCCCATATTTTACCTAAATATGTACCTAAAAGATTAGGGTTTATGGAGATAGTTTGCAAAATAATTTATTTATACAAAGAATATTTAGGCTAAGATGTTAAGAAAGGAACCTTCCTTTGTAGATGTACCAACGTGGGAGATTTTAAGATTGGAAATACTAATATTGAGGGAACAAATGAATTCTTAAGAAAATACAAACTATCGACTAGGCCAACTAGGACTTATGATTCTTTCAATGTGATTAGACATGCACTAAAGAATATGAGAGGATATATCTTGCCTCCTACAAAGCCCATGTGGGAAGAGGATGTCATTACTAACAAGATGAATGATGATGTGTGTAGAGAAAGAATAGTTAAGTATAGAGATATTGTTAGTTTTGAATATGAGATGAAAAAAATAAGTAAAATTTTCAAAGGTTTTTATCCTAATGAGGATCATTGGTCTAAATTGGAAAAAATGTGTGACAAATTTTGATGAATTAGTAGCCCAAGTTCTAAAGGAAATTAGAAAAAGGATCGATCCTAAGTACTCAGATGATGAGATTGTTGTTGAAGTCTCTAATGAGAGGGACCAAGATAAAGAAGAAGAGGCTGAGGAATATATTCTTGAGAGTTCTAAGTGGGAAAAAGGGAGACATGAGAGGATAAAAATGGTTGAATTACCTAAAAAATCCTAGCAGAAAGCCCTTCAAATCTTACCAAGAGGTAGTAAATAATTTGATGACATAAGGAGGAGATATTTAATATCTCAAGCTTTTGAGGATGAGCAAAGAGAAAAGAAGTTGTAGCTAGAAGCTCAAATGATAGATGACATAATTACAGAGGCTCATGAATTCATGAAAGATGATAATTTTATAAAAAATGACAAGTTCAAGAGTTTTCTATTTAAATTAAAACAAAATGAACTTTCCTTACAAATGAAGCTAAGCGATTCTAAAGAGGTAACTACTAGACTAGTCAAAAGGCTACAAGAATATGACCCTGCTAGTGAGAACCTCACTATTGAGGAGGCAATGGAACTGGTAATGAGGAGTGGTATGATTGTTTTTTAAGGATGAGATTTTAGTTCATCCATTTTGTTAGATCAAATGAGGAAATAGGACAAAATAGTCTCATTTGAAGATGGGAATCAATATGGAGAATTGATTGGGTTAGGCTACAATATAGATACTCAAACAGTGGAAATTTGGAGTATGGCTCCTAAGAATGATAAGCCTACCCTGATGGAAATCAAAGAATCCCCTAGGGGAAATGTTATTTTTTGGCATGTTCAATCTACCTCTAGTGATCAAATTTTTGGATTTCATACTTCAATTGGACTGATGAGTAAAAAAAAGATGGATACCCTTCAAAATTAATTAGGGAAAACTTATGAGAGATATCTAAGAACAAAGAGGATCCATGAAGAGAAAATGAAGAAAGCATATGTTCTAGAACAAAGGACCATCAAACTTGAAATGGAGATAGCTGATTTTAAGAAAAGTGTCAGAGACACTACAAGGATCCATGACAAGGATGTGTAAATAGGGGGCTAGATACATGAAACATGGGAAACATTAGGCTATGCTATGGAAATTGATGAAGAGAGGCTAGAAGCTAGCAAGGATGCAAAGATTAGAGCTATGAAGAATTTGTTGATTCATAAGATCAATGTCATAGAATACAAATTTATAGAGGAACTTTCTCTATTATGTCTACTATTTGGTGCATGGGACCCTTATATTCAATTATTTGATAATATATTTACGATGTTTCCATAGAAATAGGATCTACCAAAGACAACCATTGTGAAAACAAGGAAAGAAATTCATAAGGTGAGAGAGTTAAATGGTATCTTTGGAGGTAAGATGCAACTAATTCAAAACAAGATGAAAATAATTGCTATAAAAACACCAAATTTTATACCCAAAATTCTAAATAGTGAAGGAAAGATAAAGGATTGGGTAGAGTGGTCATCATCTTTTGAAAATATTCCTGATCATCCTAGGTTTCTATCCTTTTGTAATAATGAAGCAAGTCCAACCATCATCTATGATATTATTGATATTCTTTTTAACATAGAGGTAGATATGTCCAAGGTGACTATTGAGGTCAAAGCCATAATTGATGCCAAGTGGATTAAGTGCTTCGAGGATTTATATACAACCAAAAATGATACCTAACCTGATATTGAATAAGATATAGTCATATGGGAATTAATAACAAACATCAAGGCTCTAGCTTCCCAAGAGGATGATTAGATAGAGATGGCTTTGAGCCTACTACAAGAAGATAGAGGAATATGGAAGAAGATAAAATAGTTAAAGAAAAGGCTCTTTGCATAAATGACAACTACTTTTTGCACCCATTTTCCTATCTATAATGAAATAACCTGCACAATAGAAGAAATAACATGAAACATTATATAAATACTTGATAATAACTGAGAGTAATAGGCCACTTTGAGGGGGCAACCTCAAAATATCTCCAACAAGAACACACTTCACAATATGATGTTGAAACTAGACTCACAACCTCCTACATATACCTAATTATGCTTAGGTTGAATAGACACAACTCTACATAACACCTAGGCCAACTTACCTACCTAAATAATAATATAATAAGGATAACATGACTTAATTAAGGATTAATATAGCCACAAGTTAACTAATCATAACTCTATATACACCAATATTAAGGGTGTAGCATGCCCCCTCTCTTGAAAGAAGCATTGTACTCAATGCTAACCAAGTGTAGATTATTTTGAATGAACTCCTCATCCTCCCATGTGGCCCTTTCATGTAGTAATTTCTTCCATTGTATGAGATACTAAGTTAGGGTTCTATTCCTCGCTTCTTCATGCATGTTTGAAGAATGCACTCTTGTTCTAAAATTATTCTTCCTTCTTTATCAAGTTCTAGTTGTACCATTTGAGTAGGAATATTCTACCCAATTACCTTCTTCAAACAAGAAACATGAAAAACTAGATGTATTTTTGTTGTTTGTGGCAACTCAAGCTTGTAGACAATACTACCAATCTTTTGCATGATTTATGGTCCACAACATATTGGATATAACTTATTATTCCTTTTTTGTTTCTTCATTGAGATTTGTTTATAAGGCTACAATCTTAAGAAGACTTAATCCCCAACTTCAAAATTTCTTTTACTACGATGTTGGTCTTCTTGTTGTTTCATTCAATTTTGTGCCACTCCTTGAGTCTTGAAAATACTTGTTGTTGATGAAGCAAGTGATCCTCTATTGCCTAAACTCTTAGTGACACCTTTAATGATGATGTGATGGAAGGAGGATGATATCCACAAACTACCAAAAATGGAGACATTTTTTATGAGCTATGAAAAGATGTAGTGTGCCACCATTCTACAAGAGGTAGCCAATGTACCCATTGAGATTATTTTTCTAAAGTGAAACATTATAGATATGCTTCCAAAAATTTATTAACAACCTCAATTTTCCCAACTAATTGAGGATGGTATCAAGAACTATGAGCCAATTGAGTACCCAAACATGAGAATAAATCTTTCCAAAAGTGACTATTAAAGATAGGATCACGATCACTAACAATTACCTTAGGTGTACCATTTAGCTTTTGGATATTCTACAAGAAATTTTTTGCCTCTATACTTGTTGTAAAAGGATGTGATAATGCAATGCAATGCACATATTTAGTGAGGTTATCAACTACTACCATGATGACATCATGACCTTTAGATTTGGGAAGTCTTATGATGAAGTCCATGGATACCTCTTCCCAATGTTGGCTAGGAATATATAAAGGCTTCAAGAGACCTAGTGTCTTAATTGTTGCCCCCTTATTTCTTTGAGAAACCAAACATTCAACCACAAATTTTTGATCACCTTTTATCCCTTCCCAGAAAAATCTTTGTTGACCCAATGATATGTCTTCAAAAATATTGAATGACCACCAATTAGGGACTCATGTATTTCTTTGAGAATCTTGTGTTTAATAGTGGAATTCTTGCAAAGATACAAATGTTCTTTATACCAAAGAATATCCCCCTTTAAAAAAAACTTATCTGAACTACTAAGGTCAATTTTTATTTTTTGTATGAGATTACTAGTTGTAACATAATTTTTCCACTCTTCTTTGGCTTCTACCACCCAATTTTCTTGTAATATTGAAAGGGCACAGGATGAGGCTTCATCTTTTTCATCCTTCCTAGAAAGTGCATCGGCCACAATATTTTCCTTCCCTTTCTTGTATACAATTTCAAAGTCATATCCCAAAATCTTAGTGACCCATTTTTGTTTCTCTTCTAATAATTGTCTTTTTTCCAAAAATTATTTTAGGCTATCACAATTTGTCTTAACCTTGAAGAGTAGACCCATTAAATAAGGCCTCCATTTTTTAACTACATGAAGGATTGTTAACATTTCCTTCTCATAAATAGGTTTGAGTTGATTTTTACCCTTTAAATGATGACTCTCAAAATTAATTGGTTGATCCTCTTGTATGAGAATTTCTCCTATCCCATTTCTAGAAGCATCACATTCCATAATGAATTCCTTTGTGAAGTTTGGAGTGGCAAGCATTAAAGTTGTACACATAGCCTTCTTCAATTGCTCAAATGATATATTAACATATTCATTAAACTATGACCATAATTCTTCACAAATATTCTATAGTATCCTATCAATCCCAAGAAACCCCTTAGCTTCTTAATAGATTTTGGAATAGGCCACTATGTGATAGCCTTAATTTTGTTACCATCCAACTTTACTCCATGTGAAACTATGTATCCCAAATACTCCACCTCCTTAAGACCAAAAGCACACTTGGATGGCTTAGCATAAAGTTGATGATCTTAAAATAATTATAATGCTTGATCTAAATGCTACAAATGTTCTTCTCAAGTCTTGCTATAAATTAATATATCATCAAAAAACACTAACGCAAACATTCTCAAGAACTTCTTAAAAATGGAATTCATCAAACATTAGAATGTAGATGGTGCATTGGTAAGACCAAATGACATCACCAAAAGTTCATAATAACCCTCATGAGTTTGAAATGTTGCCTTACAAATATCTTCCTCCTTAATCAAAATTTGGTGATAATGTGGTCTAAGATCTAACTTGGTAAAATACATAGCTCCATTTAATTCATCTAGAAAATCATTGATGAATGGAATAGGAAACTTATCTTTAATGGTGTATTTGTTGAGTACTCTATAATATGGACACATGTGCCAAGTTTTATCCTTCTTATGAACCATCACAATAGGTAAGGAGCAAGCAGTTTGGCTATGCCTAATAATTCTTGCCTCTAGCATTTCATCAACATTTTTTTTTATCTCACTTTTTTGTATGTGTGGTTACTTATAACACCTGATGTTTGGTGGCTAGCCCCCTAGAACCAGTTGTAGGTCATGTTCATGATCCCTCTTAGGAGGAATTCCTTTAGGCATATCTCTAAGAATCATTGAGTGATGATCAATTATTGCTTGTAAATCTAGATGAGTAAGAGCACTAGATTGAGAGACTTCTAATGCTAGGCCAAAAATCCATCCACACCTTTCTTAAGAAACTTTTTCATTTGATGAGAGCTTACCATCTGTGGGGATTTTTACTTTAGTCTACTTAACTCCACTATCTTTCCTTTTGATTGAAATTGTGTGAATAGTTCTTGGAAATTCATCTCAATGGTTCCCAATGTAGTAAGCCACTGTACTCCCAAAACAATATCCACTACACCCATGGATATCACATACATTAGGGTATCAAGTTGATAATCTCCCATGGATGATTTGATGCTATGACACTTTCCTAAACAACTAATTGTGCCCCCATCTACAATCAAAACCTAAAAATCTAGGGCTAGATATATAAAACATTTTAGAAGAGTTGCCAATTTTTTGTTGATGAAATTATGAGTACTACCTGAGTTGATCAACACTATTACTTTTTGCTTCTTTAAGAAACCCACTACCTAGAGAGTTTGTGGTGCACTAAAACCTAAAAGTGCATGAAAAGAAATGATTGGTTGAGAATCATGTGATTCCTCACCTAGCTCCCTATCCTCCTCTAATATGGGCTCATCCTCTTCTTCCTCACTTGGACCTTTAATATAGAACAATTTATTTTCACTACATTTATGTTGTCAAATATATTTTCTATCACAATTAAAACACATCACTTTTGCTCTTTTCTCCTCAATTTTTTGTGGAGTCAAACTATTAGGTTGAGGAAGAGAAGGTGTTGAATACCCTTTATCTCTAGTCACATTAGCCCCTTTCTTTCTAGCAATCAAGAACTTCTCCTCTACCTTGTGTGCCATTATAAAAGACTCATTTACAAAGATGGGATAAAACATGTGTACCTAATGTTGAATGTGATCATTGAGATCACCCAAGAATAAATCATTCAATTTCTCCTTTGTAATTTTATCCACTCTTAAGGATAGATTTTGGATTTTTTGAATATAATCCTTAACTGATCCTATTCGTTGAAGCTTAGCAAGTTGGATAAAGAAGTTTTTTGTCACACTATTGCTATATTATGCTTGGAGTTCTTCTATAAAAATTGACCATGATACAGTGAAACCCTTTTGCTGCCTTTGAGTAGAAATCTAGTGATACCAAATGAATTGATCTAGTTCTAGATATAAGGAAGCCATCATGACCTTTTGTCAATATGGGACTTGATGTAATTCAAAAAAAATTCATTTGATTTATCCATGTTAGAGGATCCTTGCCATCAAATTTGTGCATATCCACCTTTGGAAAAAAATTCCTAGATTTCGTAGGATTAATAAAATTGATGTCATTATTAGTCGACTTGAAGGTTTCACCTTGATTGCTTGAGAGATCCTTCCTTGTTTCATTCATATAGGTGCTTAACATGCTTCTTCTATCTAATATATCTCCTTGTAGGTCACACATATCCCTCTTGGCTTCTCCCTTGAACTTATTACGTTCCTCATTGGGATTACTATCCTCTATTGCTTCCTAATCTTGATCAGAGGATTTCCCTAGTGTGGTAGCATTCTTTTTGCCTCTTGTTGAAGGCCCCATCATGTTGGATACCAATATTTTTAAATATATCACACAAGTGAAATGTAAATTGTCTGATTTATTTATTTATTTATTAGTGTAACTTACTAGGGTGAAGATACCCTTACTCGAAAAAAAATCCCAATTTTTTTTTAAAGCAAATTTTCTGCCTTGAGAGAGAATTTTCCTAATTTTGCAATATCTTGCTTATTTATTTTTTTCAATTTCTCTAAGCTTTGAATCTATGCTCCTCTACTATCCATTCAAAAACCCAATACAAGTTATAATCCAATTTGGCAGGATGTGAGAGATATGAAGATCTAAATAAATTCTGTAGAAATAGTAATTCTGCAATAATTTTCTCAAATTTCCTCCAGTTCCTCTAAATTTTGGACTATAGCTTCTTTAATATGGTCTTCAAAAAACCTTAATTTTTTTTTTGAGAAATTCACTAAAATTTGGAAGTTATGCTCTTCTCAAAATTTCCCCAAAGTTGAGAAAAAATATTGCTTCTATGGTGTCAAGATCATGCTTTGATACCACTTGCAATGAAATAGCTTGCACAATAGAAGAAATAATATGAAATATTATATAAATACTTGATAATAACTAATATTAATAGGCAAATTTGAGGGAAAAACTTCCAAATATATCCAATCAGAACACACTTCACTATATGATGTTAAAATAAGACTCACAACCTCCTATATATACCTTATTATGCTTAGGTTGAATAGACACAACCCTACATAACATCTTGGCTGACCTACCTACCTAAATAATAATATAATAATGATAACATGAATTTATTAAGGATTAAGACAGCCACAAGTTGACTATTCATAACCCTATATAAACCAATATTAAGGGCATAACATTGTCTCTTCTCCAACTGCAAAGAATGTATTAATGTTACCTTTCAGAGGATTTTTGTCTTCAATTTTTGACTGGATAGTTTTTGACACCTACCCTTCCATATAAAGCTTGTTGAAATCCTCTATATAAGGATTCCCAAGATGTGAAGTGGTGGTCAGTAGTCTGTAAAAATTTTCATATTTTATGCCTATTTTGTAGTTTGTCTAGTTTTTGTAATTGTATGAATGTACACAAATCTGTATACTCTAGCATATAGTGAATATTAAGTATCAGTGGTTAAGTTTTGAGTTATTCATGAGTCTCTGTCAATATTATAAGTATTTTCAAACAAAATCAATACAAAAAGAAAACCTAATATATTTGTGTCTTTGAATTTTGTCTCCTTATATATCTTTGATCTTGAGATTGAAATGAACAAGTTTCTTTCACTTTAATTCAATTTGAATGAATTGTGTATCTCTTACTGATTGTTGTTAGTTCAAAGAATTAAGTAATTGCTTTCTGTAAGTGATAGGATTTAGGATTTATAAGAAGAATATGATAAGAATGAAACTCAAAGCTCACTATTGAGAAATTTAGTTACAAGTTGATTAAATAGGTCTAAGTTGCTGATTTTGACTCTATATAATAATGGATAAGACACTGGTCATTAATTTTTAAAGTTGTAAACTAATGATTCATATAGCTATTGAAAACATGAAATACAAACAATTAATTTACCATTTCATGTAACGAAGAACTAAACTTTTTTTTTTCATTAATATTTGCAATATCTTCTCAGTTATAGTTAGCTACTATGATAGGAAATTTATTTGTGAATCATAGAAGAACATTGACCACTTTCTACTATAAGGAATTTTCTTTAAAAAAAGAACATCATAGAAGTGGTCATATCGATCCCTAAGGTTTTCCTACTTTGGCCTTGTAGAGCCTAAAGTGAAGGGAGTCATAGTTATTATATTGAATTTGGTCCAGAGTTAGGATAAACCCAACTAATTATAGGTTTTAGCTATTCGTTGGGCCTGGTCTCCATCTTGTGCAACTTGGTATTAGGCTCAAAGAAACCTAGCATGTTCCTTACTAATAAGAAGTCCAATAGATCATAAGATCACAAGGATATGAAGTGAAAAGGTTGTGAAAAGTTTCAATCTTACAATAAATGAAGATCACATAATCATAGAGGCTTTTCAAGGAGACATTTGAAGATACGAATAGTTATGATCATAAGATCACATGAGCAGATTATGAGGTTTTTGATGACACGATAAGGAAGTGATTGTAAGAACTTAAGGCAAGAAATTTTAAGTGATCCAATAATGAAAAGTGGGGTCAGGTGCATACGCATAAGATTTTGAGACATGTGGCAACTAGTATCTTCTAATGCTATGAAGAGTTGTAGATTGTAAGATCTCAAGGAAAAATCATAAACTTTACGAAGCTATGAAGCAATGCTAGATTGTAAGATCGTAAAAATAAAGGTTAAGGTTTCTAAGGCTATGATGAAGAAAGGATAACCACCAATGTATGGTCATAAGTTAGTAGCAATAGTTAAAGGTAACTTTCAAAGCTATGAAGTTAGTTCATTGACTGCGGTTGTGAGATTGTAAGGTAAGAAAAATTGAAGCTTGATGTTACACCAAGCTATGACCGTGAGATCATAAGGGTTTGTGAGGTAACTTCAAAACTTGTGAAGAGGTTTATCTAACCATGAGTGTAAGATCATAAGGAAAATGAATGCAAGATAAGATACTACGATAGGTTTTATTAGTTGTTCAACATAAGTTCATGCCTATAGATGGTGGTTTTATTTCTAGTGATCCAATCTTAAGATAAGTAGTGTCTTGTAAGATCGTAGAGACTTAAGGGAGAGCTCTGAAGATATAGTAAATGGTCTATCATAGGATTGGGAAGGCCATTTTCTCAGCTTACAAGAATATGATAAGAGTTTTATTTCCAAATGAATGTAAGATCATAAAGCTAGATTTCCCTACCCATGATGATATGAAGGGATTACATTTTAATGTCATTCACAAGATCATAAACCCTAAGTTTAACATGAAAAAGTGAATTTTTCCTTTTTGAGCTGGAAAACAACAAAGGACCCCTAGCCAATGAATTTTGAGTATAGTATAGGAAGTTTTGAGCTAGATAGTTAAGTGGATGCTCCATTTAAGGTGAGATAGAATGCTTAATTTAAGGCTTGAACATACATGATTTTAATGCATAGAGAAGGTTATTAAAGTACACACTAAAAAAACATTCTCTACGACAATAATAGGTTACTATTTATAGAGAGAAGAGATTTCTAGAAGTTGTAGATTTTTTAGTGCTAACTACAAAGTTTCCCAGTGTTTCAATTTACAATCAAGATGTCTGACAAGGAAGTAGAGGAGATATGAGCCCTAGACATGGAAGTTGTAGAGACCTCTATTGAAAAAGGAGGAGATAGAGACAATATTTTCTAGGGTCTTCAATGATTATATTGATGTCAAGAAGCTTTATGAGGAAGAGCCATGTGTAAAAATAGAAGATAGAAGAATTTGGGGCCAAAGTTTAAGAGCTAGAAGTTGAAGTTGCATCTTTGAGAGAGAAAATATCTAATGTAGAGTAGCTAGCTAGTGTAGAGAAGAAAAAAGAATAGAGTGTCCATGAATAACCAACTAGTTTCACAATACAAATAACTACTCACAGAAAGGAGCTAGAAACACATGGAGTAGAACCTAAAAGGATGAGCATTGATGCTCCATTTCCACAACAAGGTGATTAGGTAAGGAAAAGTATCCTTAAGAACATGATAGGCCATAGAGTGCAAACTCTAAAAAATATATCTCAATAGGCTCATTCTTTATTTATTTTTTTACAAGATGCTAAGAATCTTTGCAATGAGGCAATTGCATGGTTATCGTCCACTTTCAATCTATGGGGCTATACACTCAATTTTTGGAGAGGTTAATTATGTTGATGGCTAAAAAATGAGATTTTCCTAATAAAATTATCACAGTAAAGGAGGGCCTATAAGTAGTAAAACAAGTAATAGGATTGTTTACTAACAAGTTACAAAGTATACAGGGAAAGATGAATGTCTTCTCAGAGGGGATACAACCCTTCATTCCACCAATTTTGGATGTTGATAGTAAATTGAAAGACTAGTAGGAGTGGTAAGATTTTTTCAATTCAATACTCACTCAAGTAGGCACAACAATAATTTTTGAAGATAAAAGTTATATTCTTTTCAATTACCTGATTGATTCTTTATTTAAAGTTGAAATAGACTTAAATAAATTTCCATTGGAATCAAAACCTATATAGATGCTAGGTGGATTAAAGCCATAAAAGAATTAGTTGAAGTTAAAAGCACCAAGTGGCCTACAAAGAGGGAAATCTATGTATGGGAAGTGATAGGAGAGATTAAGGCTTTGTTGGTTGGAGGTAGTTGAATATTTATGCATTGAAGATAGTAGAAGAAAAAAGACATTAAAGTTAAATCTCCTATAGTAAATTGTCACCTACTGACTTTGCAACTACCTTCCTATTTTTGGTTCAAACATAGAGAATGTTTTAATTGTAACATCTTTTAGACATATCTTGCCACTTTTTTTTTCCATTAGGGTTTTGACATATATCCTCCCATCTAAAGCTTGTTGCAATCCTTCTATATAAGGATTTTCAAGATGTAGAGTAGAGGTCTGAGGTCTATAGAATTTTCAATGTTTTATGTGATTCACATTCAGTACAAGCTTTTGTGAATTGTATGAATGTATTTAATTTTGTAAATTTGGTAATACAATGAATGTTGAGTGATTAAGATTGTCAAGTTCTGAGTTATATTTTGAGTTTATATCAGTATTGTATTTTTTTTAAGGAGAATTAATACAAAAGGAAGTTCCTCATATCTGTGTCTTTGAATTTTGTCTCTGTTCTTATGTATCTATGATCTTGGGATTGAAATGAACAAATTCTTTCAATTTAATGTAGCATGGATGATTTGTATATCTTATATTGATTTCTTTTAATTCAAAGAGTTAAGTAAGTTCTCTCAATAATTGATAGGTTTTCTAGATATATGGGAGAGATATCATAAGAATGAAATTCAAAGTTAACTATTGACAAATTTAATTGCTAGTCAATTAAATAGGTCTAGAGTTACTGATATAGACTTTTTATAACAATGGATAAGGCACTAATCAATTATTCTAGTTGCAAGATGATATGTTCATATGGTTGCACAATGCATATATCAATCAAAAATCAATTTTCCATTTATTTAACAAAGAACTAAAATTGTTGGTCAACACTTATTTGTAGTAGCTTTCCTTTTGTTTATAACTAACTATTCTAATCAAGGATTTTATTGCAAATCTAAGAATAATATTGATCATTATATTTTATAGAGGATAAATCTAAAAGAATAAGTATTAGTGAGTGAGTATCTAAAGAATATATCAGAATAACCAATCATATTCAAATCCCTGAGGTGTACCTACATCGGCTTTGTAGAGCCTAAAGTTTAGAATCTTTTGTACTTTGTTGATATTGGTTTAGAGTTGAGATTAATCCTTTTGAATATGGGATTTAGCTAGTCCTTAAGCTTCTTTTCATATTTAGCATCCTAGTATTAGGTTCAAAGCAACCTAGTAGTTCCTAATAAAAACACCAACACATTCTAATAGGTGCATCAATCAAATCCTCTAACAAGGTGGACTTAAAAATATTCTACAAAATCTCCTAACTGAGTGCATACTTTATTGTATTGTATAAATCCTTTTACAAGGTGGACCTAATAGTCCTTATTGCTCCCAATGGGGTAATCACCAAAAGTAATCAATTGTAAGCCTTCACATGCCAATTTTATACTACAATACTAAAGCTTGTGGGTATCAACCCCACCCTAGTTTTACTTTCTATTTGGAAAGTTTTTGGGTTACCAAATATTATGTCAAGTGTTATACATTTTTTTTTTTTTTGTTTCAGTCATGCATGAAATTAGTTCAAATGAGCTAATGAATGAATAAATGGTGAATGAAAGTAAAAGTTTTATTGGTTCCTAATTCACCCCTCCCCTCTCAATCACCTAGTCGATCCTACATTTCCAACAAATACAAGAGTCGATCAAAAAAATTACAATTCAATGATCTTTCGAGGTATGATAAATAGAAGTCCCCCTTCTACAGGGACAATGACTCTTGGGGATGAAGTCCAAGTTGTTCACCTTATGGTCAAATATTTTGTCAATTAGTGCCTAAACACTTAATCATTTGGTTGGTTACATTGCTACTGAGCTTCACAAGCATAAAGTAGTGTAAGTTGAGCTTCACAGACTCTACCAAGCTTCATAGTGCAAACCAAGAAAGAAGTAGTGTTAACTGAGATAATAGTTTCTACTAAACTAGCTATGTTGTTCAAGCTAAAGGAAGGTAGTGTCAACTGAGTTGTAGTGTCAACCAAGTCCTTTAGTGTTAAACAAGTTCTCCAGTGTTCATCGAGTCATCAATGTTAATCAAGGTCATGCCTACTCTTGAGTGATCAATGTGAACCTAGTACCAATGTCAACCAAGTGCTAGATCTTTCTAAGTTGACTATGTTTCCAAGTGTTAGAATATCACCCAAGTGGTCTTTAGACCCTGGGTATATACAATGAGCCAACTTGGTGAAGATTGTTGAATATGATATCGTAGCTGACTCTAGAAGGTAATTATTTGGATTGGTATTTATGCTATATAACTTGTGTGATCCAAATATAATTATTTGCAAGGTAATCATTTTAGATCAAAGGAATTTCATTTAGCAAACAAAGCTACAATTCATCCTAACAGTTGCATCAATGAAATCCTGTAACAAGGTGGACTTAATTATCTTATGAAGAATCTCCTAACTGAGTGCATACTTCATTGTATTGTGTAAATCCTCTTACAAGGTGGGCCTAATAGTCCTTATCACTCCTAATAGGGTAGATCAATAGAAGGGATCAATTGTAAACCTTAATAGGCTAACTTTATACTATAGTACTAAAGCTTGTGGGTATCATCCCAACCCCAATTTTACTTTCTATTTGGAAGGGTTTTGGGTTGCCAATTATTGCATCAAGTGTTACGAATTTTTTATTTCTTTAAGTCTTTCATGCATGCAATTAAATTATATTAGCTTATAAAGGATTAATTGGTGAATTGAAGTAAAAGTTTTATTAGTTCTTGATTCAACAACCACCCCCCCTCCTCTCAATCACCTAGTCTATTTCACATTTATAATACTATTAGCCTTATTCCTCTACCAGGGAAAACACAAATCCTAGGTACCTTCATATAAGCCTTGTATTCTCTTGCACCATGAGTAACACACCAAGGATAAAAAGGTAGCTTCTAATTGGTTCATAATGATCTGTGGAGTCCTCCCAAATGGTTGTTACATGCTTTACCCACTTAAGATTCTATTATGATCATGTTAAAATCATAGGAACTTTTTTCCCTACCCCAAACTACCATAAAAAATACATGGCCCAAACTTGGTGGATTGAGAAAAAGTTTACCTTACTTTTCATTTATATACTAACTAGAGGGATTTACTAGTTTGAACTTATCTCCTAAGAGGAGGTGTTAGTGTAAATAATAATTATTTACACTTTACTTAAGTTTACTTAAGATAAATGCATTATTTTATTATTTCTTAGGTTAGACATCACTGGAGTTTGCATAATCAACTAAGTTGTCATGTTGACAACATAGTTGTTTGCACTCTCAATTTGGCACATGGTGTCTACAACATAATTTTACATGACACAGCATTGTAGGCTTATCCTCTCATCATCACACTAACTCCTATGCTTAATGGAGGATAACCCATTCCTAGTGGACATGTGCTTAGTTGTGGGCCTTATCATATGGCTAACTCCTAGACATTCTAGATGCATCATAGAAGCCTTTATATGCATACACCTCTAGTGTACTATGCATTGAATTGAATTGAATATTGTTATTTTGATCATACACTGTTGGTCTATTTTGTGCTAGTTATTGTGCTTCTTGGTCTTGGGTGATTTTTCCCTAAAGAAAATTCTTACAGGAGGCACATTTCCAAGGGAATAGAACTCTCTAGAAGCACTCCTAGGTTGTCGTAGATAGTCTTGCTAACAACTTCACTACATGCATCATGTATTTAATGGTTCTAATTTTTTAAAGAATAAAATATATCTCAAAAAACTTGTTGAAAAACATATCTTCAAATACACAAAATACTTGGGTTCATTTAAACCTTGAAGTTTTTAGTTTTTCCTATCTAGGATTTGAACACACTTGTGATTGGCATAAAATGTTATTTCCAACTTGATAGTGTACGTCAACATAAGAGATCATGTCAACTTAATAAATTGTAGGTGAAATATTTTTGAAAGAGATGAGAATAAGAGCGATTTATCATAGAGCATTTGAGATTTTCAGCTTTCTTTTTAAGCCCCAAAATAGAAGTGTGTGGATTTGCAATGTTCTTCTCCTCTTATACATTCACAACTTGATGGAATTATTTTAAGTCCAAATTGAAAGTGTGATTCATAGATTTTTTCTTTGATCCTTATTTCATTCATGAGTGTGTTTGAATTCTATGCATTCATTTCAATGAAAATATTGTCAATCTATTAAGCATTCAAGGTGTAGGTTGCATTTTGATCTTATTTCAATTTTAGCACCCAAATTTAAATGTGATCAGTTCGTTCATTTTTATACTTTTACTTTCAAGACTTTCTTAATGATTTAATAAACCCAAATCAAAAGTGTGATTAAATCATGATTAAGCATGCAAGTTAGTTCCAAAGAAAATGTTTTTAAATGATGACCTTCTAGTAATAGTTAGTGGAAATAATAATTTTCTAGGCTCCCTCACCTATACAAAATATGAAATCCACTGTCAAATCCTTTAAATTTTGTAGTTAAGTATAAGATACACTATATAAAACATCAAATGCACTACAAAATAATGTGAAACTGCTAAAATGTTTTCAAAAGTGCTACAAAATACTTCACCAATTGTTGTACAACTTTTCCTCTAAACATGTCATAAAATTATGCAAATACACTAAAAGATAGTAAAAGTGCTAAATGTATCTATAAACACAAGGAAAAAAATTGAAAATGCACTGTAGGAATTTGTAAATTTACTATAAGATGTTCAAGTCCTCTGGTGCAGGCAAAAAGTGAAAACTTGTAGTGATTTCAAATGCACTATAGAATGAATCAAATGCACTAGAGAAAATTGCATATGTGCTACATAATAGAATAAATGTGCTACAACAGGTTGTAAATGTGTGAAAATAGGTTTCAAATGTCCTACGATATGCTTCACCAACCATTATAGAAGCTTTAAAATGCACTAAAAGTGATCATAGATGCATTAGAGAAAATGTTATATGCACTAAAATAGTCCAAATTTTTTTTCTTTGGCTATTAATAGGTTTTTGAGAACTTTTTAAAGTCTTCAAAGTGTGATACTTCCTTCCAAAGCTACATAGGCACCAAAACACACTTGCAAAATACTTAATCAACAACACACATTAGATTATTAATTTTCAAGTTAAATAGATTGAAATGGATGAATGAATGTCCCATTTTCAAGGTCTTACTAGGCATACGAAAATGTATCACCTATGATTATTATTGTCAGTGAAATACCAAGGTTAGACAAAGAATTCAACAAAAAAAAAAGGTTAACACCTATGAGAAGACCTTTAGCATGAAACCAAAAACAAGTAAAAGGAATCCAAACCTCACCCTCCAAGTAGCTCCAAGTTGAAGAGGATTTGTCCAAGTGATGGAGATGTATTCTCAAGTGTTCCTCAAACCTTCAATGGATGGGAGATGAAAGTGTGGGATGGGTGTCAATTTGAGCATGGTAATGGTCTATTGGATGACTTTGTTCATCACAAAAGAATTATAAGATTAGAAAAAAGAGTGGATATTAACATGAAGGGAGAGGGGTTCATTTAATAGGCAAAAGGGTAGTAGATTGGAGGGCCAAGATGCAAAGTTGAGAAAAGATAAAGAAGGACTAGGATGAAATGAGAGGAAAGCACATGGATTGTTCTTTCTCAAATCCCTAGCATTGTTGCAAATGTCACAAGGAGAGAGGATGTGAGAGGATGAGAAAAATAGAAGTAAAGTGAGGCGATTGAGGAGTTATTAGGGGGCTTGGAGTGTGTATGAGGAATTTAAGAGAATGTAAGGGATGTGCAAGAAGCTATTAAGTCTTTGTAAGAGCATTTAATGCATGTAGGTGGGAGTGTAAGAGGTGTAAGAGATGGGATGGGAGGTTTGACATTGGTATGGGTTCCTATTTCTTAATCCATACTTGATGTTGCACAAATTATTAGGGTGAGGATTAGGCTTGGATTGGAGAAAGACTAGGAGGCAAGTGGAATGTTAGAGGTATGCAAGTGGGTTGGACAATTAAATGGGTATAATTAGTTAAGTAAATGGGTTAGCATGGGTGAATGGGTTGGGTTGAGTTAGAACATGTTAGAAACTACAATTGAAATAATTGTTATATTTTCATTGATATCAAATCTATTGGTGAGACAATTTTCTATCTAATCTAAGTGTCATATCTATTTGATTGATGAAGAGGATTTAATAATTTGTTCATAACAAAAGAACCTAGAGGAAAGGTTGAGTAATGAAGAAGAATCTTCAAATGGACATCTGATTAGTTAGACTTTGATGAGATAATTTAAATGTTTAAATCATATTACAAATGGATAAGACACTAATGTTCAAGTCTTGAAAGTGTGAGAAAAAAATAGATCAAATGCATAGGCTTAACAAAGCAATAGAGTAGAAGACTAAAGAATTTTGAAGTACATATTGAGTGATGCTAGCATTAACCGAGCCATAGTAAGTGCTAAGAAAAATCAATGTTGACAGAGCATCAGTATTGACTGAGTGACAGTTTATGTACCAAGAAATAAATTTGGTAGTGACTAAATAACTTAGTGATGATCAAGTGTTAGAACATAGTGTTGGTCAAGGAACAACATTTTAACTATTTGAGAAATCATAATTTCCAACTAACTAATTTGATTTCTTGATATATGGAAAATGTTTTGAAGATAAAGATCAATGAGTTGGATCATTTAATATTAGGAGAGGATTAGGTAAACAACCTAAGGATTGGATTCTAAGAGAAGTTTCTAGAAAAGAAGGGAAAAACTAAATGGCAATTAGATAAATTATATTTGATGGATCTAATCATAAACCTTAAGATCTATGGTGATGTTTAAGTGGGAAAAGATTAGAATTTCCTTTAAGGAGGTAAAAGGGAAAAAATTTTACATGTACAAAGAGTATATGTTTGTTTGAAAGAGTTCTAGAGAGTTGGAGCAAATGTCGATGTTATTGACTCACAAATCTAAGCAGATGGTTGAAACGAGTTGAGAAGAAGTGAAGAGTGATTGCTTGAAGGGTTTCCAAGTGGATCAAGGATAGAGATGACAATGAGTTCCTATTAGTGAATTAGATCATGAACTGAACAAATATCTGTATAGGAAAAGTAATTTGTGCTTAATAGATGAAAACTCTCTTCTTACTTTCTAACCAATATAAATCGTATCTAAAATCCTTTAATCAAGGTCAATCTAATAGTCATATCTAAATCCTTTAACAAGGTGAAATTCTAATGGAATTTTCTAAAGTCCTCTAACAAGGACATTTTTAATAGGGTGATTAAATCCTTTAACAAGGTCACATTTAATAGTTGTGTTTTGACACGTTTAACATATTTGGCTCCTAAAAGAGCTTACTTTAGAAGAGTGAAAATTAGTGCCATGTTGTTGGTGGTTTTTCCAAAATAGGGTTTCCATGTTAAATCCTAGTGTCAAACTTGGGTGAATGTTATTATGTTGTTTTACTAAATAATGTTTGCATTATGAAAGTATTTTATATTTAGAATAGTAGACAACTAATTGATGTTGCTAATAATTTATAATAGAGACCAAGAAATTGAATGATGAGATCTCAAGTTGTTTAAGTGTTTTTTTGTTCAATTGGTACATCTAGACCTTGAATAGCTGATTCAACTCCCCCACCCCCCTCAATTATTCTAAATATTCTAACAATTGGTATCAGAGCATTGATTCTTGTAGAGAGAAGTTTGAAGGTACTCAAACCTAAAGATCATGGCATACGAAAAGGAGGTACCAAAGTTGAACAAAGATAATTTTCTTCCATGGAAAATGTTGATGAGGCTGCATATAGCTAGTATTGGTGTTGCTGCAATAGACTTTTTGGACAATGCATATGTGAATAGACTTTTTGGACAATAGACTTTAATAGATGAAAGAAAAGAAAGAACACAATCAGGTAATGTTGGAGATTGCTTCAACCCTAAGTTATTCTTACTTTGATGACATAAAAGAGTGCAAGAATGCAAAAGGCATGTGGGATAAAATGAAGACCATATATATGGAGGAGATGATAATGTTTTAATAGCCAAATCAAAAAGTTTGAGAGGAAAGTTTGATGAAATGAGAATGATAGAAGGTGATAATATAGTTGAGTACTATGTAAGAATCATAGAGTTTATTAATGCTATTCGAGGTGCCAAAGGAAAGATTGAGGGTAAAACAATAATAAGAAAGCTATTGAGAACTCTACTTCCTATATATGCTATTGGGTTTTACACAATACAAGAACTAAGATGTACTCTAGGTAATGACCTAACTCTAGAAGGTGCAATTGGTAGGCTTACTACTTTTGAGATATCTAATTTTGATGATTACACTCCTTCTACTATTGAATGTGCTTTTAAATCAAAACTAGTTCTTAGCAAGAAAGGAAAAGGAAAACATGTGAAATGTGATAGTGATACCTTTGATGATGAACTTGATGAGCTTGAAGCATTGATTGCTAGGAGATTTGGAAGAGGTAGAGGCGAAGGAAAATAAAAAGGTAAACTTCTCATTATCTATTTTTCATGCAAAAAAGTTGGTCATATTGTTGCAAGGTGTATTGATAGAGAAGAAAAGGATGCAAGGAAGGATACAAAGTACAAACAAAGAAGAGATGATTGAGACTTCAAGAAGATAAAGGTAAGAAACCTTGTTATATTGTTGAAGAAGAAACTGATACTAAAACTAAAAGTAATGATGAAGAAGTTGTCTATATTGCTATGAAAGAAGATTCTAATGAAGAAGAGAAAATTGCATTAATCTCTTATGTGAACAAAAGTGATAGGTGAATAATTGATAGTGGTTGTTAAAATCACATGACTAGTGATAGAAGTAAATTTGAGGACATAGGACCATACAAGGGTGGCTATGTTAAATTTTTAATGATGTTCCATGTCTTTTAAAGGGTAAAGGATCAATTAAACTAACTAATAAGATCAAATGTGATAATTTTTATTATGTTGAAGTACTTAACTATAATCTATTGAGTGTTTCACAGTTAAACATATTAGGGCACAGAGTTGAATTCCATTAGAGGAAGGCCAAAATATTTGATGGTGATGTTCAACTAATCGCAAGTGGTGATCAAACAAAAGGAAACTTATTTTTATCTAGATTTATCTAATGAGACATGTATATTTGCACAACATGAAGATATTTGGTAATAGAAGAAGAGGTTATGTCATGTAAAATTTGACAATTTGATTAGCATAAGTAAAATAAAAAGAGTAAGAGGTTTTCCAAAACTAAAGAAACTAGATAGTTATATGTGTAAACAATGTCAATTGGAAAAAATTGACAAAGTTGAGTTTCAAGAGAAAAACATACTCATCAAATGATATTTTGGAATCGGTTCATACTGACTTATGTAGACCTATTAGTGTTTAAAGATATTGTAGAGACAAATATTTCATTCTATTTGTTGATGATTACTCTAGAATGTTGGCTATGATACTTCTTAAAGAAAAATTTGATGCTTTTTACTTATTTAAGTGGTATTTGGCCAAAGTTAAAAAGAAGATAGGGAAGATTATAAAGTGCTTGAGATCTAATAGAGGTGATGAATTAATCTCCTTTGAGTTCAACATATTCTACAATGACAGAGGAATCAAAAGACAAATGTTAGCACTTAGCAATAGCTAAAAGAAGGAATAGATAAAATCATGGATTGTGCTAGAACATTGATGATGGAGAAAAATGTGTCAAAGAAATACTAAAGAGAATTTGTATGTACAACTATTTATACCATAAATAGAGTGCAAGATAAGAAGAATATTCCATTTGAATATTTGAAGAACAAGTATAAAGAGAGAAACCTAAAGGATTTATAGATCCCAACAAAAAAAGTATGGTTTGCAAGTTGCGCAAATCTTTAGAGAGTTTGAAATAAGCACCTACAGTATGAAAGACTACATAACTATTTGGAGAAGATTGGTTTGGAAGAAAAAATGACAACAACAATCTATATTTGAAGTCTAGAAAGAATAATGAGGTATGACTATCTGAGATTTTTGATGATGATATCATATTTGGAGGTAAGGAAACATAATGCAAATCTTTTGCTAATGAAATGAAGAAGGAATTTGAAATTTTAATGTTTGGTGAGATAAAAATTTTTGTTGGTTTACAAGTATATAAAATGAAGCAAAATATATTCATTACTCATTCCAAATATATCAAGGAGATACTTAAAATTTTTGGGAGGGAAGATTCAAAACTAGTGAGTAAACCAATGTCTATTAGACATAAATTATCTAAGAATGTTGATTATGTTGATGTAAACCAAACATAATATAGATCAATGATTGGAAAACTACAATATGGTATTCATAAAAAAGTTGATATTGCATTACTAGTTGGGATAGTTGCAATATTAATTGTGAATCCTAAGGAAAATCATATGATGACAGTGAAAGGGATACTAAGATGTTTGAAAGGAACATAAGAATACGGATTATATTACAAGAAGAATGATAGGTTTGAAGTGAAGGTATTCACTAACTCTGATTGGGTGGAAAATATTAATGAAAAAAAAATAATAGGTGGAGGTGTATTCTTTCTAAGAAAGAGAGATAGTTCATGGACAAGAAAAAGAAGAACTAGATTCCCCAATCAATAGTCGAAGTTGAATATATGGAAACAATAGTGAATTGTTCAAATATCATATGGATTAAGAAACTATTGAAAGGTATGGAGGAATAAATTATTGATCGAATGGTTATCTATTGTGATAACACTAGTGCTATTAACATAACCAAGAATCATGTAATGCACATGATGCAGAGCATCCTAGGGTTTTACTCCAAGCCCTAGTTTATTTTCATGATTTTGATCGAGGAGTGGATCACATTGAATAAAGGGCCTTTGAATAAGCTACTAGAGACTTCAAAATTTCTTTCATTCAATATCTACAAGGTTGCAACTAGTTAGACAACATAATCCCATAACCATGTGAACTAGAAAGACAATAAAAAATTAACCTTATTGCATGATCACAACTTGAAATAACTAACATCAAAAAAAGCTAGCAGAGTTGTGAAGGAAGGAAAGATAGTGGATCACATCATCAGTACCACTAGTGATAAAGGCAACATAACTGTAATGAAGCAACAATGAACAACAAAACAAAGCATTTTGCATTATTACAATAAAGAAATGTTAAGTCTAATTAATAGCAACAAAGCAGTGACTAAAGGAAGAATAGACCATTTTTCATTGTCATGAATAGAACATGTTAAGTCAGCAAAGCAACAATGAAGCTATGATCAAAGGAAATGAAGGTTGGCACATGGTCACAACTATCAATAACTAACCATAGAGTAAGACAGAAAAGGTAAAACTAAAGGCATAATAGATAGTTTCACTTTGTCATGAATAAAAGATGTTAAGTCAATAAAGCAGTAGTGAAATAATGATCAAAGGAAATGAAATGATTTTGCAAGGTCACAACTTAAGAAAACCATCATTCACAAGGTCGTAGGACTCAAGAGACAATTAAGGAGAATAGCTTTGAAGTCATGCAAGTCTACGTTTGCATGGTCTTAAGGTAGAATAAGAAGGTAGGAAAAGACGTGTAAAGTTGTGACTAGTGTTCACAATGTTGTAATGATGAAGTAGACAATTAGAGGATAAGCCACAACTAGTGTTTGCAACATCACAATGATGATACAAATAGTTAGAGGATAAGTCATGAATATACAAAAGTGTTAAGAATATGACCAAGTACAATGTCACAACTTGGAACGTAGTTAAGGAAGAAAGAAGTGTGAAGAGCTAAGAAAGACTTGTTCACAATGTCACAGCCAAAAAAAGTCAAAAAGAGAAAGAATACACAAAGAAAGAGAAAGGACACATCAGCCAAGAAATAGTTACAAATGAAGAAAGAAGTTGTAGAATCAAAGAAGGTGGTTGAATGCTAAATTTTGATGATTTTTCCAACAAGTTGGTAGGGAGATAAAAGTTGAAGGGTCTTGGGTGGCATAAAAAGGAGGAGAAATTAGAGAGTTGGAGAATTAGCATTGTAGAAGCTAGTAGAGATTTAGTTTCCAATAGATATAGTTTTTTTGAATGTAATGTGATTTTTTGAATTCAATAAAGATAGTTCAAGGGTATTAATTAGTTTTAGTCTATAATTTATCTTCTATGTGTAGAGCTTAGTAGAGTAGAATTGTGCTACATAGGAGTAGCTTAATAAATGGATTCTTCTTGATCCTTATGTTTAGTTAAATGGATTTCTAGAGTCAAGAAGAATCCTTTATGCATATGTTCATTTCTTTTTTGTGTGTGTGTGGCAGAGCTAGCTCTAAATTCAAGGAAGGCATGTCTTGATTAGGAAACTTGTAGAGAGAGAAGTGAGAGGAGAGTGCATGATTGGTTTTTATCAATCATGAGAAGTGCTGGTTTGATAGTTGTTTCAGTGGATCAGAAGCCTTGAGAAGGGGAAGAGATTAGTTCCTCTAGTACTCGGGTTAGGTAGTGATCCTGGGGGATCAATAGTGAGTCTACGGAGTTCTATAAGATATTAGAACTTGGGGTAGAAGGCAACCCTCCCCAACAAATTTGGGATAGAGCCATAAGATTTGTGGCTTTTGTTGTATGTTGTATATTCTTGAATCCATTTGCTATTCAAAGATGGTGACCAATGCTAAATTGGTTAAGGAGGTAGATGAAAAAAAGAAACTCCTAGAAGAGAAACCTAGGATTCTTGATGTGGCCATAGAGGAGATGAAAGGCAAGTTAAAAGAGATGGAATATGCTACCCAAGAAAAAGAAGATGAATACCTTACAAAAGGTAAAGGGAAGGTAGATTTAGAGGATGAAATACCTAAGCCATATCCTCCACTTGGTGAAGGAGAACCATTCATTAGAGCCCTCAAGGCATTTGGAGGAAAGATCCTACAGAATGTCTCATTGTTCCATGGCAAGATGGATGCTAAGGTAGTTCTAGAATGGATTGAGAGTATAGAAAACTACTATGAATATAAAGGGACAATAGAGGCACAAAAAGTGAGATTTTAAAAATCTAGATTGAAATGAAAAGCATTTACTTGGTGGAACTTTGTGTAAGATGAAAGAGAAAGTGAAGGGAAGAAATCAATAGCCAGTTGGAAGGCTATGTTGGCAAAGATAAAAGAAACCCATTTTCCATAGGATTATGAGACTCAGTTACACAAATAGAGGCAGAATCTCAAGAAGAAGGATCTTGATGTAGCTACCTTTACTAAAGAGTTTCAAAAGTTGGCCCTAAGGTCAAGGGTATAGGAGACAAAGAGTATCAAGGTGACAAGGTATATGAATGGCCTTAAGTGGTCTATTCAAGATGAGTTGATCTTGTTTAGTCTCACCACATTATAGAGTTTTTTTTCAAATGGCTAGGAAAGTGGAAGATAAGTTGAGGAAAAATAGGGACTCAAGTTCCAAGAATAGAGGCCGAGGTAGAGACATCAGAGGAGGCTCTATAGAAGGTTCTAGTGGGAGAAGCAATGCTGAAAAGAAACTATGGTGATTCCAAATAGAATGAATACACTAGTTAAAATAGAAAAAGAGGTGGCTAAAATAGAGGAAGGGGATCTAACAATGGTAGTAGAGGTAGAAATGGCAACAAAAAAAATAGAGGCTCACACTTCATCAATATGAGATGTTACAATGTGGCAAGTTGGGGGATCCTACCTATAGATGTCCAGAGAAAGAATCAACATTGTCTCATGGAGAGAAGAAGATCAACTACATCCAAGACGAGAACATTTACAAAGTAGGTGAAGTGGATCCTAATGTGGAGAGAGTTGAGAACCTCATGTTGAGAAGAGTCTTAGTAAAAGAACCTATAAAGGAGGAATCCAGGAAGAGAAGAGCATTATTTAGAACCACTTGCAAAATATTAGGCAAGGTGTATAAGGTGATTATAGACTCAAAGTCTACTAACAATATCATGTCAAAGGAAGTGGTAAAAAAGCTTGGATTATCAAAAATGTCACATGTGAGTCCTTATAGAGTGACTTGGTTGAACAATGGGAAGAACATCCTAGTGAATGAATAAGTATGGGTAGACATCACTACTGGGAAGTATCAAGAAAAAATTCTATGTGATGTACTCCCCATGGATTCTTGTCATCTATTGTTGGGAAGGCCTTGGAGATATGATAGGGAGACAATACATCATGGGAAGGAAAATAAATATTCTTTTAAGAAGGATGAAGTCACTTATAGGATACAATCCATAGTAGAGGAAGAGAAGATAGAGAAGGCTATAGAAAAATACTTTTGAAGAGTGGAAAGGAGTTCCTAAAGGATTTAAAAGAAGAAGAAGTTGAGTTTGTTCTCCTGCTAAAGCCTAAAGAAGAAGAGGTGAAGAAACCTAGTTTATTACTAGTGGAGGTACAAGTTGTATTAGATCAGTTTAGGAATATCATTTGTGATGGTACACCATCTACACTACCCGTACACAGAGCATTAAGTCATTAGATAGACTTTGTGCCAAGAGCTTCATTACCAAACAAAGCTACTTACAAGATGACTCAAAAATAGAACAAGGATATTGCTAGGAAGATTCAAAAACTACTAGATTAGGGATTGATCAAAGAGAGCATCAGTCCATATAGAGTATCAGTTGTGTTAGCGCTAAAGAAAGGAGGTAAGTGGAGACTCTATACTAATTCTAGAGAAATAAATAAGATAATCATAAGATATAGGTTTCCTATTCCTAGAAAAGAAGATTTGATGGATTATCTAAGAAGTGCAAAATACTTTTCCAAGATTTATTTAAAAAGTGGGTGCTACCAAATTAGAATAAAGGGAGGTGATGAGTGGAAAATAGTTTTCAAAACCACTGAAGGGTTATATGAATGGTTAGTCATGCCATTTGGTTTCTCAAATGCACCAAGCACATTTATGAGACTAATGAATGGAGTATTGAAACATTATATAGGCAATTTTGTGGTAGTTTACCTAGATAACATTTTGGTTTACAACAAGAGTAAGGAAGAGCACCTCAAACATTTGGAAATTGTTTTCAGAAGATTGCAAGAAGAAAAGTTTACCATTAACCTTGAGATGTGTGAGTTCATAAAAGAAGAACTAGTCTACCTTGGATTTTTTGTATCACAAGGTAAGTTGAAAATGGATGAAGACAAAGTCAAAACAATTTTAACTTGGCCTACACCAAAGACAAGTATGATTGTTAGAAGTTTTCATGGATTGGCACCATTTTATAGGAAATCCATCAAAAACATCAGTGAGATATGTGCTCCTATTATGGATACTATCAAAGGAGGAATGAAGAAAAAGTTTGTGTGGATAAAAAGGATAGATGAAGGATTTGAAGGACTGAAGAAAGAGGTAGATACTAAACCAATATTGGTGCTACCTAGATTTGAGAAACTATTTATAGTAGAGTGTGATGCAAGAAACATTATTGTTGGAGTAGTCTTAAATAATTAAGGAAGACCTATTGCATTTTTTAGTGAAAGATTGAATGAAGCCAAATCCAGATATTCTTCCTATGATCTTGAATTATAGGCATTAGTGCAAGCACTCAAAAAATGGAGAAATTATTTTTTGACCAAGGAATTTGTGGTCTTCACTTACAATCAAGCCTTAAGCTTTATCAATTCATAAGAGAAACTAAGTTTGAGGCACATGAAATGGATGAAATTTTTGCACTCCTACACTTTCACCATTAAGCACAAGAAGGCTATTTGTAACAAAGTAGTCGATGCTTTAAGAAGAAGATTGATGATAGTGCAAGAAATTCAATTGAAAAGAATTGGAGTAGAGGAATTCAAAGATCTCTATGAAGGAGATCAAGATTTCTCAGAAGCTTACAAGGTATACTCATCTTTTAAAAATCATTTTCATAGTGATTTTGCTAATTATAAATCATAGAATGGTTTATTGTTTAAGGAAAATCAACTGTGTGTTCCAAAGGGTTCAATGAGAGAGAACCTTATCCAAGAGAAACATAATGGATGTTTGAGTGGACACTTTGGATTGAAAAAAACCCTAGAGCTTGTAAGTAGATATTATTATTGGCCTAGGATGCAGAGAGACGTAAGAAAGTATATTGGATAATGTGTCATTTTTGAAAAAGAAAAAGGAACCTCATCAAATACTAGTTGGTATCAACCATTACCCATACCTGATAGACCTTGGGAATGTCTAAGTATGGATTTTTTTGTAGGGTTACCTAGAACTAAAACAAGTTTTGATAGTGTGTTTGTAGTAGTGGATAGATGTAGTAAAATGATTCATTTCATACCATGTAAAACCACTCATGATGCAAGTGACATAGCACATTTTTTTTTCAAAGAAATAGTTATAATTCATGGATTACCAGTCAGTATAGTATCTGATGGAGATGTCAAATTCATGGTTCATTTCTTAAAAACATTATGGAGAAGATTGGGAACAAATTTTTCCCATAGCTCTACATACCATCCTTAGATTGATGGTCAAACTAAAGTGATAAATAGAGTACTTGGAAATCTTCATAGATGTCTAACAAAGGAATATTGGCAAACTTGGGATCAAGTTATATCACAGGTAGAGTATTCTTACAATGACATTATCAACATAACTATTGGTAAGAGTCCATTGAAAATTGTTTATGGAAGACACCCCAAAGGAGTTTGTGAAATCAAGTAGGTAAAAAAACATGGATCAATCAGTGGGAATGCTGAAGATTTTGCTCGATCCATGAAATTAATACATGATCAAGTCAAGAAGGCTCTAGTAGAGGAAAATCATAAATTGAAAAAAAAAAGTGGATGAAGGAATAAGAGATGTGAAATTTCAAGTTGGAGACTTGGTATTAGTGCACTTTAACAAATCTAGATTGCAAAGGGAAATGTCTAGCAAGTTGTAGATCAGAAGAATTGGTCCCTGTAGAATTCTAGAGAAGTATGGACCAAATGCATATAAATTAGATCTACCTAAGGAGTTAGGTTTATCACTTATCTTTAATGTGAAATTGCTAATTTCCTACCAAGGACCTGAGATTCTAGGGATACTTAGAAATTAGAAATGTAGAAAGATGTCCAAGAGATCAAAATACCAGTATAACAAAACTACAACTAGAAAACATACTAGATTCCAAAGTGAAGAAAATGATAAGGCATTGAGTATAGATGGAGTATCTCATTAAATGAAAAGGGTTACCAATTGTAGAAGCTGCATGGATCAATGAAGAATACTTCAAGAAATAAGGTATTAGTACATAACTACTTTGACTAAGCTAGCTTAATCTCTTTTGGCAGAGGGGGAGAATGGTGTGGAGCACCCTAGGGTTTTACTCCAAGCCTTAGTTCATTTTCATTCTTGTGATTGAGGAGTGGATCACATGAAATAAATGACCATAAAAAATCCACCAGAGACATCAAAATTTCATTCATTTAAAATTCACAAGGCAATCACTAGTTAGACAACATAATCCCATAACCATGTGAACTAGCAAGATAGTCAAAAATTAATCTTAGCGCATAATCTCAACTTGAAATAACTAACATCAAATGAAGCTAGAAAAGTTGGAAAGGAAAGAAAGATAGTGGATTGCATCATCATGATTGCTAATGGTTAAGGCAACATAACCATAATGAAGCAACAATGAACAACAAAGTAGACCATTTCACATTGTCACAATCAAGAAATCCTAAGTTTGGCTAATAGGAGTGAAGTAGTGATTAGAGGCAAAATAGATAGTTTTGTATTGTTGCATATAGAAGATGTTAAGTTAGAAAATAAATAGCAAAGCCATGATCAAAGGAAATGAAGGTTGGCACATGGTTGTGACTCTCACTGACTAACCACAAAGTAAGCCAATGAAGATGTGAATAAAGGCATAATAGACAATTTTTCTTTGTTGCGAAAAAAAGATGTTAACTCAGTAAAGCAATAGGGAAGAAACAAGCAAAGGAAATGAAATGATTTTGCAAGGTTGTAACTTAAGAAAACCATCATTCACAAGGTTGTAGGAGTCAAGAGATAGTTAAGGAGAATAGTTGTGAAGCCACACAAATCTACATTTCCATGGTCACAAGGTAGAGTATGTTGTCAAGAAAAGAGGTGTGAAGCCATTACCAATGTTGACAATGTCACAATGATGAAGCAAAAAGTTAGAGGATAAGCCACAAAGGAATGAAAGTGTTAAGAAGATGGCTAGGCACAATGTTGCAACTTGGAATGTAGTTAAGGAAGAAAGAGTGTGAAGAGGTGAGAAGTACTTGTTCACAATATATTAGCCAAAAAACTCAAAAAGAGAAAGAGTACATGGAGAAAGGAAAAATATACTTCAGCCAAGAAATAGTTACAAATGAAGAAAGAAGTTGTAGAGTTGAAGAAGGTAGTTGAACATCGAATCTTGATGATTGTTTGAACAAGCTAGTAGGGAGATAAAACTTGAAGGGTCTCGAGTGGCACAAAAAGGAGGAGGAGAAGTTAGAGAGTTAGAGAATTAGCATTGTAGAAGCTAGTAGAGAGTTATTTTCTAGTAGATACAGTTTTCTTGAATGTAATGTGATTTTTTGAATTCAATAAAGATAGTTCAAGTGTGTTAATCAGTTTTAGTCTATAATTTATCTTCTGTGGGTAGAGCTTAGTAGAGTAGACTTGTGTGGCATAGGAGTAGCTTAATAAATGGATACTTCTTGATCCATGTATTTAGTCAAATGGACTTCTAAAATCAAGAATAATCCTCTATACATATGTTCTTTTCTTTTCTATATGTGTGTGTGGTGGAGCTAGCTTTGAATTAAAGCAAGGCCTAGGCAAGAAAGGCATGTCTCAGTTAGGAAACTTACAAAGAGAGAGAAGAAGTGAGAGGAGAGTGAATGATTGATTTTTATTATTCATGAGAAGTAGTGGTTTGATATTCATTTCAATAGGTAGGAATCCTTGAGAAGGGGAAGAGATTAGTTCCTCTAGTACTAGGATTTGGTAGTGATCCTAGGGGCTCAATAGTGAGTCTAAGGAGTTCTAGAAGAAAGTAGAACTTAGGGTAGAAGGTAACCCTCCCCACCAACACACAAAGACAAAGTACATTGCTATCAAGTACCATTACTTGATAAGGCTAGTTAAAGAAATAGAAATGTAATTGGAGTATGTGAACACTAAAGAGAAAATTGTAGACATATTCACTAAAGCTTTACCTAAAGATGCTCATGAATATCTTAGAGGTAAATCGGGGTTGATTCCCCTAGATAAAGAAACTTAAGAAAAGATGGTGCTTTGCATCAAATGTACTAATAATACTATCTTATAAATTGATGTAGATAGTTCTACTTTAGGAGTTGCCTAAGGTAGTAGTGATGAAGAAGGATAGAATGATGGATCAGTCATGTAAGATTATAGATGAAGAACTTAGAATTAATATAAAGATATCTAGATGATCAAGATGTATGAGTTAAAAGTGTCTTTGGTATTTTTTTCAAAGAGGGGATGTATATTATCCACTCACGATGAAGGAGAGATTATCATAAAGGTTATCTAGCAAAGAGAAAGAGAAAGATTATTTAGACAAGATCACACTGAAAGAGGGAGAAAATGAAAGCTGGCAAAGATACCTAAGTAAGAGGTAGAGATTACTTAGAGGGTTGAATTTATAAGACTTACTGGAGATGTATATCACAATTATAGATGAGAATCAAAATGAAACTAAGGATCAAGATTTGATACATTGAGGGTGTTTCTCAAAGTAAGTACAAATTTTAAATTGAATGGTAACTAGAACTATTCTAGATGTTTCTAGAGTTTTTTAATCAATACCAAAGAGGGAGATTGTTGGAAAATATAATTGAAATAGTTTTATATTATCATTGATGTCAAATATATTGGTGAGACATTTTCCTATCTAATGTAAGTGCCATATCTATTTGATTGATGAAGAGGATTTGACAAGTTGTTCATAACAAAACAATCTAGAGGAAAGGTTAACTTATGAAAAACACAAATGGACATTTGATTAGTTAGACTTTGAAAATATAAATTGATTTTTTAAATCATGTTACAAATGGTTAAGATAGTAATGTTCAAGTCTTGAAAGTGTGAACAAAGATAGATCTAATTCATAGGCTTGACAGAGCAATAGAGTAGAAGAGTAAAGAATTTTGAAGTACATGTTGAGCGATTCTAGTAGCAACAAAACCATAGTAAGTGCCAAGAAAAATAAGTGTTGATCAAGCATCAGTATCAACTAAGTGGCAGTGTATGTGTCAAGCAAGAAATTTGGTAGTGGCCAAGTAACCCAATAATAACCGATTGTCAAAAAATAGTGTTGGTTGAGGAACAACATTTTAACTATTTATAAGAAATTGTAACTTCCAATGACTAAATTTATTTCTTGTAATATAGAAAATGTGTTGAAGATAATGATTGAAGAGTTGGATCATTTAATATCAGGAAAGGATTAGGTAAATGACCTAAGGATTGGATTCTAAGATAAGTTTCTAAAAAAGAAGGGAAAAACTAAATGGCAATTAGATACATTGTATTTGATGGATCTAATTGTAAACCTTAAGATCCATAATGGTTTTTAAGAAGAAAAAGATCATAATTACCTATTTAAGGAGGTAAAAGGGTGAAATTTCTCTATGTGCAAAGAGTATATGCATGTGGGAAAGAGTTCCAGAGAGTTGGAGTAGATGTTGATGTTATTGACTAGCAAATCTAAGTAGAAGGCTGAAACAAGTTGAGAAGAAGTGAAGAGTGACAACTTGAAGGATTTCCAAGTGAATTAAGGACAAATATGACAATGATATTCTATTAACAAATCAAATCATGAACTAAATGGATATTTGTATATGCAAAGTGAGTTGTAGTTAACAAATCAAAACCCTATTGTTACATTCTAAACATTATAATGTTGGAAATATAAGAGCAGTAACTAAGAGGGGAGGGGTGAATTAGATACTAGAAAAATATTTCCTAGATCCCTTAGATGTTAGTACAAAAAAAAAACTCTAAAAACTAAACTCTGTTGAAGCTTGATAAACACATTGAAAATGTTGTAATTCGGTAAATCCTGATATTGCTTGGAAAACACTTAACATGAAAATCTTAAGATGTTATTTGTGATTACTTATTACTTTAACATAGTTGCAAATGTTGGTTATATGTCCAATCAATCAAATAAAGTAATTTATGGTTGTCGTTTATGGCAACATATTTGTTTTGTAGATTAGCCCTATTCATTTGCAAAGAAAAATTGTCAAAGTATCATATAGTGTTACAATAATAGGATAGTTTTGATGATAACAGAATATTCCCTTAGAATATTCTCTTGTGTAGTTAACCAAAGATGCATGATGTCATAATGATGATTTTTACTAGTGTCCATGTTCGTACAGTCAACCGTGCTTGAGTTATGAAGGAATTACACAACATAGAATAAAGCATATCAACAGAATGTGTTTAACAACTTAGTTTATTGTTTTAATTATTATTTCTTTATGAGCCATCTCTAATGATGTTGTGTGAGCTAACTAAGGAAGAATTTAATAGTATTTTTGGTATAAGAAAAGAACTTCATTTGTAAAGTTAAAAGTGGAAAAGAGGAATATGATGATAATCATGTATGATCAGTGATTGTGAAGTTGATATGATCTTGTGAAATGAGAGTAACAAGTGAATGCAACATTGTGATATATAATGTGAAGCATTGTTATGCTAGATATGATTCAAATTAAGTTGTGTGTAGTCACTCTTGTATGAAGAATTTTCAAGAGCTAAAGTAGTCAGGGACAATAATTTTGACAGAAAAATGAAATTCTTCCAAGTTGAAATGAAGCAAAGGTATAGGATACCTCCTATACTTTTAGAGAAGTATAAGGATGAATTGTTTTTTATGGTTGAGATAGATTTAAAATGTATAGAGGTAGTAGTTCCTTGGGTAAAATTCATTGAACCATGGGATATGAGATGAGTGAGGAATTGATTGAAGGATATGCGCAGATAGTCCTTCATTCTAAAGTTGATTATGAATTTCCTTGATGGGGGACATATTATGAGAAAATGAGAGAAGTTAATACAAGTCAAGTAATGAAGGATTCCAAGAAAAGGTGGAGAAAGTAATTGATTCTATATTGAAAGAATCTAGAATGACTAGTAAAGAATTTGATGAGGTAAAGGGAATAGCTATGGAAATGAAGGCCAATGGCCAATCTAAACTTCTAACCCCTACACCCATTGCAGTAGCAGGACCTACCAAAGAGGTCACAATGTAGACACCTATTGTGCCTTATACAGTAGTTGTGTAGTAGCAACCTTTCAGGAAATTGACAAAGACAAAAGAAGCACCTGCTATAAGAAAATCTACAAGGACCATAACCCCTCCTAAAAGGAAAGTGAAGAAGATTACTAGTGGCCCAAGCAAAAGGAGAAGACATCAACAGGACAAAAAGCATGGAAGCCAACGATAGAGAATTTAAACATGCAAATCATTAATGACAATAATTTTGAATAGTTGAATAAATACTATCATTTTTATAATTATATGGATAGGAGACAACTAGAAAATGTTGTAGTTAGGTACATGATTTTGAAAGATAAGAGATTTGATAGTATAAAAAGTTAGATACCCGAAGACTTGTATAATAGATTGTTAAATAGGAGGAGAAGAGTTGTAGAGGAAGACAAAAAAAAAAGAATGAATATGGTAAGGAAGTTATGTTCTGTAAATAATGAGGAAGATATAACAATTTTTTTTAAAGGTATAGCACCATTTCTAAGACATAAGAAGAGATCCATTCTCCTCATGGGAAGAAATTATGAGGAAGTTAATAAGGACACTCAAGAGGCTATAGTTTTATTCATGTCTACTATGCCTAAGGTAAGTGTATAGGAAAAGGAGGCAAGTTAGATGCCTAGAGATAGTGCACAAATGGAAGAGGCTAGCCAAATACCCAAAGAAAGTATGCAACCAAAGGAGGCAAGCCAAACACTCGAGGAGTGTGCGTAGACAAAGGAAGCTAGTCCTACTACAAACAGTCCTCCATCACATATCACTATTGGAAGTGAATCTATGAAAATAGATAACACCAAGTTGATAGTTGACAAAATAGAGGATCCTTTCAAGGATTTTGGTACTAGCATTGTTGGCAATATTGTAGATTACAGTAGCTTTGATGAAGAAAAGGATCAGGAGCCTATGAAAGAAGATGTATATAAGATTGAGACCTCAAATGCACCCTTAATATCAATAGTAGTAACACCATCTACTCAAGTAGTAGAGGTAACAATAGCAACAACAGTAGCAATTTCCACACCTCCTACCCAAGTAGTAGTAGCAACAGTCCAATCTGATGAAGAAGATGAAGCAAAGAATCTTATATCTTCTTTAAGTAAAATTCTTGAGAAGAAGAAATTAGTCAAGTCAATTGAGAAGACTTTGACTTTGGTTTTGAATAGAATAAAGTAGTAAGCCCTGTTGACACCCCTGCAGATATTCAACAACATGCAACAATTTTGTGCAAAGCTTTTGATGATGAGTTCACAACACTCACAAATGTGGCTACAATTCAAGCTCAAACAAAGCATGATGGTAAACTCCTCAACACCATGTGCACTAATATGAGATATGACATAAAAAAATTGAACATATGTATTAAAGCATTGAGGTAGTGTATAGAGGAAAGAAAACATGGTTATGCTAAGTGCAACTTAGCATACATTCATCTGCAAGAATTTGATGATCAAATCAAGGAAAACGTGACAAAGCTTCAGAAGGTCACTGACAACTTTTTGAAGCAAAATTGGAAGATTGACATAATTGGGCACACAATGCAAATACTTCATGATAGTATAAGGGAAATCTAAGAAAAAAAGAGAAAAATTTGAAGAGATTCACTCTTTTAAGAGAACACTTATTCCTTCAGATAACATTGCTGGAAAATCAATTGGAAGAATGCTCGTCAGCAAAATCTTATGAAAAGTTTGTACCTACAGATTTGAATGCAACAGAATTGGCAACATATGTTCTATGTGTTCTTATCAATGTATCTGATGCACTGAAGGATAGTTGGAAGAAACACTTTGTGCAATTGAAGACAAATTTCAGTGATCGTCTTTCCAAGTTTTGATGTAGTTATTAGATTTTTGACAATCTCTTTTTGATACCTTTGTCATTGATGTCAAAGGGGGAGATATATGGAAAATTGTATTATAATTAATTATAATAGTAAGGGGGAGAAATAAGTTTTAATAGGAAGCTATAAGGGATGTAACTTCTTTCATAACATAAATACAATGTTTTTTTTAACTATGTTATGATTATTTGTTTTTTATTGGTATGACAACATGTCTAGGACTTAGCCAATTTTCCCAAAATGTTGCCATCAATGCCAAAGGGGGATATTTTTGGCAATATGTCCAATCAATCAAATAAGGTAAGTTGTGGTTGTCATTTATGGAAACATATTTTTTTTTGTAGATTAGCCCTATTCATTTGCAAAGGAAAATTGTCTAAGTATCAGACAGTGTTACAGCAGCAGGATAGTTTTGACGATAAAAAAATATTCCCTTGGAATATTCTTTTATTTAGTTTACTAGAGATGCATGATGTCATAATGATGATGTATACTAGCGCACATGTCTGTATAGTCAATCGAGTTTGAGTTATGAAGGAATTAGTGATGTAGTGATAATACAACGCAGAATAGAACATATCAGCAAAATGTGTTTAACAACTTAGTTTATTGTTTTAATTATTATTTCTTTAAGAGCCGAATCTAATGATGTTGTGTGAGCCAACTAAGGAAGAATTTAATAGTATGTTTGGTATAAGAAAATAACTCCATTTGTGAAGTTAAAAGTGGAAAAGAGGAATATGATGATAATCATGTATGATCAGTGATTATGAAGTTGATATGATCTTGTGAAATGAGAGTAACAAGTGAATGCAACATTGTGATATATAATGTGAAGCATTGTTGTGCTAGATATGATACAGATTAATTTGTGTGAAGTCACTCTTGTATGAAGAATTTTCAATTAAAAAATTTGTGAAGTATGGCATCTTAGAATTGTATGTATACTTATTTCCTGAAGATCTCATTGTATAGTTGCATGTTAGGGTAGTGCTCTTCTTGCACACATTTGTATATGATCCATCAAATCTTATCAGGGTTGAAGAAACTCCTAATAGGGTTGAGGCTTCTAAGAAGGTCTAGTCTCTTAATAGGGACTTAAGACACTATAGACACTTCATAGACTCCTAATAGGGTCAATATCCTTAACCGAATTCTTTATATAGTGAATAATCTAGTGGGTTTCATCCCCACTAGGGTTTTCCCTTGGCTAGGGTTTCCCTAGTTAAAAAAAATGGTGTTATGATCTCTCTTTGTGTATGGCTATTTATACTATTCAACGTTATTGGTTTACTTTCTTATGCATGTGGAAAAGTAATTAATAATATTCAGTTGTGGGTAAAAGGATTGAAAATACTGATTCACCCCCCCTCTCAGTATTATCTATTTCTAATAGTGAACACATAAAATAAATAGCATGAAAACATTTGACACCAAGATTTAACATCAAAACCAAATTTGGGAAAAACCACCAATTGCAACTAGTTACTATTTTTCACTCTTCTAAAGTGAGCCTTGTTGGGAGCCAACTCTATTAAAGGTTACAAAACACACTGTTAGGTTTGACCCTATTAGAGGATTTAATCACCCTATTGGCAGTGGCCTTGTTAGAGGTCTTTAGATAATTCAATAGAACTACCATCTTGTTAGAGGATTTAAAAATAGTTGTTAAGCCAACTCTGTCAAGAGATTTAGATCACTACTACAATGGTTAGAGAGTAACAATGACATGACCCAATTTGGATGTAATTAAACTACTGATGACAGATATCAGTTCTAACTTGTATACTAGATCCTTTTTGATTGAATATATATTTTCAGCATCTCAAGGATATTCTACTTATCCTTCTAATTCACTTCCTCTTAGAATCTTCAAATCTTCAATTTTCTTCCATGCATACATACATTTTCTAACCCTCAACTTGACCTTTTATTTTTATTATTCATTTTGTGAAGTTAGCTCAAATATAGCTTAGAATAACCAATATTCATCTTCTCAATTAGCTAGAACTAATAGATAAATTAATTGAACTCAACATGCCAAAACAAGAAAATCTTTTATTAGCTGACCCTGCTTGGTAGACACTAACTCATATATGATTTTCCTATGTTAACCAAGTGAGCTCAATTAACACTATATATTCATATAGTTCCTTTTGTAGTGTCTCTTGTGTTTGCAGTTTGTACCTTGTTTATTTTGATTCGAGAGATACTTGATACTTTCATTGTTATTTGTACCTTAAGAGGACCCAAGGGTCAAATTTTATATTTTGATTAAGTACCATAGATGCTATATTGCTATGCTATTTAGTTTATCATATTTGAATGTTGATGCTATTTTGAGATGACAGTGGATCTATGATGATATCTAGTTATATGGTTTATTGGACATATTGTTGGTTATGTTATGAGATGGATTTTATGCTATGGTTATTTACTTCATTCTTGTTCTTTACACTTTCTATGAACGTGAGTTATGTAAATGGATTAATTAGTTAATTAATGCTTTAACTACTTTGGCTATTATATTATATGCAATTACGCTTGATCATGTGTTCAGTGTGTAGGAATTATATCCATGGCAGTGGACTATGGAGTTAGTGATTTAGCTATTCATATTTCACTAGTGTCATCCCTATATGGTCAATGTATCCTTATTTTCATTTTTTAAATTAAAACCTTTTGTTGATTAGTAAATCTAAACTCATCTACATTATGTGATTAGACCAGTGAGCATGTCTGTCCATTTAGAGGTTCACTCTATCGTGAAAGTGTTAAGTGATTTTCTCTAATTTTGGGTTTTTAAGTTTTAAATCTTTTTGGATTTAATCTTTGGTAGCTTTTCCTTAGGTGAATTTCTATTATGAAGAATAACCTATTTTCTTTTGAGTCTATTCAAAGTCTAGTTACTCTAACTAGCTATTTACCCTATCGACTATTCACTCAAAAAGTGAATAAGTATTGAAAAAGTGATTTCATTATTGACTTCTAACTTTTCAGAAATAGAAATTTGAGAGCTCTTTTTGGAATCCTCTTTTGAAGGATTCCTCTTTTGTTCATCCTAGGAGCTATAAGCATGGGATTTTTGTGACATTAGTCTCATTGGATCTAGCTTGGGAAGACCTTGCCTTGCCATCACTTTTGGCAAATTTGGTAGGATATTTGTTTAATCTAGCTATTTTCAGTATTTTCCCTTTTGCTATCAGGTAGGGCCTTTCCATTTTATTACTTCTACATTGTTTTAGCTTCTATTTCTTGTAGCAATATGTTAAGAGGTTGAAAACTAGTGTTTCCCTCCATTTTTACTTGCTAGTTCTACCCGGTTGGTTGGGTATGAGCATTTTCCCTATTTTGGGGATGGGAGTTTGGGGTTTTGAGCTATTATGCTGGCCATTTTTGCATACGATGTTTGAACTCAATTATTATTGGATTTTTAGGGTATTTGCACCCAAAGACCAAATGGGTTTTAATTTCAAAATTTTTTCAATTTTTGGGATTTTTACCTCATTTTTTGTGCCGCCCTATTTTCTCAAGTTTTCTTGACATGCGTTAGGTCATGGACCTAGATTATCTATTTGGATGTCGGTTGGACCTTTATTGCATTTTTATGTTGCATTGGATGCATGTCACATCTGTCCTCCTAAGACTATTTTTGATTGAGTGATACTTTTGCATTATGTTCTCATCCAATCTTTGTGCTATGATCTTCATGATGGTGGTGTGCCACACACAAGTACGTACATGTACACTTGTCAGGTGACTTGTGGGCCCTGATCTTCTGTGGTACTTCTGAAAGTTATGATCATTGGGGTTGGGTTGGGAATCTACATGCCTACAGGAACTCATCATTGGATGAGCATGGGTAGGGTAGGGTAGCATGTAGAGGGGGCTTCTATTGTGCATCTTAGTGTCCATTTCCCAATTGACTGAAGAAGTTATAATCAAGTGGAAACTAAAGAAAATACTGGGTGGTAATAAAACTAAAGATAATAAAATAAATGTGTGAGAGCCTTACTGTTGAGGGAGTTTTATCCACTTGATCTGAGCTTTGGATTTTCGATGCCAAGCAACTCACCATGATGTTAGCCCCTACTTAGTAGCCCATTGAGTGTTTGACCATGACCTATAGATTATGCATTGTCTTTTTCTTGGTTTTAGTCATCATATTGTTTGGTGTCTGTGTTAGCCTTAGATGTTTTCTTTGCATGTGTTTGTGGTTGGACCATTATCTCCATCAGCATGGTGGGTGTGGACCTATGGGTTCGATGTGGTTGCGAGGCATAGCTACCTATACCACTACTAGGGACCAGTGTACAGAGATAGTCTATTGTTCTAGCATGATCGTGGCTAGATGTTTCACTTGGTACTTTAGGTTTTAGAGTATGCTTCTTGTGATTTATGCTTTCATTGGGATGCTTATTTATCATGTTTAGATGATGATAGTTATTGTCACATTTCCTTATTATGATAATTAGCATGTGATAGGTGATGTTATCTACTTGGTAGGATTATCTTATGCTTTACATCTAGCATGTTAGATTTTCTTATGCTTATGTTGTAGCATGTTTTAGTAGTGACATCCCTATTTTGATAGTACTGATGATCTGATTGATGGCTTGGGATGTTACGCATAGGGGATGGCTAGGGCCCATGATGGTCTTATGATGCTATTGATAGTTGGGAGGAACCATGTACTTAATTTTTTTGTATTGCTCATTGTGATGCTATTTTCATCTATTGTGATGTTGCTTTCAATACACTATGATGTTTCCTTTATGTTCTTTCCTTCATTGTTTGATTAGATGGTTAGATTCTATTTTCAGTTTTCTATCTTTTAGTTTGGTTCGAGTGTTCTTGCCTTGAAATGTGGATCCGGTACTACCCAGTGTGGAGTAATTCTATTTCTTAGTTTCCTTAGCCTTTTTCTAAATTTTGTTCTTGCATTCAGATTTAAGAGCTCACACGAGATTCCACTTTCTCATGTAAGGATGCAGGTCTTCACACGACATGTTGAGTTTCTTCCTGTGGCTTGGCACTTCCTTGCACGAAACCCTACACCAGTCTTGGGGTATCTCGATGGTTCAGCAAGGAACTTCCTCATGTGAACATGCACTTCTTCGTGTGGCAGGTGGCACATCTTTGCGCAAGAATCTAGCATTTTGTTGGCTTCACACAAAAAATAGGGGCTATATAGGCTTGTTGGAGAAAAGTTCAGAAGTTGGTTTTGGAGACCCTTTTAGGTTTTACACCTTTCTAGTTGAAAATAGATTTCCTATGGGGTTTAAAATATATCATTTAAGTATAAGGATTCCTTATACTTAAGATATGCGATGAGTCTTTTGAGATAGGTTCTAGACCTCTACGAGCTAAGATAAAGATTCTAGAAAATTTCAAGGCTTCAAGATTTCAAACTCAGCCAATTTTCAGGAGTCATATTTTGTCTTTCAGCTTGGGTGATCTCTTTTGTTTTCTCATTTATGTTTTGGTTAGTAGTGGTGTTTGGAGATTTGTTGGTCATTAGATGTTTGCCAGTCTTTTGTTGTGATCTTTGTGATCTGTGTATGTTGTTGTCATGTGCACTTACACTTTTTTTTAATATTTAAATTATTTGGCTTTTATCTATCCTTGTTGCAAGGATCTCCAGGTGAGGCATTACACGTTTGGTAACCAAGTGAGCTTAATTAATGCTGGTTCCATCCAACATTCCTTCATTAATTGAGTGAGCTTAGTTAACACTCAACTTTCCTTTAACACTCATCTAAACTCAGTATAAATTAACTTCTGAACTAGGCAAACTTAGAAATGCTCGATAGCCACAAAAAATTGTCTTCAATCCCCAAGTGAGCTCGATATACATTGACTAATAATGATATGACATTTTTGGTAACATCAAAGAGAATACATAATTAATCAATTGTTTCAACATGTAAACAATATTTTAAATCCTTTTATCAAGGTTGACCTAACAGTCATATGTAAATCCATTAACAAGGTGACATTCTAATGGAATGTTCGAAAGTCCTCTAACAAGGCCACTTTTAATAGGTGATTAAATTGTTTAACAAGGTAAAATTTAATAGTGTGTTTTGCAACCTTTAACAGGGTTGGCTCCTAATAGAGCTCACTTTAGAAGAGTGAAAATTAGTGATATATCACCACTAGTTTTTCTCAAATTGGGTTTCCACATAAAATCCTAGTGTCAAACTTGTGTGAATTTTATTATGGTTTTTAATTGATTAATGTTTATATTCTGCAAGTTTTTTATATTTAGAATAGTAGATAGCTAGTTGATGTTGCTAATAGTTTACAGAGAGATTGAGCAATTGAATGATGAGCTCTAAAGTTGTTTAAGTGTTTGTTTGTTCAATTGGTACATCTAGACCTTGAATAAGTGTTTCACCTTACCTGCCCAACTCCTAGTTATTCTAAATATTCTAACAAAACTAAGGATTTAGGATTGGGTCAAGGGTTAGTTAGGGTTTGAGGGTTTAATTAAAAAGAATTATCTAATTAAAGGGGAATTGTGGGATTAAATTAAATAGATATTATGCAATTATCTAATTTAATAGAAGAATGGGGATTTAATTGATAATTAGAGTTTTGGTTTTCATTTAATTTTATCAGTTGGACTATAGTCAATTTAATTAATTAATTAAATAGGGGATGACATTAAATTAATTAAATATGAAATACTTAATAAATAAATCCCTAGGAGATGAATAAATAGGATTACTTAAATGGTGTATGTTGAATACAATTGATTAATTGTGTATTGTCTTTGATGTTACACAAAATGTCATAACATCACTAGTTAGTGTATGTCAAGCCCACTTAAGAATTGAAGACAAATTTCTATGTCCATAGAGCATTCTAGAGTTTTCCTACTTCAGATGACAATATCTACCAACTTCACTCAGGCATCAAAGGAGAGTTTGTTAAAGTTGAGTGTTAACCAAGTTCACTCAATTAATGAAGGAAATGTTGGATGGAACCAGTGTTAGCTGAGATCACTCGATTACCAAAGGAACTTTACAAATATGTAGTGATGAATGAGTTCACTTGGTTAACACAAGGAAATCATTTTTGAGTTAGTGTCTCTTGAGCAGGGTTGGCTAACAAAGAATTTTTCTTGTTTGGCATATTGAGTTCAATTGATTTATCTGTTAGTACGAACCAACTAAGAAGATGGATATTAATTATTCTAAGTTATATTCAAGCCAACTTGACAATATGAAAGATATAAATATAAGGTCAAGTTGAGAATTATAAAATGTATGATAGTGGAACATAATTGAAGATTTGATAATGTCAAGAGGAAGCAAATTGGAAAGATAAGAAAAATATCCTTGTTGAGATGCAAAGATACATTCAATCAAGAAGGATCAAGTATACAAGTTAGAAATGAGATCTATAATTACCAATTCAATTGCATAAAGAATTAGGTCATCTCATTATTACTATCTAACCATTGTAGCAATGATCTAAATCTCTTAACAGAGTTGTCTTAATAGCTATTTGTAAATCCTCTAACAAGGTGGAATTTCTATTGAAATATCTAAAGACCTCTAACAAGGCCACTCCTAATAGGGTGATTACATCCTCTAACAAGGTCACACCTAATAGTGTGTTTTGTAACCTTTAACAAGGTTGTCTCATAATAGGGCTTACTTTGGAAGAGTGAAAATCAGTAACTAGTTGTAATTGGTGGTTATTCCAAATTGGGCTTGCATGTTAAATCTTGGTGTCAAGTGTGTTCATGCTATTTCTTTTATGTGTTTGCAACTAAGTTAAAGCAATATTAATCATAGATAATATCTTAATAATTTTCATTTTATGCATTTACTAAGATATTTCAATGTTTACTAAGTTATAACATTTTCAATGTGTTTGCCAATCATCAATAGAGTTAGGTTTTCATGGAGTTGTTTTGTACTAACATCTAAGGGATCTGAAATTTATTTTATTGGTAACTAATTTAGACCTTCCCTCCTAGTTACTCCTCTTATATTTCCAAAAATTGGTATCAGAGCATTTTGTGCTTGTAGAGAAGGTTTTAAGGACCAAAGCTAAAGATAAAGATGTCTTACATAAGAGAGATTCCCAAGAAGAACTGAGACAACTTTGCAGCATGGCAAGGACTTATGAGGTTACATCTAGAAACTATCAATGATTCAAGATATAAGTATCTTGACACTAAATACAAGACTCCTAATGGAACATAATTAGTTGAAAAAAAAAATCATAACATCATGATGATTGACATTGCCTCTGCTCTTAATTATGTTGAATTTGATGAAGTCAAAAGTTGTCCTACAGCTTATGATATGTGGATTAAACTAAAAGACATTTATAGAGGAGATGATAATGTAAGAAGAGCTAAATCTAAAAGTCTTAGAGGATAATTTTATTAGATGAAGATGAGAGAAGATGAAAACATTGTAAATTTTTTTTTGAGAGAATTAAAGTAGGTGTGAGTGCAATCAAAGCATATGGAGGAGACATTGAGGACAAAATAGTTGTGAGCAAGGTACTCCAAACCCTTCTTCCTATTTATGCAATTAGAGTATTTTCTATTCAAGAAATGAGATGTGAACCAAATAGAAAAATATCTTTGGATGCTCTAGTTGGAGGATTGATAGCTTTTGAATTGGATAACTATGATAACTATGTTCCTAGTTCCAAAGATATTGATTCTATATTTGAAGCCAAACTCTCACTCTAGAAAGGGAGTAAGAAATCAAAGGCCAATCAATTAGGAAGTGAAGAAGAAGACATTTATGATAGTGATCTTGAAGTTTTTGAAGCCCTACTTGCAAGAAAATATTCCAAACTAAGAAGAAAGTACAAAGGTAAGATACCTCTAATCTATTTCTCTTGTAAAGAAGTTGGTCACATTGCTACCAGGTGCCCAAATAGAAAAGACATGGATAAAAAGAAAAGAAATAAGTACAAAAGCAAGAAGGAATTAAAAAACTATAAGGACTACAAGGACAAAGGTAATAAATCTAGTTTTATAGCTAAAGATTCTGATAACAGTGAAGATGAAATGGTATATATTGTTGTAAAAGATGAATCTGATGATGAATGAGACAAAATGGAACTTATCTCTCATATTAGCAAAAATGGCATATGGATTATTGATAGTGGCTGCTCACATCCTATGGCTAGAGACAAAACAAAGTTTGAACACATAAAATATTATGAAGGTGGTAGTGTGAGATTTGGAAATAATGAACCTTGTTGCATAAAAGGAAAAGGATGTATCTCATTAACCAATGAACTTATATTTTGAAATGCTTATTGAGTTAAGGAATAAAGTATAATCTATTGAGTGTGGCTCTATTGATAATGGATTCAAGGTAGAATTTATGAATGGGAAGGCAAAACTATTGGATGAAAAAGAAAATTTGGTTGGATTTGTCAAACAAACAAAAGGTAATTTATTCTATCTAGATCTCAATGAAAGTTCATATTTTATTTCTCAAGTAGAAGAAAGTTAGTTATGGCACAAAATATTATGTCATTTAAACTTTGATAACATGGTTAATATAAGTGGCACCCACTATGACGAGCTCCTTGACCCGACTCTTCTGGTTCTCTCTGACAATGTTCATGAAAAAGGTTTCAACTTTCTCAACAATGCAAAGAACAGCCTGATCGACAATTTTTGCTCCATTAAGTGGCTTTTTTAGAAAATTGAGACTCTGAAGGATAGGTCCAACCAGACCAACAATAGTGGGGATGTCAAGGATCATGAGGCCAAAGGTAGTAAAGACCAGGTGGGCAGCTAGGAAAAAGATAGAAGCTAGGACCCCAGAACAATCAGGAGGACAGAATCACCCAGCTTAAGTAGAAGGTCCAAAGGCTGGATTCTGTCCACCAGGTTGTGACAAAATAGAATGTGGATACCCTCCATACCTTGAATGAAAACATTGTTAATCTAGGGGACTATCTGACCAATGCCGGTCTTGTGGGGAACGTGGAGCAGAGTACAGAGCACGGAACCAGTCGAAAAGATCCTCAGAAAGAGACTGGAATCTAGGAAAGTTAGGGGGACCAGATGCATTTCCTCCCCATGATCCAAGAGGAAGAGGCCAACCAGAAGGAAAGTGACGCTGCAGAAACCTTGCAGGCAATGGAAAAGAAGGGACACTAGTCTTCCCGCTAGGCTCTATTCCTGGCCTTTATTTCTCAGGCTTCGGGCCTTTTTGTTTCTGGCCTTTTGAGGTAGCTTTTTTTCTATCTTTTCTGTTTTAAGTTGTTTTATGATGTAAAAATTTGGGTTTCAGGATCCTTGTAAAACCTATTTTCCTAATCAAAAACATGGTTAATATAAGAAAAAATAAAAGAGTAAGAGGTATTCCTAGCTTGAGGAAACTCGATATGGGTCTATGCAAAAATTGTCAAATTGTTAAGATGGGAAAGACTGGTTTCAAAAGAAAGAACTATCATTCTAAAGAAGTCTTAGAGCTTGTGCATACAGACTTATGTAGACCTATTGGAATAGAGAGTTACAATGGAGATAATTTTTTCATTCTTTTTGTTGATAACTATTCTAGAATGATGATTGTAATGTATCTAAAAGAAAATTAGAAGCTTTTCAAAAATTCAAGTGGTATCTAGCAAGAGTAGAAAAGGAAACTGGAAAGAAGCTAAAAAGTTAAAGATCATATAGATGTGGTGAATTTATTTTCAATGAATTTGACATTGAAAAAGGAATTAAGAGACAAGTATCAACCCCTATTACTCCTTAGTAGAATAGTATAGCTGAGAGAAGGAGCATATCCATCATGGATTATACAAGAACATTGATGATAGAAAAGAATGTTGCAATCAAATACTGGAAGGAAGAAATTGGTATTGCAGTGCAACCTTGAATAGAGTATAGTTGAAGAAAGACTCAAATCAAAATCCTTATGAACTATGATATGGCTACAAACATAATGTAAGTTGTTTGAAAGTATTTGGCAGCAAATGTTATATCTTGAAAGAACCTAGGAAAGGTAAATTTGATATCAAAGGTGATGAAGGAATATTCATAGGATACTCCTATAGAAGTAAGGCATACAAATGTTTAAATTTATCTACTCATAAAATTATAGAAAGTGCACATGTGAGAATTGATACATTTACAGAAAAGAGTGAAGAAGAAAGTAACAAAGAGCCTGAGGATTATAGAAGATGTGTTTACTATGAACCTGATACTCTACCAAATCCATCTGGAAGAAAGGAAGCCTCACCTCTTGAGTCCCCAAAATATCCAATAGCTACCAAGTTGCAAACAATGCAACCCGAGTCATAGTTTGAAGGGCCTAAGTGGTAGTTAGAATCTACCAAGCTACTATAAGAGAAAATTTAGTTTGATGGACCTAACTCATAGGCAGTGGGACCCAAGCTTAATACTAAATTTTATGATGAAATCGATGAAATTAACTCCAAATCCAAAGTACATATGCTAGCAAGATGTGTCAGAAGGCATCATGCACCTAACTAGATCATTGGAGATAAATCAGATGGAATAATGACAAGAAACAAATTGAAAGGTACATTTTTACTTGTTGAATTTAAACCTAGAAATGTTAAAGATGCTTTGGATGATGAAATTTGGATTGAAGAAATAAAATAGATAGAGAAGAACAAAACTTGGACTCTTGTTCCTAGACCGAAGGATAAAAGTGTAATTGGCACAAAATGGGTATTCAAAAATAAGCTAAATGAAGATGGAGAAGTTTCTAGAAACAAAGCAAGGTTAGTATGTAAAGGTTATTCTCAAGAAGAAGGTATTGATTATGGTGAAACTTTTTCTCTTGTCACAAGATTAGAAGGTGTTAGAACTTTACTAGCATATGCAACACATAAAGGATTTAAAGTTTATCAAATGGATGTAAAATCTACATTCTTGAATGGAATTTTGGATGAGTAAGTCTACATAGAACAACCTAAAGGTTTTATAGATCCTAGCAAAAGAGATATGGTTTGTAAATTACACAAATCATTATATGGTCTCAAGAAGCATCCCAAAGCTTGGTATGAAAGACTTTATAATTACTTGGTATAGATTGGTTTTCAAAGAACAAATTATAATAGTAGTTTGTATATCAAAGGACTAGATAAGAAGATTGTGTTGGAAAAAATATTCATTGATGATACTTTATTTATAGGAAATGATGACTTATGCAAGGCATTTTTAGAAGAAATGATTAAATAATTTGAGATGTCTATGTTTGGAGAGATAAAATTCTTTGTTGGATTGTAGATCCAATAGAAGAAAGATGGTATCTACATTACTCAATCTAAATATATCAAGGAGATACTAAAGAAATTTGGAATGAAATAATCAAGACCAATTAGAACCCCTATGTCTACTAGACAAAGCTTTCCAAAAATGATGATTCTAAAGAGGTAGATCAGACCACATATAGATCAATGATTGGAAAATTGCAATATTTAGTGAATAAAAGGCCTAATATTGCATTAGCAATTAGTATGGTGGAAAAATTCTTAGCAAATACCAAAGAAAATCACATGATGGAAATCACAAGAATCATGAGATATCTAAAAGGTACTGAAGAATATGGTTTATGGTACAAAATAGTAGGAAAATTGGATTTAAAAGTATTCATAGATGTTGATTAGGTAGGAAGCATTGATGATAGAAAGAGAACCAGTAGTGGAGTATTCTTTCTTGATAAAAGATTAATGTCTTGGAAAAGCAAGAGATGGAACTATATTTCTCATTCCATAGTAGAGGTAGAATATGTGGCAGTAGTAGTTAATTGTTTTAATATTGTTTTGTTCAAACAACTATTGGTAGGTATGAAGATAGAGATGAAAGATCTAGTGGTTATATACTATGATAACAAAAGTGCAATTAATATATCAAAGAATCTAATGATGCATACCAAAACAAAACACACTTCTATAAAATATCATTTTTTGAGAGAACTGGTACAAGATAAAGAAGTCAAATTGGAACATGTAAATTGTAAAGAAAAAATTGTAAAATATTCACCAAGCCATTACCTAAGGATGCATTTCTATATCTAAGAGGTAAGCTAAGGGTCATTCCCCTATTTCAAGCTCACTAAATGAAGCTTAGTGATGCATCAACCAGAGTATGTTGAAGATCAATTAGTTGGTGCATTATTGACAAAGGGCATATTGCAAATGAATGAGTACATAAGTTACATTGATATTCACTAAACATTGTCTTTGGCATGAGATGTCAAAGAGGGGGAATTTTTCTATCATATCTCATAGAAATTTTATAAATATAAATAGTAAAAGATGTCAAAAAGGGAGAATGAACTTGGTCTGATATCAAAGACAGAGTTTTCTATCAAAAGAAGTTGTTGCAAATAGAAGTTTATAGATAGAGGGAGAAACTAAAGGCAGAAATAGAAGCAGTTCTCATGGATGAGAATCTGAATGAAACTAAGGATATGTTCCTTAAATTTTAAAAATTTCATTGCATTATGACATATTGTGTTGCCATCAATGCCAAATACAAAGATTGTTGAATATAATTGATTAATTGTGTATTGTCTTTGATGTTACACAAAATTTCATATAATCACCAACCACTATATGCCAAGCTCACTAGGGCATTAAAGATAGTTTTCTATGTCTTCCGAGCATTCTAGAGTTTTCCTAGTTTAGAAGACAATATCTATTGAGTTCATTCGAGCATCAAAGGAAAGTTTGCAAAAGTTGAATGTTAATCAAGCTCACTCAGTTAATGAAGGAAATATTGGATGGAACTAGCATTAACCAAGCTCACTCAGTTACCAAAGGAACTTTTCAATATAGTGTTGACTGAGTTCACTTGGTTAACATAAGAAAAATATTTCTGAGTCAGTATCTACTAAATAGGGTCAGCTAATGAAGGATTTTCTTATTTTAGCATATTGAGTTCAATTGATTTATTTGTTGGTTCTAGCCAACTAAGAAGATGAATATTAATTATTCTAAGTTATATTCAAGCTGAATTGACAAAATGAAAGATATAAATATAAGGTCAAGTTGAGGGTTAGAAAATGTATGATAGTGGAACATAATTGAAGATTTGGTAATGTCAAGAGGAATTGAATTGGAAGGATAAGTAGAATATCCTTACTAAGATGCAAAGATACATTCAATCAAGAAGGATCAAGTATATAAGCCAAAATTGAGATCTGTAATCAGTCATTTAGTTGCATCAAGAATCAAGTCATCTCATTGTTACTCTCTAACCATTTTAGTAATTATCTATATCTCTTAACAGAGTTGGCTTAGCAACTATTTGAAAATCCTCTAACAAGGTGACATTTCTATTGAAATGTCTAAAGACCTCTAATAAGGCCACTCCTAACAAGGTGATTAAATCCTCTAATAGGGTCACACCTAATAGTATATTTTGTAACCTTTAATAGGGTTGGTTCCCAATAGGGCTCATTTTGGAAGAGTAAAAATTAGTAACTAGTTGTAATTGGTAGTTTTTCCCAAATTGGGTTTTCACATTAAAAATTGGTGTCAAGTGTGCTCATGCTATTTATTTTATGTTTTTGAAACTAAGTTAAAGTAATATTAATCATAGATAATATCTTAAATATTTTCATTTTAGGCATTTATGGAGCTATTTCAAAGTTTATCGAGTTACAACATTTTCTGTGTTTTTGCCAAGCATCAACAGAGTTAAGTTTTCACCGAGTTGTTTTGTACTAACATCTAATAGATCTAGGATTTATTTTAGTGGTAACTAATTCACCACTCCCCTCTTAGTTACTCCTCTTATATTTTCAATAGTGCAATCATCTTTAGGTGTCTACACCATCAAAGTATCCTTAAGGTGCACTAAGCATGATTCAACTACAATCTTCTAAGGTTCATAGCTTGGATCCCATGAGGTCTATTGAAAACCTATGAGATCATATAGGACCATGTTTTCAAACCCTACACTAACCTATCTTAGTTATGTGAGATTCAAGATGGATTCAATTTGGAAAAATGTTCTCTCTCAATGTCATACTTAGAGTGTTTCACAATAAAATGGTGCAACAATGCATATCTTTCCAACCATTGGTGATGGTACCAATTTTACTGCACTATTAGATTTGGATGTGTGGGTGAACCTTAATAGAAACCTTGTTTCTATTATAAATTCTTTAGAATGTTTATCACACCACGCATCAAAGTGTCCCAAAGGTGCACTAATCATGACTTAGTTGCAATTTTCCAAGGGTAATAACTCAAAGCTCATGAGGGGTATTCACAACATGTAAGATTCTATAAAATCATGTTGTCTAACCCTAAAATAACCTATGCAAATTATATGATATTTCACATGGATTTAGTTTAGAAATAATTTCTCACTTGATGTCAAAACTTGTAATGTTCCTTAGTTTATTGGTGCAATAGTGTATATCTTTCCAATCATTGGTCATGACATTGATTTGACTATATAGTTAGCTCTAGATGGGTAGGTAAACCCTAGTGACACCATTTATTCAACCACAAAGTCTATAGAACATTTAGGACCACCACGCACCAAAGTGTCCCCAAGGTGCACTAAGAAAAATTTAGTTTTCATCTTCTAAGGGCCATAACTTAGAGCTCGTGAGGGGTATTGATAAGATATAAGATTGTGTAGGATCAAGTTGTCAAACTCTAAAATAACCTATCTTATTTATGGGAGATTAATGATGAATTTATTTTGGAAAACATTCTTACATGATGCTAGTACTTTCAGTGTTCCTTAGTGAATTGGTACAATACTGCATATCTTTCCAACCATTGGTCATGGCATTGATTTGACTAAACTATTAGCTCTAGAGGGAAAATAAAACCCTAGTAACGCTCTTGTTTTGAACAAAGAGTCTTTATAAAATTCAAAGCTACTATGCACCAAAGTATCCCCTAGGTGAACTAATCATAATTCAACTACCATCTTCTAAGGGTTATAACTCAGAGCTTGTGAGGGGAATTTAAAAGATGTAAGATTCTATAGGAAAATGTTGTCAAACCCTAAAATAAACTATCTCAGTTGTGGAAGATTCAATATGGACTTAATTTGGTGAATAATTCTTTTTTATGCCAGTACTTATAGTGTTCCTTAGTGAATTTGTACAATAGTGCATATCTTTCCAACCATTGGTTGTGGCATCAATTGGACTATGTTGGTAGCTTTGGATGGATGGGTGAACCCTAATGACACCCTTTCTTTGACCACAAAGTCTCTAGAACATTCATGGCCACCATGCACCGAAGTATTCCAAAGGTGCACTAGGCACAATCTTTGATCTCTCATTATCTTGCAAGTAAGAATACAAACATATTCTTTTATCTTTGATGTTGCCATAAGATGTCAAAAAAATAATGGTAGACCATGAAAATAAAAACATAATTTTAGATATCTCACCTTAATTTATGTCACTAATCCTAAAGCTTTCTCCCAACTAGACCTTGTCCTTTTATAGTACTGACATGAAAGAAAAAATCTAAAGTTTAGTGATAAGCTCTACAGATACCTTCTAGAATAGGTGCATTGAAACATGACTTAACTAGATCTTATAAAAATATATAGGAGGGATGACAAAAATTAAATCAATCTACTTGTCAAAAGCCATATCAAACCCAACTTGTTTCAAAAATGCTATTGGTATTAACTCAATATCTCTACCCATTTATACTTTATACTAGTCTATTCTTGTTCTTGTGACTCTAAAGAATATTTTGAATTTACAAAAAATTGACACTAACGAAAAAACTACATTCCCCATTAACATGTAGAATCATAACTATAGACTTAAACCTAAATACTCATACATACATTTTTTACAATGGAAACTAGCTCATATACAAGTAAAAAATTAATTACAACATATGAAATTAAGTGTACCACATGTATCATCTAAAAATGAATGCACTTTCCTTTTAAGACCTTCTATCTCCCTCATCTTTATTATTCCTTCTTTGGACCATGGATATGCCTACAATTGTTCCTTTTTTCCTCTTCTCTCTCACATCTTTCCACCCTATCCTTCTCACATCTACTCTAGCTTTTTGTGGAACCTAGGACTTATCCTCTTACACTAGGCCAACCCAGGTCAACCTAGTCCCTAGAAGTTCTAGATCTTGGGGCACAAAATCCCTTGCAGGTTTAATTAGTTTATGACCATTATCTAGTCATCCCACATTGTTTTCCCACCCAAAAAATCATTTATAAGGTGGCTCAAAGGCTTTATTTTGATATCTAATTCATATCACATCTCAAGATCATTCAAGCACTTAAACTCATACCATATAGTGATTATTTTTGTCCTTTTCATTCAAGGAGTTCAAGCATTCAAGCAAGGAATTTTTTGTCTAGTATTGAAGAATCCTTTGTGATCCTTTCTTCTTCAAGATCTAACTTATTATTAGTCATCAAGGGAATAGGTCCACATTGAATTATTTATCTTATTCTTTATTGATGCATATTCATATCCATGACTAATAATAAATTTATGGTAGATCCATTCCAAAGAGTGGAGATACCTATAAGTCAAATTTTCTCTCCTACCAAAATTTAGGTTTTGTCTATCAAACATGCCCTATAGTCATATTTATTCAAATATTCAAATGGACCAATGTTATGAAAAATACATTTAAACCTTAGGTTATCTTTATTTCATAAGTCTTAAAAGTGGTCACATGTTATTAAGATCCTTGTGGGCCTACATCTTCGTAATCATCTGATGTAAAGAAATATACAGTTGTTGCATTGTTGCCATAAAAAAAAAAGACCAAAAGTAATAGCAACTTAGTGATAGACCTACATGTGGACAAGTGGGGCTAGTTTGAAGCTTAAGACACATAATAAGAAAGAATTCAGGGCAATCTAATGATGTGGTAGTACTTGATTGGTTAGAGGTGCTGACGAGGATGGTCAACTCAGGCTTTGTCATGGTCATTTGATCTTTCAAGATCAACACACATCACTATGTGACTAAGGAAAAATGTACAAAGAAAAGGCATAGAAAGATAGTGAATATGTAGCACATAGATGTGTGGATTCTATTTCTATTGTGGGCCACATGAAAAAGAAATAATGTGAGATGATTTGGCATAGGGAAGTATTTTTATTGGTCGAGGTACTAACATGGGTTGATACATCTTCGGGGCAATCAGATTGAATGTTGATCAAGTATCATCATTATGTCACTAGCCAAAGATGAAAGGTCATTATCCATGGTGACATAACAATGAGTGGACATTTGTCTCAGTGGGCCTGATTAGAGAGTAAATAGTTGTGGTTAAGTTCATAGTTTCTCAAGGCCAATAGTTAATTAAGGTAAAAAGGTGGTCAAGCTATGACTAGGGTTAGGATGTGGGTCAACATAAGTTTGAATGGTTGGGTGGCAGAATGTTAAAATGTGATTGGTCTATGTGGTGCATCCTAAGGATTGACTCCAGTTGACTGATGACATGTCTTACTTGGTGTGCTGATAACATGGAAAGAAGCAATTTTTTAATAGGGAATCGATTCCTTCAATCAACTACAACCACTTTTCATCAATCTTCATGCCTGTTAAATGGGAGGGATGTTTGATCATCATCCTGGGTTATCCATTTTCTTTGTTATGCATTAATGGTCATCATTCTAAGTATTCTTAGGGGTCTCCTTGTTGAAAGATATGGTTTTCCTGCATCTGGCTATGTACCAAAAAATTTTGATTATCTAGATTTGCAATGATTGTTCTCTATAGTCTTAATGGTAGTGGTTGAATGTGCCTTCCAGCTGAAGTTATATGGGTTATGTTTGAAATATAAAAGAAAGTTTTGTAACCTTTCTTAGGGTTGGTCATTTTTTTATTCTGTAACAGTAGTATTCTTTACTCTCTTATGGTAATTTCCTTTTCCTTATGAGTGGATGTACTCTCTATTGTGCCTTATTCTCAATTAATACAAGTGTAAAACCTTCTTACCTTTCTTGATGTATTTTTTTTCATTCCTCAATTTTCATAAAAGTATCTACTATTGCCCCTTTGAATATTATGGAGTGAAGTCTCTTCCTTATAATATCAACTTGGTTTCTAGTCTGTATGTGATTGTTGAGTCAAAACATAGGTTGAATCAATGTCTTATGAGATCATATCCATGAATAGTGTATTGTTAGGTAGAGATTTGACTAAACAAACTATTTTGGTGTATCACCCCTTGATAATAAGAAATCCAGCCTTCTCTAGAGACTCAATCTCATAGTTCAAGTCCCACAACTTGTAGATTGTTTCCATGTTTCACAAGGTTGCCTTTAAGTAAAAACTTTAGGAAAGGGTGCAAGCTTTTGTTAAAACAACTTTTGGCATGCCTAGTGGGACTAACATTTGAAACATTTAAGTTTACTAGTGTCAAAGAAGAAAATTTCAAATACATTCTGAGAAGATAGTGTTGCTCTCACTATCTTAGGCCTTTAGAGGCTCATTTTCAAGTACTTGGCAACTCTAACTCTACATTCTGGTTTCTAGACCAATGTTGTTGTGGTTCATGCTCACTCATACAAGAGCATCTTCTAGAGGTAATTTTCAATATACTAAACTTTCATTTTCAAACCATAGAAGAAAGAAAAATAGATTATCTCTATCACTAGTTAGGAGTGCAATAGTAACACATACACTTGCAAGATCTTTTTCCACTCCTCCTATTGTTAGATCATAGCCTAGGATGTCAATCTTTCACTTGAATAGGTCATTGTTCCATATGGCACAACCTAGAGAACATGCATTTGCCACCTTTAATGGTGGGAACCCTCTCCTATTGGCTCAAAGACATGATATCCCAATATCAGCCCTTAAAACTATACCTAATTTTACTAGTGAAGCTTTCATTTCCCCTATAGAGCATATCCAAAAAATATCAAATGTCTGCAATATACATGGTATTACTGAAAATGATGTTCCTGTTAGGCTTCTAGATTCATCCTTAAAAGGAAAAGTATTGTAATGGTATAGAGGTTTTCCTTGCAACTCTATTACTAATTGGGATGGGTTAGGAGAAGGGCTTTGTAAACATTTTGAGGATAAAAGTGATCACCTATCACTTTTAGAGCAGCTTACATTTACAAAGAGAGCCCCCCATGAATGTATGACTGATTTTAATTATAGATTTCAAAAGTCATGGGATTGAATACCTACTATAGTAAAGCCTTCCCCTGGTAATGCTTTCTTACATTACCTCAGAGCCTTTAATAGTGACATAGCTACCACAATACAAACTATGAGAGGGAATACTTTACCAAATGCTTATAAAATTTCCATAAAGGTGGAAATTATCTTGATACAAGGAGGAAAGTTAGTTCCAAGGCCTTCAATGCCTTTCTTTCCTAATATACCCAATCATCAACCTATTATATCCCCTATCACTATCACATCTACAAGTTAGCCCCTTGCTATTGTCCCTTTAGCCTCCACATCTTCAAATAGAATAGATGAAATTAAAGATATGAGGCAATCTATGATGCAAAATATAGATAAGAAGTTGTAGGGTTAGGAGAAGAAGCTAGAGGATAGTTTCTTAGTGATACAAAAAATGAGTAATAAGGTGGTGATCCTAAAAAGGTAGCAAGCTCAAAACAATAGGCCTCCCCAACTTCAGTATCAAGGTCCTATGCACAATTGGCCTCCAAACTAAAATCAAAGCAGTGCCCCCTATATTTAGAATAAACCTAATGGTAATACCCCTACTATAAATATAATCAAAGCCTTAGTCCATCAAAATAATCTTTCTTAAGATCAAGACTTCTATCCTTCTTGTAACTACTCCTATGGATATTGTATGTTCCAAAAGGTAGAGCCTTACTTAGCTTTGACTACACAATAGAAAGTAGTAGGGTGATTATTCTTTCATGAATCATCAATTAGAGGAGCATTGTCATGCTAATCATGATGCTATATCCTACAATACCAAAAGTAAGAGAAGGGTTGTTGAGGATGTTGCATCTCTCTCACCTAATCAAGCTTCCACTTCATATCTTACTCCTCATGTTCTAGTGATGAATACACAATCCAATATTGCTCCTTAATAGAGACAAGATATGAGCAACAAGAAGTCTACTAAACCTCAAGATTCTCAAATTCAGCCACCTATCCATGCAACTCCTAAGGCTTCAATCAAAGTAGCTGATATGCCTTTCAATGTGGTAGACCAAATTAAAAGGACCAATGTTAATATCTCAATATGGGATGTTGTTGCTACTATAACATCACAAAAGAAGCTACTACAACATGAGTTAGAGAGCATATAGGTGAAGGATCAATCATCTAGAGAAGAAGATGCAAAAATTCTTAGTGCAACCAATAAAAGGGGGATAAACAAGTAAGAAAATTAGACCTCCCTTTTATGTCTCTTTGATCATACGAGATAAACTAGTCCATAATTGCATGATTGATTCAGGTGCTAGTAGTTCTGTACTGCCTAGAAGTGTAATTGATCTCCTTGGCATCAAATATGATCCTATATATAGGTATTTTTTCTAATTATATGGAAGCTCTATTAAGACTATAGGAGTCTTAAAAAATGTAGAGATGGCATTTCATACATGCTCTAGTTATACTGTAATCCAAGATGTTTTAGTAGCTAAGGTCAAACCCCATTTTGTGATTTGTATTTCCAGAGACTTTACTACACAAATAGGTGGTTATATTTCCTCTGTATTGGTCTTATGTTTTTTTTAGAACAGGATATGGGACTACAAATTCCATAAGAGTAGAGCCTCTAGCCCTCTATCATATAGAAGCCTATACCCCTAGTCCCATGAACAAGAGTTGCACTATTTTTGAAGAAGAAGATGGAGACATAGAAAAAGAGTCTACCACTTCCTTGGTAGAGGTTTATAATTATCTCTTGGATGAATGGGCTATTTTTTTATCAATTTGATCTAGTACAAGAAGACCTAGAGATAGGCCTTGGCACATATTGTATATCAGAAAAGGATGCTCCTATTCCTAGTCTCATGAAAACACAAGAAGATATTGATGGATTGTTGAGCATGTTCTTTGATGGCTCAAGGAATAAGAATGGTTTAGGGGTTGGTGTCATGTCATTTAACCTAAATTGGAGAGGTACTATTTCTCTTATAGTCTATAATTCAACTACACTAATAATGTAGCAGAGTATGAAGCTCTAATCTAGGGTCTCCCACTTGCACAAAAAGAGAGGAACCAAGGATCTAAGGATATTTATGAATAGTGAGTTGGTTGTTAATCAAGTAAGGACCTAAAGTAAAAGATTAAAAGGTGGTTAATATTCCTTACATCATATATTAATTATTTTTTAAGACATTTATTATTTATTTGAGTCCATAAGTTGAAATGTAAAGGCTACAGGAAGCCATTTGTAATAAGAGTCAAAATTGTGCAAGGAGGTCTCAAATTGGTCAAGAAGGTAAAAATATGAAGCAATGCCTTATAAATGATTAAGTTGATGTAAAATGTCCATTTAAGTCCATTTTATGGTTATTCAAATGTCCACGCAAATATTTATTAAATTTGGACTTACACTTGCAAAAGTTGTAACGTGAAAATGCATAAAGTGCATAAATATTGTCAAAGTTACATAATGATTTAAAAGAATGTAAGGAGATGGTTTAAAAGGTGGTTTGGAAGTTATAACCAACCACAAAAATATAAAAATGGATGTATGATTCAACAAAAGAAGAATGGAAGGAAACATTCACATTTGAAACAAATTTGATGAAATTCTGAGTTGTTATTTTGATTGACTTTTCAGTTTTAGTGTTGCTTCTAGGTATTTTATGGCCATGCACAACATAAAAACAATGTATAATATATATTTTTGGATAGAAGGCTGAATAATCTTCCTTATCTTTTTGGTTTGGATTAGTTTCATTTTTTTTAAAGAAGTTATACACATTTTAATGAAAGTGGTTATTTACAAATTTTGGATTTCTTGACAATAGTCATGTTGTAGCACTTGGTAGCGACACATATGTAATAGTTATGACCTCTAAATAGATTCATTGGATAGATATTTGAATCTAATTTCATTTCATTTTGGTTTGAGATGTTTTTAATCATATTTATGGAAGTTATAAATTTTTTATTGGAAATTAGTTTTTTTTAAATTATCTTCAATAGAATTGTAGGCATAGATTTGCATGCATGTAATGATTTATAGATTGGAATAATTTAGATTCTTAAGGAAGGGATTTGAGTTTTACTTCTGCATTTTTACATTAAAATTGGGTCTTTATACAGAGATGATAAATTATATTTGGGTGGTTGGATTGGGCTCAACTTTGGATATGATTGAGAAGGACTAATTTTAAATAATTCCTCCAAAGGGTTTGGAAAGAAAGTTTTTGGAACAAATGTTATGAATAATGGAACCTAAAATAGAAACTAAGCTATGGGAATGAGAGAATATTAAGATTGGTTGTGTTTAACCTCATAAAATGCCTTTATGTTGAATGTTTTATGTCAATGAAATGTAGATTTAGATTTGTTTGAAATCCTATTTACATCAAAGGGTGGTAAAGCTTCCTTGGTAGAATTAACTTTGTAGGGAGATTTATTCCTTATCTTCCTACCATGGTTAAGCCTCTTACAACTATTCTCAAGAAGAACATGTTTTATACCTAGAAAAATGAAGGGAGAGTCAATTTTGAAGAGATTAAAGTAGCAATAACATCATCTGCTACCCTTATCAATCCCAATTTTGATAAGGATTTCATTCTCTATACCCTTGGAGGTGAATCAAGTATATCAATTATTTTGACACAGCTAAATGATGTAAATGAGGAGCAACCTACAACCTTTTTTAGTGAAGGGCTAAAAGACTATGAAGATAAATATGGTTATGTGGAGAAATAGGTCCTCTCTGTCATAAGGGCCTTAAAGAAGTTTAGACATCTTTTGTCACATAACAAGATCCAACTCCTAGTTCCTCATGTAAGTGTGAAGGACTTTCTTTTAAATAAGGATGTTAATGAGAAGAGGGTTGGATGGATCACTAAGGTCATGGAGTATGACATAGATATCAAGATTACCAAGTTGGTCAGAGGTAAAGGACTATGTAAATAGATGATTTCATCCCAGGAGCCAACTAAGCTTGTTCTAGTTATGGAAAATGTAGAACCAATAGGGGATGAGAATCTAAATGATTAGATACATGAAAAGACAACCTTCTTGTTAGGAGGAGTATATCCACAAAGGTTAGACAAAGATAAAAGAAGGAAATTCATATTACAGTTCACCCCCTTTGTCCTAGTGGATGGGATTATTTTTAGAAATGATTTTAATGGAGCCCTATTGAGATGCATCAACACTAATCAAACTAATAGGTTGGTCAAAGAATTTCATGATGGTCCTAATGGTGGCCATTTCTTAGCTAGAAAAAAATTTATGAATATCATAAGAGTTGGTTATTATTGGCCAACTCTATTCCATGATTGTTATAAAAATGTAAGGAAATGTGAGAAGGGTGCTTTCTTTTCAGGCAAACAGTGATTAGCAGCTCTTCCTCTCCACCCTATTCAGGTTGATCGACCATTTTCCCAATGGGGGATAGATTTTATTAGTCTAATCAATCCACCTTCTAGCTCTAGTCACAAATGGATCTTAGCTTCTATAGATTACTTTACAAGGTGGATAGAGGTAGTATCCTTGAAGGATGTCATAGAGACTTTAGTAGTTGAATTCCTTGGTGAGATTGTAACCAGATTTGGTACTCCTTCAACCATAATATTAGATAATGTTAAGTATCTGTTTGGGACCCATATTATTTCTTGGGCAGTTGACCATGCTATCCATTTGAGAACCTCCTCAAATTACTACCCCCAAGGTAATGGCTTAGTTGAGTCCTCTGATAAGAATCTAATTAGAATCATGAAGAGGACTATTGAGGACAACCAGAGATGTTGGCACACAAAGTTAAAGACTATCCTTTGGGTTGACAAAATTACACCTAAGAGAGTAGTGGAAAATTCACCTTCTATGTTGATGTATGGAAGGGAAGAATGGCTTCCTATTTCAATAGAGTTCCCCTCTCTATAACTAGCCCATCAATTGGAGCTTGTTGAACATGATGTAATGACTGTTTGGATGGAAAAACTAATAGAGATAGAAGAAAAAAGATAACAATCTATACATACATGGGCGTTGGGGGGTAATCTGTAGGTGTAGGGCAAGAATCGAAGGTGAATGATGTGGATGCCTCAAAGGATGGGGACCCACAAGATTTGCTACCTCACCCAGGTGAGAAGATTCCTCCCCTTCACTCGAGTGGTGGGCTGCCTAGGGCCTGGGGGTGTTGGTCAAACCTATTTGAAGTCAAAAAATTAGGTAAGTTGACATTATCGAAAGTCATTGATAAATCAGACAAGGAGAAGGGCATCTTTGCTCTGGAAGTTCCTCAGGAAATTATAGACCACAATATCCTCAGTATGGCGAATACCCTACTGGGAAAATTTGTAGGGCCAAGGCTCAACATTGATGTTGTGAGGATTTTTACTAAAAAAAAATGGGATTTAAAGGGGCATGTAGAGGTGACAGCAATGGCAAAAGGTTTCATGAATTTTGAGTTTTCTTGCTCGAAAGACTTTTCTAGAATCCTATGTGCAGGGAACTGGTCTCTGGGGAGATCTACTTTAATCTTGTAGAAATGGTCTTCCAATCTGGACTTGAATAATGATTTCCTATCCCAGGCTCCAGTATGGATTAGATTCCCAAAATTTCCCATGGAATACTGGCATGAGGATGTCTTTGATGGCATTGCTAGGTCTTTTGGAGAGCTTCTTTCCATTGATCCTATAATGATAGCTAAGAAGAGACTTACCTATGCAAGGATATGTGTAGGAGTGACCAAAGGATAGGATATGCCTCAAGTTATTGAATTTCAATCTCGTTTGGGAAGAAAATTCCAAATGATTGACTATGAAAGTGTGCCCTTTGCGTGCTTCCATTGTAAGAAGGCAGACCACAAGGCTGGATTCTGCCCACTATTCAAAGGAAAGGGAATGGGGGGAAAGGCCCACCCTCATGGTGGGAAGAAAGATGCTCATGTTCCCAAAAAGACTTGGAAGAAGAAAGAAATGCAAGTCAAGAAAAATGGAGAGGTTGAAGAAAAAGCTAATGATCCTGTTACTGACCTCCAAGCTAAACCTCAAGACCTCTAGGTTGTAGTGGATGCACTAGAAGGAGAAGGGAATGAGACAACTAAGGAAAAAACCAACCCTTCCCAAATGAAGGAATCCAAGGATAATCTTGAAGAGGCAAGTTTTTTGGAGTCTCAAATCCCTGAGAGTTCTGAGGAGTTTGATCTGAATCCTTCCTCTGTCTTGGACTCTATTGAGGAACAAAAGGAAGGGGAACCATTCTCTCAAAAATCCACAAACCTGGTTAGTAGGGAACCCCCTGTAATAGTGAATAGAATCTTAGAACAACTATTTGCCTCAACATCGGAACAACTGACCAGGCTAGATGCTTTGTTTGATTTATGTAAAGAAGAAGAAGAGCCACCCTAGATAGAAGTCAGAAGAAGAAAGAAGAACAATAGTCGGGACCCCTCTCCTGCCTCTTCTACTTCAACTAGGAAGCCTTGTCATCAATTAAAGCATGAATATTCTCTCATGGAATGTTTGTGGACTCAATGGAATCCACAAGAAAGAAGTTGTAAGGAATATGATAAGGGATCATAGGCTTGATATTTTTCTTATTCAGGAAATGAAAATGAAGAAAGAAAATCTGGAAAATATTAGATTCAATAGCAACATGAATGGAATTGCCTAAAACTCAGAAGGAGCAACTGGAGGGCTACTGCTATTATTCAATAATAGACATTTCAACATTGTGATAGAGTATGATGAGGATAACATCATTTTCTGTAGAGTACAACATTTGTTAACTAATGAATGCTGGTTTTTAGTGAACATTTATGCTCCCAACAACAAGAGAGACAGAAAAAATTACTGGGTCAAAGTTGGAAAGTTGGTGCAAGCCAGTGACATTAAAAAGGCATTATCCTGGGGGACTTCAACTCTTCACTGGAGGACAAGGAGAAGATGGGAGGATTGCCCCCGGATTGGGAAAGCAAGCAAGATCTTTCCAATTTCATCAATGACCTGGCCCTAATGGATTTGGAGCTCTCAGGGGGTACCTTTACCTAGTCTAACAAGAGAGCTGGTCAGGACTACATTCAGGTTAGATTGGACAGAGCTTTAATCTCCCTGGATTGGTTGCACTCTTTTAGCTATAGATTATCTCTGCTTCCTAGAGTTGGTTCTGACTACTCTCCCATTTCTCGTTCAGTGTCCCCTCTTGAGCCTAGGAGAAATTGCCCTTTTAGGTTCGAGAAAATGTGGACCACTCACCCAGACCTTTTGGATAATGTCAAAAAATGGAGGGGGATTGGTGTTGATGGCTCAGCCATGTTCAGAGTCACCAGAAAGCTCAGAAATGTGAAGAGGATGGTAAAAATTTGGAACAAGTCTGATTTTGGCCATATATTCCATGACAAGGAGGAGTTGTCAGACAATCTATCTATCATCCAAGATAGTATTCAAAAGGAAGGATATAATGAGAGTAACAAGGAGGCTGAGTTGTTGATCCTGTCTAATCTTCATAACATCATCAACAGGGAGGAAAATTTTTGGAGGAAAAAATCTCGAATCTCTTGGCTTAAGGATGGAGATCAGAACATGAAGTTCTTTCATCTCTCCACCCTAAAACATAGGGCTAACAACAGGATCTCTGGAATCAGGAAGGGGCGGGTGGTGTTGTCTGAAGATCCTGTTATCTAGGTTGAAGCGATCTCTTTCTTCTCTTCTCTTCTCTCTGATGACCCCCTACTTTCCAAGGTGGATCAAGAGGATATCATCTCTTGTATTCCTTAGATTATTCAACCCCACCATAATAAACTTCTCTATGCTATTCCTAATGCACTGGAAGTTAGAGAGGCCCTTTTCTCCCTACCTGGTGATAAATCACCTGGTTCGGACAGATTTTTGACCTTTTTCTTCCAAATGTACTGGACGGTGGTTATGGGGGATGTGGTAAAGGTAGTTCAAGAGTTCTTCAGAGCTAGAAGTATTCTTAAGGAGATTAATTCTACCTTCTTGGTTCTCATCCCTAAATCCCTAGGGGTTGACTCTTTTGACCATTTTAGGCCCATCAGTTTGTGCAACTCTTTGTACAAGATTATCTCTAAAGTTCTCACTTCCAGAATTTTGAAAATCCTGCATCTAATCATTTCGCAGAAACAATCGAGCTTTGTTCCTGGGAGACAAATCTTGGACTTAGTGCTGATGGTTCATGAGGTTATTTATTCTTTAGAAGCTTCCAAGCAAGAAGGTATGTTGCTCAAACTGGATCTTTCAAAAGCCTATGATCAGGTGTACTAGTCCTTTCTTGAAAAGGTCCTTCAGGCCTTTGGTTTTGACAATAAAGTGTGTAAACTCATTTCTCAATTGGTGTCTACCACCTCTCTTGCTGTTTTGATAAATGGAGCCCCCTCTAAGTTCTTTAAACCTTCTAGAGGTCTTAGGAAAGGAGGCCCCCTATCACCTATCCTCTTCATTATTTTAGCTGACTACATTGGGAGGCTTATTGTACGTAAAAAGTCTGATGGAAGTCTTATAGGGATTAAGCCTTCTTTGAGAAATGACCCCTTCACTCACCAGCAATTTGTGGATGACACTATTATGGGGGGGAGGCTTCTGTGAAAGAAGCTAAGACTTTGAAAGAGGTTCTTGATACTTACTCCAGAGGGACTGGTCAGTTGATTAATTGGAACAAAAGCTTGACCTTCTTTGTTAACACCCCTAAAGTAAGACAAAGAAAAATTGCTAGAATCCTTGGTTGTGGGGTGGGCTCTCTCCCTTCATCCTATCTAGGACTCCCCTTGGGCTCCTCTCCCCATGACTCTTTCTGGAATGGTATTCTGGATAGATTCAACAAGAAGATGGTTGGATAGAAAGATGCCTCTCTCAGCTAGGCTAGAAAATGTCTTTTGGTCAAATCCACTCTTCAAAACCTTCCCATTTATGCTCTGAGCCTTTTTGGAATTCCTATGAAATTTGCAAAGAAAATGGAGAAAATCCAAAGAGACTTTCTATAGACCGGACTGGAAGGAAAGAAAAGGTACCCTCTTGTTTCCTGGGAGAAGGTCTGCCTCCCCAAGAGGTATGGAGGTATGGGCATCAGAAAGCTTACCCATCTCAATAAGGTGCTTCTTGCAAAACAAATCTGGTGTATCTTCAATAACACTGGTGAATGGAGAGACATTCTGGAAAATAAATACCTCAAAAGACCCTCTCTTCATTTTGCTTTATTCAATGAGGACATCCCTAAAGGGTCGACTATTTGGAATGGTATCCTGAAGGCCAGGGACCTGGCTAAGGCTAGGGTCTCTTGGAAACTAGGCAATGGGGGGGATATTCAGTTTTGGTCTAACAAGTGGTTATGTCAAGGCCCACTTTCTAGCAATCTAGGTTTTTAGAGATGGGTGCAAGAATTTACGAAGCTATATGGGTTTAAAGTAAGCAATTATAGGGTTGGTCAGGAATGGAGAGACCTTTCCCTCATTTCTGAGGACTTGAAACCAATTATGACTATGCTTAACGCTTTGATCCCTAGTAATAATAAGGATAAGGTGGTTTCAAGGGATAATCTCAATGGAAGTTATTTTGTTGCTTTTGGCTACAACTCTCTCTGGGGTTTAAAGGAGAAACCCCCTTGGGCAGATGTCTAGCTCTTGGGCCTCACTCCTAAGATCAACATATTTTATTGGCTGCACCTTCAAAAAAAATTCTAACACAAGATAACCTCATGAAGAGAGGCCATGTTATGCCTAGCAGATGCCCGCTCTGTAAAAACTAGTCTAAGTCAGGAAATCATATCTTCATTCAATGTGACTTTTCTAGGGAGGTGTGGAATTCTCTTAATCAAGAAATGCAGATTCTTTGGTGCTAGTTGGATAACCTCATCGACTTTTTTAGTCATTGGAAAAGCCTCTATAAAATTGCAGGCCGGCAGGATAATTATGCCTGGTTTTTGCCTTACTTCTGTTGGAGTATCTAGAAGGAAAGGAACAACAAAAATTTCAGGGATAGAGAGGAGCCAGCTATAATTTTGGGAAGGAAGATTTTGAAAAACATAAAAGAAAACCTTCAAGTGATGAAGGAGGGGGAAGTTGATATAGGGGACAGGAAGATGGTCAAAGAAAAAGACAGGGATCCCAAGAGACAAGATGCCAGATGGATTCTACCCCCAGAAGGATGGTCAAAAGCCAACTTCAATGGCACTTCTAAGGGCAACCCTGGCCCCTCTGGAAGTGATAGAATTATAAGAAACAATTTTGGGGAGGAGATTGCGGCCTTTTCTCTCGCGCTTGGAACCCAGACCAACCATTTGGCTGAAGCCAGAGTCGCGTGTAGTGTGGTTAAGCTGGCTTTTGAAGCTGGAGTTTCCAAACTTTGGCTTGAAGGGGACTCCAAAAACATAATTAACAATATTAATGGTATCTCCCCTCCCTCGTGGTCGATTGCAAATATAATTGATGAGACACGTGCCACCCTCACAAAATTTGAGAAAGTCCACGTCACTCATGCGTTTAGAGAGGCAAACCCAGTTGCTGACCGGTTCGCTAACAAAGGGGTCGAAGCAGACAAACAGATGATCTAGCATTCCAAAAAAGATATTCCAATGGAGGCTAAGTCACTAATCGAGTTGGAGAAAATCCATGGAAGTATGAATCAATCTAACTATAATCATGTTTAATAAAGAAAGAATGGATGTTGGTATGAGCAATAATATGTTTCTTGGTTTTTGTATTCTCAAGGGATTTTTCCCATCTTTTCGACACATTTGGAGGATCATTATCATTTTCACTCCCTATTGTATCAGAGAGGCTCATGAGAATTGTTGAAGAAAAAATGGACGTCATGACTGGAGAACAGAGCAGAAAGGAGCCGACGGGTGAAGTGGAGAAGTTGAAGAATATGGGCAAAGTCTAGAAAAAACTAGAAAAGGGTAGAGTTGTGAATTTTTTTGAGAAACTCCATAGTTTTGACTTTGAGCTCACCAATATCATGTTGAACTCGTGGAACAATGGCAAGGTCAAGGTGAATGGGGTTTCCTTCCAAATCATAGAGGAGCTGGTTGTGGAGGTCACTGGTATCCCTATGGAGGGTTTCAAATTCTACAAGGACAAGAAACTTTTGTCTAATGCAGTCAAGGAGTTCGTGAAAAATTCTATAGAGATGAACAAGTTGGAAAAGAAAGAGTCTTTCTTTGTGACAGAGACTATAAAGAAGTTACGGAGGTATATTTTATATGCCCTCATTGATTATGTTACCCTAGACCCTAGGTTTGATCGGGTTAGAACTCACCATTTTGTGTTTTTAAATCATTTTCACCATAAGAAAAGAATTTCCATACCCTTTTACCTTCTCACTTCTATGAACAAGGAAATCTCTAGTTTCAAGAAGAAAGCCACTATTAACACTACTTTGCATGAGAGATTATTGCTCCTCATCCATGAGTATTATGTTGAGGATGTTGACGAAGGTAGCTCCAGCTTTTCTTCTGACTCTGATGACATTGAGAGAATTAGCTCGAATGAGGAGAATGTTTCCTCAGGAAAGAAGAAAAAAGGTCAAGCCAAGAAACTATCCACTGCTACAACTCCAGTAGGAAAAGCCCTAGGGATCATGGCCAAGCTCATGCAAAAGAAGGTTATGATGAGGAGGAGGAGGAAATGGATACGAAAGATTCTGACAAAGTGTCAGAGGAGGAGGTGGAAGAGGAGAAATTTGGGAAAAAATGGAAGAGGGAGGTTGTGAGAGTTGAGGAGACTAGAAATCATAGGATAGATGCTATTCTTCTTCCCCTCTCCCCAATCCAGTCTCAGCCTCCTTCGAAGGAAAAAGTGAATGTCATCACTGGTGAGAATGAGGGGGAAGTGTAGGTTAAAAATAGGATAAAGGCTTGGAAAAATTTCAATGCGAGGACTACTACTATGGGGATTTTTAGGGAAGCTATGAACCCTCAAATCCTAGTGGACAACCTAGAGCAGCCTAGGCTCAATGAGCTCATAGACCCAGCTATCCTAGCCATCTCGAAAAACTCAAGGGAGACTGGAATGAACCTTCTAAATAATGCCTACAGTAGTATGATTGACAACTTTAGATCAATCAAATGGCTCTTCCATGAGCTGGAGGAAGTTAGAGAAAGGGTATCCTAGATGGAAAGTATTAAGAATAGATGGAAAGTATTAAGAATAAGACAGGTAATGACAGCCAGGAGGACAAGGAAAATAGAGAAAGCTTAAATGAAAGGAGATTAAGAAATCTTGAAAACTACAACCACAACCTGGCAAGTCAGATGATTTCTCTCCTGAGTTCGATGAATGACAACATCCAATCCCTTGTTGGTAAACTTAAGGACAGGGGCTTGCTGGTGGAGGAGGGAGAATAGAATAGGGATAAGGCTAGGTTGGATGATGACAAGGCCACAATCAGTACTCTCACCAGTATGGATCAGGGCATTGAGAAGGTCCAGGATCAAATGGCAAAGGAGCAGCAAAAGATAATTGAGGCAGCTCAGACTATGCAAGAAATGGAGAAGATAACTAAAGACTAGTTTTCTTGTCTTTTGTCTTCTTGGCTTTTGGCTTTTTGACAGTATTTCTATAGTCTATTTTAGTTTGTTTATTTTCTGGCCTTTCTGTGGGCCTTTGTTTTGGGCTGGGACTTCGGGTCTTCTTTCAGCTGTTGGACCTCTATTTTGGCTAGGCTTCTTTGGCTTATTATCAGCCTTGTTTATGTAAAACTTATGGGTTTCAAGATCCCTTAAAACCTATTTTTCTTATCAAAAACAAGCTATAAATACACTGGAGATTCATTATCAATATGTAGAAAAGAGCTTTGACAAGAGGTCCATAGCTAGGGTTTTTAGAGAGGGAGACCTTGTTCTCAAGTGGGATGTGGACAGAGCCAAACCAAACAAGCACTCCAAATTTGATGCTATCTAGAGTGGGCATTATGTTATCACCATTTGCAAGCAAGCTAATACTTTCCAACTATCCAAGGCCAACAGTGATGTTTGACCAATTAAAATCAATGGAATTTATCTCAAACCCTATTTCTAGTGAGGGTTAGGGTTTTTTGTATATATCAAATTAGTTTCCAATTTTTTCAAGAAGTTTTGAACACAGGTTATCTCTCTGTGAGATTCTAGGTTGTGAAAATTTCTAAGGTTACAGAGAAGATAGAGGCAAAGTTTTCAAACTTTTTTTGTTGCCATGGTTGTGGCTCTTCAGTGTTCTAGTTTTACGAAATAGATTCATGTTTTTTTATGACTTAGTAGTCCAATAGATGCTAAGGTAATTGATCATGTACTTAGTAGACTAGTATCCCATCTGAGTTGCCAAAATTATTAGTCATATTTGATCTACCACCAAAATTTAGGTTTTTTTTGTCAAACATGCCCAACAATCATATTTATTCAAATATTCAAATGGCCCAATCTTATGAAAAATACATTTAAACCTTAGGTTATATTTTATTTCATAAGTCTTTAAATTGGTTTCACATTATTAAGATCCTTATGGGACTGCATCTTCTCAACTGTCCAATATAAAGAAATCTACATTTGTCACATTGCCACCATCAAAAATTTGCATGACCAAAAGTTATAGCGACATAGCGACAAACCTACATGAGGAAAAGTGGGGCCAGTTTAAAGGTTAAGCTACATAGTAAGAAAGGAATCAGGGAAAACTGATGATGTGGGGATACTTAATGGGTCAAAGGTACTAATGAGGATGATTAATTAGGGCTTTGTCATGGTCGTCTGATCTTCTAAGATCAACACACACAACTATGTCTCTAAGGAAAAATGTATGATTTAAAGGCATAGTGAGATAGTGATGACATGACACATAGACATGTGGGTCTTGTTTCCATTATGGGCCACAGGTAATGTTAGATGAGTTGGCACATGGTAATTTTTTATTGGTTGAGGTACTGATAGGGGTCGATACATCTTGGGGACTCTCAGATTGAATGTTAATCAAGCATTGTCATTATGTTGCTAGCCAAAGGTGCTAGGTCATTATCCATGGTGACATAATGATGAGTGGATTTCCTTAGATATCCTTCATGTTATTCTACAACATTTTGAGGTACCTCATCTTGAGACTTATAATGGTAAGGGAGATATTGTAATTGTTAATAATTTCTAGACTATATAGAGTGATTTTTCTCATGACTATAAACTTATAGATAAGTTGTTGTTTATATGGATAAGTTGTTTCCATGAACCTTTAGGGATAGAGCCTTGCAATGATATTTCCCTCTACCTCCTTATTTTATTGATCTTTTTAAACTCTTTCTAGTTATTTCATTGAATAATTTTAGAATAGTATTGTTCCACAAGTTTCTTTAACTAATTTAATGCATCACAAGCATAATGTTAAAGAGAAACTTACTAAATTTATTGGTAGGTTTAAACATTTGTATGCTTATATCTCTTATCCTATTCTTGATCACAATATTTAGGGTATCTTCATTTCTAAATTACAAAAAGATATTGGGGATATAAGCTTCCTTACTGGGTATGCCTTATTTTCATATCTATGCATAATGCTTCACCATTACTAGTTATAAGTGAGTCAACTTGACATCTCTACTTTGAAGGCTCTTATTTCTAGTAATAAGTGTGATGCTGCCAAAAATTCAAACAATGATTCTAAACCTAACCTTTTTCATCATAATCAAGTCAAATACAATTAGTGATCAAGTAGTTACTACATCTAGAGATATGAATACTTTTTCCTTTGTATATCATCCTAATCATCAGTATCCTCAAATTTCTAAGCCTTTGTTTGAGGTGATTAATAAATTGATTAAAGATCATGTCCTTAACCTTCCTACTATTCATCCTATTGATCCTAGTAAACCTTTTCCTAAGTCTTTTGATTCTAATGCTTTATGTCAATATCACCATCAACTAGGTCATGATACTAAAACTTTTTATGGTCTGAAGAATGTTATTTAGGACCTTATTTATTCTAAGGCTATTTTTATTAATGGTCAAGTTAATAACATGAATAAGTTTGTTGTGCCACCTAATCATAATTTGAACACTTATATTAATCCTCTACCTTCTCACCTAGTGAATGTTATTAATCAACCTTCTTCTTCTTATCACCATATTGATTATGATGATAATATAAAAGAAGAAAATAATGTCTTTGATAATATTGAGTTAGACTGTCAACCTCTGATTTCTTATCCACCTAAGCCTAAAAAAACACTTCCTATCATTACCTTTAGTTAGTTTGATATGTTTAAGATACCTTATGGTCCTCTTTACATCATTGTTAGAATTGTTCATATTACTTCCCATGGTACTTTAGTTTATCCTTCCTCTGATGCAAATATTATCACCAAAGAAATTTTTTTTAAGAAATGATTTTATAGAGACACTTAAGATTCAACTCCTATTTGGATTCAAACTTGTAATGGTTTTCTCTATTGACCTCAAGGTTCTATCACTTTACCTATTGAACTTTTAGGCAAAATTGTTTATACTACATTTATTATTATTCCTACTTTTGATCAATTTCAAGTTAATCTTGGCATTCCATGGCTTTCTTCCGTGCAAGTTATAGCTTCTCCTATTCATAGATGCCATAAATTTCATCATTATGAAGACAATATTACTATGAATCATTCTCTTTATAAACCATCACATCCTAGAGATTGTCCTAATTTTTATTAGCCATATCATCATGAAAAAACATCTACTCATCCCAATCATCTCTATAGAAACTATCAAAGACATAAAGTAGCTAAGATTATAGAGTTCAGTCTTCCTTAGGGTTGTTCACCTGTGCCTATTTTTCCTACTCCATATGTTCCTTCTACTTCTTCCTATATTCCTTCATCTCAACCCATTGATGTTTCTTCTTTAGAACCTATGATTATTGATCTTATTCCTCCTATTATCCCTCATAAGAATATTTGTAACCAACATTCTCATTAGAAATCACAAGAAATTTCAAGATGAATCTAAGTCTAATGCTCATTCTTTTTCTTCTCAACTTACACCTTCATCTCAAATTTTACCTTCCTTTGATCAGAATATGCATGTGTCTTTGGAGGAAGCTACACAAGGTAATTATTTACACGATGATTCTCCTCATATTTTATATATTTTTAAATCTAGATATGAAAGACACTTTAGATGATAATAGTGATGAATATTTACTTATTATGGATAGTGATTTTCCTAACATGTTTTCTGTGTAGCTTACAATCACTCCTAGTAATGAGCATAGTGAGTCTCAAAATCCTTTCTTAGAACTTTCTATGATACCTACTATTATGGTTTTGATTCCTCTAATGGGCGTCATCCTTCCCCTACCTTTTTAGACTAAGATGGGAGGCAGGGGGGGAGGACATGAAATGCTTCATAGTTTTTAGTGTTTTTGTTTGTGTTACTACCATGTTGTGTTTTGTTCTTTTTCTTTTGATTTCTTTAGACGATGCTTGTTTCTCTATTGAGCTCATTAGGATAAAGAAATCATCGCGTCATTATTTTATTTTTATATATTTTCTTCTATATGTTTTTTTTATGTTGTGTTGTACCTATGCTATTATTCATACTAGTGGTCATGTCTAGTCTTCTTAGTCTCTTATAATATGGTAGAATTTATTCTTTATAGTCTCCATGTTAGCATCCCAATAAGACACTTATTTGTATCTCTTTTCTGTGTTTTCCTCCATTGTGTCATACTTTTTCTTCCTTTGGGGAATGATATTATTTTCATACATGACATAACATTGCATATTATCATATGATATTACTAACCCCTTAGCTAGTAGATCCATTTTGTGCTCTATATTTTTGTTGTGCTCATTTCTCTCGATATGTTTCTCCTCTTTGGGGCATCTCATAGTGGAAATTTTCTTTCGTGGATGCATGTAAACTTCTATTAAATCTATTTCTCCCACTAAGGTGTTTGTAATCATTTTAGTGTGGGGCCATACACTCCAGTCATCCTTTTTTCATGGAATAAAAATATGCATTTTAGGTATAGTTTGGAGTACTTCAACCCCAGTGATATCTTGGTATAATTTCTAAGTTATACTCAAATCTATGCATTGTTATTTCATTATTTGCCTCACTCTTTTTATTTTTCTTTTTCCTTTTAGTTTCCAAGAGCTATGGATAGTTCCTAGGGGCTTCGTCTCTTCTTGGATCTCTCTCTAAACTATTGATAGTTTGGGAGGCTTGGTCCTTTTTTTTACCCTTCTTTTGACTACAAATAATTAGCGCAGGTCTTTTTTTGATCCCGTAAGGACACATAAATCCTTATGCCCAATTCACTTTTTGATTCTCCTTTTTAGGACATGGAGTTCTCTTGAATTTGGATCCCTCAATGGACTAACTAGCATGCTACACACACTTGCTAAACCATTTACTTAATATTCAATGGATTGAATATTATGCCACACACACTTGCTATATTATTCAATGTCATGCCCTTTTGCAGAGATCTTTTCCCATGGTTCTTTCATTTATTTGTGTGGTTCACAATAAGGCACACAAACATTATTAGGAAAGAAGCTACACTCTTTTTAGTTTTGTAGTGTTTATCTCTCTTATTATGATTCAAGATATGACAAAGACTAAAGTCTATTGTAGGCATGATGTTTTTTTCCTCCTTAGTCATGATATGATTTTATCTTTTTCTCTACTTTACTATGGGTTTGAGGAAACTTATACTCTCACTAAATTGGGGGATAAATGTACAATTTTAAAATGGATGCACTTTTCTTTTAAGACCTTTTAAGACCCCTCTTCATGATTTCAACTTTAGACCATGGATGTTATTTTTCTTGTTCCTCTTCTCTCTTCCATCTTTGCACCATATCCTTAAAGCATCAACCCTAGCTTTCTGTGGTAGACCTATTTTCCTAGACTAGGTCAAACTAATTTGATCTAGTCCTCCTAGGTTGACATAGTCCTAAACTAGGTCAATTCAAGTTGACCTAGTTTGTGGATATTATAGATCTTAGGGCCCAAAAGTCCTCAAGGGTTTAATTAGCTTATGACTATTATCCAATTATATTGTTTCCCATGTAAAAAATCATATATAAGGTGACTTGGAGGCTTCATTTTCATATCTCATTTATATTATATCTCAAGATCATTCATGCACTCAAGCTCTTTTTCTCTAGTGAAGAGTTTCCCTTTGCATTCAAGGAGTTCAAAAATTCAAGCCTTTTTCAAGAATTCAAGCAAGGATATTTCTATCTAGAATTGATGAATCCTTTGTGAGATTTTTCTCTTCTAGTTCTAGTATATTTTTCCACATCAAGGGAAGAGATCTACATTGAAGTATTTATCTTCTTCTTGATGGGGACACAACCCAAGACAAAATGAATGTAATAGGAAAAGGGAAATATTATTATGAGAAGTGATATGTAATTACATCTTGCACAAAAATAAAAGACTCCATGACATGCCCTATGGGCTTACAATGTTATTAGATTCTTGAGAAAACCCTTCTCACAATACCTTCTCCCAAACTCCACCAAAAACTACCTTTACAATGCCATAAATGTACTTAAGTAAACCAAATTAGGTTTAGGGTTAGGAATAAATTTTAGAATATGCCATTTGGAATCCACCACCAAAATAGAAGGTTCTAGAAAACACATCAAAAGTTGGTGTAAAATTAGAAGAATCTAGAAATGGTAGTCCAACTTTCGGGAGGGATAACTTTTGATCTAGGACTCCAATTGATGAACTGTTTACATTTCTAGAAATCTCTCCAAGCACTCTATAGACCTACTCATGAGCTATGCTCATACCCAATTTTTTGGGCATGTACAAGGCCATTTAGTGTCTCAGATCTAGCTTTGAAGTGCTATTAGGAGGTCTCTAGGCAACTTAAACTATAATAACTTTCAGGCCTTAAAGCATTTTGACCTGATTCTTTTTATGGAGTACTTTAAATTACAAGTATAATAATCCCTATAACTTACACTCTCTAACTCATTATAATTATGTCTCAATTACAAAATAACCTATTTTCTACATTGGCATGTATCCCAAGGTACTCAAAAGCTCTAACCTAGAAAACCAATAGTGGAACTATGAGAGTTTGGATCTTTATTAGACCCAAATGGATATCCAAAAATGAAAACACATTAAATAGAAACTAATATTAAGCATTTTTAGGGTGATACAAAATTTCCCTTACACCACTAGATGCTCCTACATCAGATACCTAGGGTAGATTGAAAAGTGACCCTGTCACTTTACAGTTGGTAGAGGAAAACCCAAATGGGCAACCTACATTGCAGATATCCAAGTTGATTCTTCTATTGGTCATCCTTTCAACTTCACTAGGTATTCTTCAAACTACCTATTTCTGGTACTCTGACCCACATGACTATCCAAAATTTCTTCAATCTCTTCCTTCATAGAAGTGGGAATTGGACATAGCTCCAACATCAACTCCTCATTTGCACCATCATCATGATATTATGTTAAGTTTTCAATATTGAAAATAGGAGAAATGTGAATCCCATCTAGCAACTCCACCTCATATGCATTCCCTGAATCATGTTTCTTCAAAATTTTGCAGGGGCCAAAATTTCTTCATCTTCAACTTGTTGTAGGTATCCACAAGAAATCATTCCTTCCTCAAACATACCATAACCTGATCTCCAAATTGGAACTCCTTATGTCTCCTCTCTTGATCTTCCCTAGCCTTGTATTGCAGGTTTATCTTGGTAATATGTGTTCTCACTTCCTCATGTAGGTTCTTGACATGTTCAGCAAAGTCTTCTACCTCAACACTTGTCCTCTCCCCTTGCTCTATCTTCCTCAGCTTTGGTGTAGTCCTTGGACTACTCCCATACAAAATTTGGAATGGTGATCTACCAATACTCCTATGTACATAATTATTGTAAGAAAATTCTACTTGTGGTAGAATCAAATCCCATCCCTTAGGCTTATCTCTTACTAAACACCTCAGTAAATTGCCCAGACTCCTATTTACTACTTCTATTTGTCCATCAGTCTGCAAATGATGTGTAGAACTAAACTTCAATTCTGTCTTCAACTTCTCCCACAAAGTCCTCTAGAAATACCCAACAAATTTAGTATCTTTTTCAAAAATAATACTTTTTGGGAGACCATGTAGCCTTACCACCTCTCTAAAAAAGAAATCTACAATATGCACTGCATCATGAGTCTTGTGGCATGGAATGAAATGTGCCATCTTGGAGAACCTATCGACCACCACAAATACTGAGTCATTACCCCTTTGTGTCCTTTGCAATCCAAGAAAAAAATCCATACTTATGTCCTCCCAAGGCTTTGATGGAATAGGAAATGGTTGATAGAGTCCAGTATTTTGACTAAATCCTTTGTCTATTTGACATACTTGACAACTCTATACAAGCTTATTCACATCTTGTGACAGTTGAGGCAAAAAATAATACTCTCTAATAATGGAAATGGTCTTATCTCAACCAAAGTGTCCTACCATCCCTCCACTGTGCTTCTTCTTGATGAACTTCTCCCTTATGGAACTCCTTGGAATACACAATTGACTTCTCTTGAACAATATACCATCATGAATCATGTAATCTAGCAACCTAGTCTTGTCTAGAGTAACAAGCTCTTTACAAGCCTTCTAAGCCTCTACAAAGTTAGGATCCTTAGATTACAAATTCTTGAGTTCATCAAACCCAACCACTTCAACTTGCATTACTTTCAGCAACAATTGTCTCCTTCTTAATGCATCTAGAACCCTATTAGACCTTCTACTTCTATTTTTTTAATACAAATGTCTAGCTTTCCATGAACTCTACCCATTTTAAATGTCTTTGATTCAATTTACCTTAGCTATTTAGGTACTACAATGCCTAGTGATCAATATACAAAAAAAAATCTTTTGGCAACAAATAATGCCTCCATTTCTTTAAAGCTTGAACTATTGCATAGAAATCCTAATCATAAACAAAATATTTCTTCTTTTCATCATTCAATTTTTCACTAAAATAGGCAATAGGTTTACCTTCTTGGCTCAACACAACCCAAATAGCACTGTCACTAGCATTGTAATCCACTTGGAACACTTTTTTGAAATCAAGAAGTGCCAATATAGGTTTCTCTATCACCTTCTTCTTTAGCAATTCAAAATTCCTTGTAGTTTTTGTAGTCCACTTGAACTCTTTTCTATCCCTCCTCATTTTTTTAGTTAGGGGTGCACATGTATTACCAAAATTCCTAATGAACTTTCTATAAAAACTAGCTAGACCATGGAATGACCTCACCTCAGTGGCAGACCTTGGAGTAGACCATTCCAAGATGACCTTCACCTTCTCTAAGTATATTTTGAGACCCTCAACTAATACAACAAACACCAAATAGACTAACTCCCTTTTGACAAAGCTGCAGTTCTTCAAATTAATCAACAATTTCTCTTCCCTCAACCTTTCAAGGACACTATGAATGTGCAATAAATGTTCATCCAAAGACTTACTAAAAATAAAAATATCATCTAGATAGACAATAACAAATTTTCACAAAAATTTCTTTAGTACCTCATTCATGAGCTGCATGAAGGTGCTTGGTGCATTGGTCAGTCCAAAGGGCATGACTAACCACTCATATAGACCCTCGATCTTGAATGTAGTCTTCAACTCATCTCCCTCTTGTATCCATATCTGGTGATAGCCACTCTTGAGATCTATCTTTGTGAAGTATTGAGCTCCACTCAAATAGTCCATAAGATCATCCTTTCTTGGCAAAGAAAATTAGTACTTGATCATTATTCTATTTATAGCCCAAGAGTCTGTACACATTCTCCACTCTCCATCCTTCTTTGGTGCTAGCACTATAGGTACTACACATGGACTCAGGCTCTCTCGAATCAAACCTTTCTTCAAAAGCTCCTAAACTTGTCTATTTAGCTCCTCAATCTTATTAGGAGTCATCTTATGAGTAACCTTGTTAGGAAAACTAGCTCCAGCGACTAAATCTATTTGATGATGGATTTTCCTTATTGGCAGAAACCCTTTTGGAACATTATTAGAGATCACATCTCCATACTCACTTAATAGACTTGAAACTTCAAGTAGAATTTCACTACTACCTTCCTTATCTTTCCTAGGAATTAAAGCATAACACATATGTTGATGTTTGATGCCATCCAATAAATTTCTTCCATCAACAAGACATACCCTAGCACTACTACATATCTTTTCACCCTCGTTTATCAACAACTTTAATTTTTTATGAAATCCATCCTTTGTCAAAGAGTATGTATTTACATGACCATCATGTACAACATGCTTATCAAACTAACACAACCTTCCCAATAATAAATGACAGACATCCATTGGAATTATGTCATAGAAAACCTTGTCATGGTAACTCTCAATCTTGAACTTTACCAAACATTGCTCACTAACTAGGACCTTATGATCATCTTGTACCCAAGCAATTTGATAGGGTTGGGGGTGTTTCTCCCTCTTGAGTTTTAACTTTGAGACCATTTCTTCTAACACTAAGTTGTTAGTGCTTCCACCATCAACAATCACATCACAACATTTACCCTTGCACTTGCACCTAGTACAAAAAAAACTCCTCCGTTGTCTAGGTTCAGTCTCACCACTTAGTAAAACCCTTTCATTAACTAGAACCTCTCCTCCTTCTACATCTTCTGAATATGATGATTATGCATGAATTGTGGGCCTTGAATCCTCACATACACTTCAAAATGGTCATTATCTAAAAGATTATCCCAGAATGAATATGAAACTATTCACCCGAGTAAAATCCAACAGTGTGACCTGTTGCATTCTAACTAGAAGGATTTTTCCTTTACTCTTAGAACAAGAAGCGGGCAACCATACCTCTAGAATGAAGGGTTTTAAGCTATATGCGATATGCAAGATTAATCTAGATGAGAATGCATTGTTAAGCTGAGAAATGAAGAAACATATTATGCTAAATTGTTGCATATTAAACTAGTATGAAATTGATATGCAAGAATATTAAGCTAAGAATACAAGAGAAAATGAGTATATATTTCAGCATAAGCTCAATGCAAATTCCAATTTTCAACCTTCGTAGTGAGGAATGGTGATCTTCTTAAATAGAATCCAAGAGGTGAGTGACGATCAAGATTAATTAGAATGGACAATCAAGATTGAAGAGGAGACTCAGTCATAATGGAAACTTCCTCATGAAAAGGAGTTAATTGGTTGCCTTTGAGTGATAAAAGGAGTTAAATAATTTAATTCCTTTTTTGATTCTAGTTCACCCAAAGTTTCCATTTTTGAACTAAAGAGAAGATTTTGGAGAGAATATTTAATTTAATAAAATAGAATATAACCTCATAAATGGATAAACTTTAATTAATTGAATAATTAAATTCAATAATTAAAAAGAGGAGATATCTTATTAAATCAAATTTATTTAATTCCTTTGTACATTAGCTAAGGAGGTCATTTTAATTTAATTAAAGTATGAACACTTATAATTAAATTAAATTAAAACAATAGCTTTTTTATAGCTAATTTGGGTCAATATTTAGGAATTAAATAAATAGTGTGATTAATGCAAATTAGGGTTTTCTAAATTTAACACCTAGGTCAAGTAGCAATTATTATAATTAGAATTTCCTAATAAAATAGGATGTAGGGATTATTGAATAAAATAAAATTGGTAAATATGGCAATGTGCCAATTTTGGGTATTACATTTTGCCCCTCTTTGAATGAATGTGTGAGTAACACATTCAACTCAAAGAAATTAGAAGTATGATGCAAAGATCAAGAAATTTGATTGGTTCTAAAATTGATGATATGGAGACCAATTGATAATATTTTAAAGGTTATCTCTAGAACAGAGCTTAATCTTAAGGAACCTAGATAGAACACCTAGATACCTAGATTGATATGCTTTCAAAGATTATCTCTAGAATGGAGCTTAATCTTAAGGAATCCATATAGAACATCAAGATACTTAAATTGATAAGCTTTTAAAGATTATCTCTAGAATGGAGCTTAATCTTAGAGAATCTAGATAGAGTACCTAAATACTTAGATTAATAAGCTTTTAAAGATTATCTCCAAAATGAAGCTTAATCTTAAGGAATCTAGATAGAACACCTAGATACCTAGATTGATAAAAGAGATAACAACACCTATCATGAGTCATAGAATCATCCCCAGAATGAGGCTTGATCCTCACGAGTCAGGGTTTAGACTATCTGGATACCTGTCCATCAAACTTTGACAAGAATTGTTATAAGATTGATCAACTAATGAAAAAATAAGATAGATGACAAATGATGAAAGATAGAGGGGAAAAGATGCCCCAAGTGATGAGGACATAAGATTTAGATTGAGTGGAAGCTAGTTTTGAAAGATATAATGATGTAATTATCTTGCCCCTTCAGAAGTGAAATCAAAAGATGACACAGTAGAAATATGATGTAGAGAAGTATCTCAAGAGATACTATAGAAACTTGAGATTCCAAAGAATATAGAAAATATCTAAAAGATTTGAAGAAAATTTGGAGTTGATTTGGAGTGACTATGAGGTCCAAAAGACCAAGTTTGACCAATGTTGACCAAATTTGACTATAGTTGATTTTTTCCAAAAATTTAAAAAAATTTGAAGAAAATGTGGTTTGAAAAGATTCTAGGATTCACAAAGAATCATAAAAATTGGACTGCACAAGCATTTGATTGTGTAAGTCCCAAAAATTTAAAATGTGATGTTCAGCTACTTCAGTGTGTCAGATTTTGAATTCAATCCTGAAAATGGATCTAGAGTAGCCAAATTAGCCAAGAGGGTGATTAATTGATAATTTGTGTAGTCATGAAGAAACATGATACTTTGAAGAAGTTGACAATCCATCATCACGAAGGAAGAGAGTAAATCAGTTATCAAACGATGTGCTTATGCAAATGTAGCCCTATGTTAGATGCAACCCTAAGTCTGGTTACCAAGCTTCAAAAATTATCATCACTAAGCATGTAGAAAATCCTAGACATCATACAACCCCCACTAACATTGCAATCATAGGAATATGAATAGGACATCTACTCTAGTTTTGTTGAGATTAAATGTAAGCATTCGAGGCACAATAAGCCAAAATGACTAGAACATTTGATCCTTTTAATGTAGCAACTTAACATAAGCATCAAAGCATAAATGCTAGGATGACTAGAATGTTTCTTGCATGTAGACACACCAGACACATGAGAGATCCTTTTTATGCTAAGTAATCAGTAAGTTTTCTGTCTACAATGACCCTTGCATTCATAACCTGATACAAAAATGTGCTAGATATACTTGCAGTGACCTGTATGTTCACTTAGCAAGATGAGTATCAAAATTTACTGTAGCATAAAGATTTCATTCCAATAAGAAAAAAAAAGAACCAAACTCAATGAAGAGTTTGTATCAAGGGATTCTAGGTACACACGGCCATCCAGTACGAGATGGAGGCTCTTATAGTGGACACCCCATTTATATAGATGCATCAGATCATTGGAACTAAACCATAAATAGAAAGAAAAGAAAAGATCATGCCCCCAAACTTTTCTTCTCTACTCAAAAGAGACATCATCAAGTTGCTCAAAGAGACATGATAAAGTGAAAGCAAAACAAACAAAGAAAAGCTTAGCATATCCCAAGAAAATTTATCATTTTAAATTCATTTTCTGTGTTATAGGATTGATGTCAAGTGTCAATTTTCATAACATGTTTGAAAGAAATCTCTTTAGTAGGGTGACAATAGTAGATAGATATAGTTAGAACAATTGGTGACTGAAGTCAAAGAGGAATCTTTAGTAAGAAGAACCTTGGTAGGAATTGAGTAACAATAGATAGATAGTTAGAACAACTAGTGACTGATGTGAGAGAGATCTTCCATGAGAGGAATCTGAAAAAGTGACAGAAGTGATAGTAGGTAGACATAGTTAGAACAACTAGTGACTGATGCAAGAGAGATATTCTATGAGAGGAATCTCAAAAAGTGACATGAGTGGTAGTAGGCACACATAGTTAGAACAATTGGTGACTGATGTGAGAGAGATCCTCCATGAAAGAAATCTCAAAAGTGACATGAGTGATAGTAGGCAAATATAGTTAGAACAACTGGTGATTGACATAAGAGAGATCATCCATGAGAGTAATCTCGAAGTGACACTAGTGAGAATAGGAAGACATAGTTAGAAAAACTAGTGACTAGCATGAAAGAGATCTTCCATGAGAGGAATCTCTAAGTGACACTAGTGATAGTAGGCAGACATAGAACAATTGGTGATTGTCCATGTAAATAATCTTGAAAAATGACACTAGCGATAGTAAGTAGATGTAGTTAGAACAACTGGTGACTATCACAAGAGAATGTCCATGAGAGTAATCTCAAAAAGTGACACTAGTGATAGTAGGCAAGTACAGTTAGAACAACTAGTGACTATCATGAAAGAGACTCCTATGACATTGTAGGGTGTTGCCCCCAAGTTATGACAAGATTGAATCCATGGATATATGAGTAAAAGTAACAAACTAAAGTAGGAAAGCAACTGTACATGAGCTTGAAGATGCACTATAAGATATAGCATTAGGAGCAAGAGGTGCCTATTTACCAAGATTTCACCTTCTTGGTAGAAATTATATTTTTGCTACCATGATGTTTTTTTCCAAGTTTCCATTAATGACACTTTTTTTTCAAATTTTTTTTTTGATTTTTCCTCTTTTTAATTTTGTTTGTATTTTTGAGTTTTTCAAATGTTTTTGGTATTACCAAGGCACCTATTGTTAGGTTTTCACCAAGGTAATTTTTTTTTTAGGACTTTTTGCAATTTTTAGATTTTTTCAAGACATTTAGATATATATAAAGAACTTTTAAAACTAGATCAGCTATAGAACTGCTTCAAGTGTAGAGTGTTGATGGGATCCTTGAGCACCTCTCCCTCAACTATAGAAAGTTGCTAAGCACCAAATTTGAACACTATAGTGACTATGTAGGGACCAAGCCAGTTGGATTTGAACTTCCCATTTTCTACCCTTTGTTGTTGATTCTTAGATGTTTCTCTTAGAACAAGATCACCCAATTGGAAGTTGTGTGGCTTAACTTTCTTATTGTAACTTCTGGACATATGGTGCTAATAAGCTCAAAGATGATCACATGCCATTTGTTGATGTTCATCTAACAATACTAGCTCTTGAAGCCAAGATATTCTATACACATTGTTAGTAATGAGGCCCTTCATGGAGATTCTCAAAGTAGGAATCTCAACCTCAATGGAGAGCATAACATCTACTTCATATACTAAAGAAAAGGGTGTTGTACCTATTAGAGTTTTGATACTCATTTTGTAAGCCTATAAAGCTAGATTAATCTAAAGATGCCAGTCTCTTCCATATTTTCTAACTATATAGTGCAAGATCTTAAGGATTTCCTTGTTGGATGCCTTTGCTTGACCATTACCCTGGGTGTAATAGATAGAAGACTAGTTTTGTATAATTCTAAACTTCTTGCATAACTCCTTAAGATCCTTGTTTTTAAACTATCCTCCATTGTCAATAATAATGGAGGAAGGTACACCATACTTGCATATGATGTAATTCATGATGAAAAGAGCTATAGTTTTGCCATTTTCTATAGAGAGAGGTACTACCTCTACCCACTTAGTGAAGTAGTCGATAGTTATAATAATGAACTTATGCCTATTTGAAGAAGAAGGGTGAATCTGACCCACAAGATCAAAGGCCCATTGTTGGAATGGCCACAACATGATAGATGGAAGTACCTCCCTAGCTGGAGGATGAATCAAATTCCCATGGAGCTGGCATTGTTTATAGGACTTAGCATATTTTATTTCCTCTTGCTCCATATTTGGCCAATAGTAACCAACCCTAATAAGTTTACAAGATAGTGTCAAGTCGTTAGAGTTAGATTTGCAAATGCCCTTGTGGACATTGATTAATGTGTGTTTGGACACATCAAGTTCTAGACACCTAAGGAGTGTTCCATCGAAACCTCTCCTAAATAAGTCATCAATAATAATGACATACCATGAAGCATTATGGATAAAGTGATATTTTTCATTCTAGATTAGACCATTTGGAATCATTTGGTCACATAGATACGAGTATATATGGTGGTAGCAAGATGAATCATGTCCTATAATAGAACAGATCATCTAAGATTTAGGGGTATCATAAGCAAGGTAGAGTAATGTTTCCACCAGAAACTCATGTTGAAGATCATTTTCGAGCATTTTTAACAAGGAAGCAAGAGTAGCCATGGCATCAACTACTTTGTTGTCTACTTGAGGAATTTTTGGAAAAGTGATATGAGAAAAGTATTTCTTCATGTCATCTACCATGCATTTATAGGATCAACTTCTCATCCCTTGTCTCATATATGTCATTGAACTAATTGATTATGAGCTATGAATCACAAAAGATGGTCAATTGATCTACTCTCCATTCAATTGCCATCTTCATGCCATTAATGAGAGCTTCATATTCTGCAATGTTGTTCATACAAGAAAACACAATCTTGTATACCAAATCATTGTTGTGTGAAAGAACTGTGAAATACAACAAAACCATCAAAAAACATCACCCAAGTTTTGTGTGTAAGCATTAGAATTGATTCATTAGGAAAATCAATGTGCAGTAGAAGAAGACTTTGCATTGGTGCCTCTACTAATTGATCAGCAATTGCTTCTCCTTTGATAGCTTTTTGTGGAATGGTGTTGAGGGCATTCAAAGGGATGATGACCCTCTTCATTGCAATGAAAATAGGTACCATAGAATCCTCCTCTTTATGAACCTTGTCCACATCCTCTACCTCTTCCTCTTCTATCTCCAAAGTTTTCATCATAGGAGTGGTTAAAACCCTCATTCCTCTAATTTTGGGTAGTACCCACATCTCCATTTTTCTTCTGGTTCTCATTTTGGCCTCCAAATGACCTACCACCACCTCTTCCTCCTTGAATATGCCCTCTTTTCCTTCCATCAAACTTTTTTTAAAACTTCTCCTCAACTCGCAAGGAAAACTAGTATGCCTCTTCATTGATAGTCATTCTAACCAAACTTAACTCCTCCTAAATGCTAGGTCTTAACCCACTAAGGTAATGAGAAACCTTCTCCTTGTTTGTTTTTGTATGCCTCACCCTAATAAGGACTTGGTTAAATTCCTCTATGTATTCCTGAACATATTTTCCCACATGCTTTAATCCTTGCATCTTCTTGAACAAATCAAACTCATAATCAATAGGAATGAACTGCTTCTTTAGTTTGTCCACCATGCATTCCCATTGTAGTGCCTCTCATGTTTGCAATCTATACCTTGTCTATTTTGATTCGAGAGATACTTGATACTCTTATTATATGTACTTTGAGATGACCTAAGGCTTGGATGTTATACTTTGATTCAATACCATAGATTCTTTACTGCTATGCTATTCAATTTATCATATTTTCATGTTGATGTTTTTTTGAGATGACAGTAGATCTATGATGATATCTGGTTTTATGGTTTATTGGACATATTTGTTCGTTATGTTATGTGATGGATTTTATGCTATGGTGAATTACTTCATTCATGTATCTTTACACTTTCTGTGAATGTGAGTGGTGTAAATGGATTAATTAGTCATTTAATTTATTAATTTCTTTGGCTATTATATTAAATGCAATTGCACTTGATCGTGTATTTTAGTGTGCACGATATAAATTCTTGGCAATGGCACATGGAGTTAGTGATTCAGCTATTCATATTTTACCAATGTTGTCCCTGTATGGTTGACGTATACTTATTTTAATTATTTTAATTAAACCTTTCAATGATTAGTACATCTGAACTCATCTATATTATGTGATTAGACCAGTAAGCATGTCTGTGCATTTAGAGGTTCACTTTGTCACAAAAGTGTTAAGTGATTTTCTATAATTTTAGGTTTTTGAGATTTAATTCTTTTCATTTTTTATTTTTGGAAGCTTTTTCTTAGGTGAATTTTCATTACAAAAAATAGCCTATTTTCATTTGGGTTGATTTAGATTCTAGCTACTATAGTTGGCTATTTGCCCTAATCAACTATTCACTCAAAAAGTGAATAAGTGTTGTAAGAGGAAATTAATTCCTACTTTTTCTAATTTGGATTTTAGATTTTTGAGAATCCTTTTCTGAGGGATTCAATTTTTGTTCATTCTAGGAGTTGTGAGTGTGGAATCTTTGTGAGGTTGGTCTCGTTGGATTCAGTTTGGGTAAACCTTTCTTTGTAATGATTTTTGGTAGATTCAACATGCATTTTATTTTATTGTGTGAGTTTCAGTTTCAACCCCTTTTGTTGTCAAGTAGGGCTTTCCCATTTATTTATTTTTCTCCATTTTAACTTCTATTTCTTGTAGTAGTATGTTAGGAGGCTGAGAACTAGTGTTCCCCTCCATTTCTACTTGCTAGTTCTACTCAGTTGGTTAGGTATGAACATTTTCCCTATTTTTGGGATGGGGGTTTGGGTTTTGGAGTAATTATGCTAACCATTTTTGCATACAGTGTTTGAATTCATTTATTTTTGGCTTTTTGGAGTTTTTACACCCAAAGTCCAAATGGTTTTTAATTTCAAATTTTTTTCAAAATTTGGGGTTTTTACCTCATTTTGTGTGCTACCCTATTTTCTTAGGTTTTCTTGGCATGAGTTTGGTCATGGACCTTGGTGATCCATTTGGATTTTAGTTAGACCTTTATTGCATTTTTATATTGCATTGGGATGCATGTCACATCCATCCTCCGATGACTATTTTTGGTTGAGTGATATTTCCTATATTGTGTTGTCATCTAGTCCTTGTGTTTGATCTTTGTGATGGTGGTGCACCACACATGAGTACATGTGCATACACTTGTTAGGTGACTTGTGAGTCCCGATCTTCTATGGTACTTCTAAAATTTGTGATCATTGGGATTGGGTTGGGAATCTACATGCCTATGAGCACTCATCATTGGATGACTATGGGTAAGAAAGAGTAGCATATGGAGGGGGCTTCTATCTCACAACTTGGTGACCTTAGTCCCATAGGGTTGGCAGAGGAAGTTTTAATCAAGTGATAACTAAGTAAAACATTGAGTGGTAATAAAATTTAAGATAATAAATGTGTGTATGGGGCCCTCTGTTGAGGAGTTGAAATTCATGATCTGAGCTTGGACTTGTTGATGCCAAGTGACTCTCCATGATGTCAGCCCCTACTTAGTAGCCCATTGAGTGTCTAACCAAGACTTGTAGTTTTTCATTGTCTTTGTCTTGATTTCAATCATCATACTACCTAGCATTTGTGTTAGCCATGGATGTTTATTTTGCATGTGTTTGTGGTTGGATCATTATCTCCATCAGCATGGTAGGTGTGGACCTACAGGTGCCATGTGTTTGGAAGGCATAGCTACCTTCACCATTACTAGGGACTGGTGTATAGAGATGGTCTTTTGCTATAACATGACTATTGTTGGATGTTGTCACTTGGTACTTCAAGTTTTGGAGTATGCTTTCATTGGAATGCTTGTTTATCATGTTTAAATGATGTTATTTATTGACACATTTCCTTACTTTGATGATTAGCACGTGATAGGTGATGTTATCTACTTTGTAGGATTATCTTATGCTTTCTACTAGCATGTTATATTTCTTTATGCTTATTATTGTAGCATGTTTAGTAGTGATGTCCCTATTATGATAGTACCAATGATCTGATCGGTGACTTAGGATGTTACATGTAGGGGATGGCTAGGACGCACGATGGTCTTATGATGCTATTGATGGTTGGGAGGAACCATGCATTTAGTTTTCTTTGCTACTTATTTTCATGTTATTTCCATTTAGTATGATGTTACTTTCAGTAATCTACGATATTTCCCTTCTATTCTTTTCCTTCATTATTTGGATAGACATTTAGATGCTATTTCTAGCTTTCTATCTTTCAATATTTTATTTGAGCATTATGCTTCAAAGTGTGGATCTAGTACTCCTTGGTGTGGAGGATTTATTTTTCTAAGTTTTCATCCTTTTTGTTTTGGGTGTTTTATTACAAATCCTCATGCAAAATTGTGTTTCCTCATGCTAAATCTTACCTTCTCACACAAGAAAGTAGGATCCTCGCATGATGTTCTGTGGGTTCTCATGTGGCATGTGGCATATCCTTTTACAAGATCCCACACTAATTTTGGGGGCTAGGCAAGTACATCCTTGCATGCAATGGTACACATTCTCATGCTAAAGTGAACTTCCTCACCCGAGAATATACTTCCTAGAGTGATAATCTATCAAACTATTGACCTCACATAGAAAATAGGGGGTGTTTCCCTTAGTCTTTTGGGATCAATTTTTGGAGTTTCTAGTACCCTTTGGGATGCCTTAAATTTCCATGCTTTAACAGATTTTAGATTTTGTGTTTAGTTATCATTTTAGCTTTGGTTCCCTATTACGTGTTGTGTCAGTTCAGGTAGTGGCATTGAGAGATATTTTGGTTGCTGAGATGGTGGTTGAGTCTTCCATTGCAATATTTGTGATCCATGTATGTTATGATCTTGTGCACTTACACTTGGAAAAAAAAAAAATCTTGGCTTGTAATTCATCCTTGTTCTAAGGATCTCCGAGCAGGGCATTACACCCATCTTGTAATTTTCTCCTTTCCTCTTCTATTTCTTTACAATTGAATCTCTTGCCACCAAATTTTGTCATGGCCTTTCATTTTGGCTTTTTCAAACTTAACCTTATTAGGGTCCCTGATATCCCCATACTCAAAATATTCCTCTAGCTCATTGATCTAATTGATCAACTCATCCGAGTTTAGATTTCTCAAAAATATGCCAACATCAATTTAGGTCTTTTTCCAAGCTTGAAAATGTCCCTAAAAAGCTTCTCCTCTACCTATTTTAGGACTTCTATGTCTCCTTCTCCTTCCTACCCAATATTTCCTTCTTCATTTTCTTCCTCACTTTCATCATCTATGATAACATTCATCCCTCTATGGATCTCATCATGCAATGCCTAGACTTGTCTCTAGAGGGCTCTACCCTTAGAAGTAACAACTCCTACCCTTCCACCACACTCCCTTCATAGAGGCATCTTCTTGTATCAAAACCACACAATCATGGTGCAAACTACTTCACAATTGGTGCTCTATCTACACACTCAAGAAAACCTACTCTAATATGACTTATTGGTAATAGGAAAAGGGGAATATTATTATCAGAAGTGATATATAATTACATATAACACAACAAAAATAGACTCCATGACATTCCCTATGGGTTTACAATGTTATAGGATTATGGAGAAAACCCTTCTCACAGTATCTTCTCCCAAACTCCACCAAAAAATTGCCTTTACAATGCTAGAAATATCCTTAAGTAAACCAAATTAGGTTTAGGGTTAGGAATACATTTTATAATATACCATTTGACATCCGCTACCAAAATAGAAGGTTCTAGAAAACATGTTAGAAGTTGATGTAAAATTAGAAGAATCAAGGAATGGTAGTCCAACTTCCAGGAGGCATAACTTTTGATCTGGGACTTTTATTGATGAACCATTTACATTTCTGGAAAGCTCTCCAAGTAATCTATAGCCCTATAAAAAAAAATTCTCATCCCCCATTTTTTAGGCCCATACGAGGCCATTTAGTGCCTCAAATCTGACTTGGAAGTGCTCTTAGGAGGTCTCTAGGCAACTTAAAACTACAATATCTTTCAGATTGTAAAGCCTTTTGACCTGATTCTTTTTCTAGAGTGCTTTAGATTACAAGCATAATCATGCCTCCAACTTACACCCTATAACTCATTAAAATTATGGTTTAATTACAAAATAATATATTTTTAACATTGGCATGTATTCCAAGGTGCTAAAAAACTCTAATTCAAAAAACCAATAGTGGAACTATAAGAGTTGGAATCTTTATTTGACCCAAATGGGTATCTAGAAATGAAAACACATTAAATAGAAACTAACATTAAGCATATTTTTGGGTGATATAAGATTTCCCTTACACCATTGGATGCTCCTGCATTACTTTTTCATTGATGCATAATCATATCCATGGCATAATGATAGAATTATGGTAGATTTGTTGCAAAGAGTGGAGATACCCTACATTCCTAATTCAAAATCTATAATACAACTACATTACATATAAATGGGATAGGTAAATTCTAACATCTATCTTGTTTGTTACACTCATTTATATTTACACTTCTCATTTATGGTTAATTCCTTAACCTAGGTCTTGACCAAGTTAACCCTCATCAAACCCCAACCCCCAAACCTTTCTTTTATGTGTGGATTTGTAGGTTGGGAATGAAAAGGGTTGTAAATCTAGAACCTACAGTTTACAACATTTCTAGAGTCATCAATTTTAGAGTTGTGAACTATGTCAACCTAGTTGTAAGACATCCTCCCAAGTTGACCTAGTCCTTCAATCTCAGATTTTAGGGAGATTTCTAGTTTTTTCCTTTCATCATTTATTATGAGATCTGCACTCAAAAGGTTTTTTTTTTAAAAATATTTAGATCCAAGAGTTATTGAGAAAAAGAAAATCTTCCTCTATGCATTTCAAGGTGATTCTTTGATATCTTTACCTTAGACTTGTATCTTAATTGGGCTAATTTTATTTGCATAGCATCTAAATTTACATTTTCTAGGAAATTACTTCAATTTCACATTCAAATTGTCCTATCAAAGGGCCAAATAACACATTTCCTTATATTGTATTCCCCTATAATCCATATTTAGTATTATCACACTTCATCTTTTGGGTCATAGCTAATTTTATTTGGGATACAAGTGGAATCATATTTGGAGATTCCCCACTTTCCCTTTGACATTGCAATTGAATGGCTTAGTGACCAAGTAAAGTTGAAGTCTAAATTTTACTAGATCCACATATTTCCCATATCACCCTCAAGCAAATAGAAAAGAAGAATTTAGCAACAAGATTCTATTGAAAATAATCAAAAGGAAGTTGAATGAAAATAAAAAGGATTGAGATTCTAAATTCCCTTTAGCATTGTGGGCAAACTGACTAATAGTAAATAAGGACATTAGTTTTGTACCTTTTGATTTTCTATCTAGTATACATGCTAGGCTACCTTAGAATTACTTAATTGGAATGTAAAAGCTTATTCAAAAATATGATGAAGATATAAAAAATTAAATTCAAGCTAGATTGGATGATATCCTCATATTAGATTAAGCTAGAAGAGAAGGATCTACCAAGAATACAAAATATAATTGTACATGAAATCTCTATATGAAAAGAAGTCTATAGCTATAAATTTTGAGGTTGATGACTTGGTGTTGCTTTGGAATACTAGACATCATATGAAAACTCTTTGGTGACCTTTTGGAATTACCAGTCCATAGAAAATTTCCAAAAAAAAAAAAATGTTGAAGGATTTTTCTCTTCCACTAACAATATGTAGGTGTATATCCTACAAGTTTTGTGCATCAGTGTGTTTCTTTCCAATTTTATTTTTCCCTCTATACATGTTTTTTTTTTTGCTTGCTACTGTGTATCACTTTTTTCCCAATGCTCTGTAAAATTTTCTAGGTTTGTAATCTACTGATCTAGTAATTTTGGTATTCTTATATGGACATAAGTTGTCCATCATCCCTAGAAAAATCCACTCAGAGCCATTATTTCAATAAGTTGCAAAGTTCTAGGTAGTGTCAAAAAATCCTTCACATTTTTATTATGGTTGTTTTATGTATTTTAATGTTACTCAAGGATTATACTAGAATGAGTGAAACCCTAAGAGAACCCTAAAAGACCCTTATCTTATTCTAATTTTAAGTTACTTTTAAGTAACTTAAGTGGAGGGTCATTATATCGTGAATAGGAGGCCTTTAATCATCCAAATTTTATAACCTTATGCTGTGACCCCTTTATATGTTATTCCTAAGTTATAATTTCATATAACTTATGTGATAGGTTAAGGCATCATGTGTTGGATCCCCTTGAATTTTCCTAGCAGTCACAACTTGATTTAAAAATTTTACACATGGTCAGAGATTTTTCCAAGTTAGAAAGTTTGATATATATCTCATTAAAACCCTTAATTTTTTAGCAAAGTGGGGTCCCAAATCAATTGTTCTTGTATTTTTTCTACATCTAACAAGAGATCTCATGAAAAATGGATGCATGTGGCACACAATGGGCCTTAGGTTTCAAAGCAACATATTACTTCAAAAGAAGATCAGATGGTGGTCATGCTTTCTCATAATAGATATCTTATCTCTCAAGGATGTGAGATTGTACCACCTATCCTTGTTTGGACCCCATTATTTGAATAATATTAAAGATAATGAAGGAAGATTCGATGATTATCATGTTTTTGCATCTCTGACAAGAGGTCTCACAAAAACACAAGGTCATTCCATGTGGCTTGGGATCTAAGTATATATTATTATGGTGGGACCTAGTAAGTCTATAAGTTGTGTTATTTCACTGGCCCATGTGGATCTAGATCAGACATGTGTTAGAAGGTCCAAAATTATGAGGGAAAAGTTGGAACCATGCATGGAATCAATAGTGAACATGTTTTTGTGATATTTGACATTCTTCCCATAAAAATATGAGATGAAGATGCATGTCCATTGTAGACCTAGGGCTATGTTTGTCAATTCAAAGATAGTGAAGGTAAACCCAAGGAAAATCAGATGACTCTAGTGCTCTCTTGTGTTTGACAAATACTTTTACCAAAATTTGAGATTGTGATGCATGGTGTGGGACCAAATAAAACTAGAGGTCAATAAATTTTGAGTTATCGATAGAATTTGAAGTATAATTCATTTGCATGGATTTCTACTATTAGATGTGGAGCTTAACTAATGAAATATAAAACTTAAGAAGGAAATATTGATGGCTCTCACCTCTTCATCAAATCTAACATTTATCTCATAAAAATATGAGATACCTCCACATGTCACCATGACACTGGTATTAAGAGTGTAAAGGTCAAGCTAATAAAAGGAAGAGATTGTGCATGTGCTCAAACCAATAGTTATGTTTTAATAAAGAAATGAAGGAAATAAAGCATTCCAAATACACTACAAAAGAAGATCAATGTCCCTAGGATTTTTGTGAGGAATGATAGCCTTCTCATGAAAAATTGAGATGCTTCCACATGGATGCTCTTCCCAATTAGGGTTGAAACATCAAAGGGGTCCATTCGGTAATAATCCTTGTTTCCTATTAGTTGAAAGGCACAACCCAAGTAGTAAAAAATATTTTCAATGAAGGTCAAACAAGTTGTAAGATGTGACATGATGAGAGGATAAAAACCAATGGTGCAAATTCAAAGTTGTACTATTGTAGAGAAAAAATATTTCTTATTGATGACTGAAGTAATATGGCATGTTTCATGGTTTTAATGCTCCATAGAGAAATTTAAAGTTGTCATTTCAAGTCTTTCATTGTCACCTTTCTACATTTGTGATTCTTGAGAAGAATAAATTCATCCACAACTAGAGATTTTGAGAGAATATGAGAAAATCTTCAAGGAAAAGAAACAAGTGAAAAGATCCTAATCCTCATAATTTAAAGTGCTTGATTTCTTTAAAAGATCAAATTGTATGAATTCTTGGTGTGAAATTGGTTGCTTTGTTAGTGTTTAAAGCCCTAGGTTTTATTTGTAGAATACCACAAAACCATAGCCCTAGTAACTACCCAATTTTGTAAAAATTTCATCTAAGAAGAATTCTAGGAAATACAATTATGCAAAGAGATATGTACAAGATGGATTTATTGACTAGTTGTCATGATAGAAGGAAGGATTTCCTCTAAAAAAGGAAAAAGATTTAGGGTAGAGGTATGTATGGGCTTGAGAGAAAAATACAATGGCATCCATGATGTGTATATGGTTAATTAAGATCTACAAATTTTCAAAAGATGGTATGGATAGGCTAAATTAGAAAGCCCATTGTACAATGTATGGTAGTATGACCTAGGCAAGCTAGTCATCTCCACTATGTTTTGTAAGATAATTGAGAGGGGGGTGAATTAGTTATCAATAGTCCCTTTAAATAAATTTAGTACTAAGAAACATTCATAATCATCATAAAATTTTACTCAATGTATTTGTTCAACTTCACAATTAACTCATTCAATCACTTTACTCAAAAATAGTCATTCATTGTTCTATTATAATTGAGTAATAGTAATATCACTTAGTTATTAATATTAGAAAGTAAAGGGTTAGAATATTTTAGAATAACTAAGAGGAGGGGTGAATCAGTTATCCAAGATCCAGATAAACCAATTGAATAAAAAAACACTTCAACTACTTCAGATCTTAACATCCATTAGCTCGGCCTTCATTATAGATTATCAATGACATTAACCAGTGGTCCACCATCCTAAATATAATAGACTTTTAGAATGTAAAAAATTAATAGTAAATCATCACAAATAAAATCGATACAATTTTGACACTAGGATTTAATGTGGAAACCTAATTTGTGAAAAACCACTAGTAAGATGTCACCAATATTTTCACTCTTCTAAAGTGAGCTATGTTAGTAGCCAACCCTGTTAAAGGTGTCAATTTTTTTTTTTAAATGTGACCTTGTTAAAGGGTTTAATCATCTTGTTAAGAATAGCTTTGTTAGAGGACTTTAGAACATTCCATTAGAATGCCACCTTGATTAACATATTTTCATATGACTTCTAGGCTAACCTTTATTAAATGATTTCAATCCTGATACAATGGTTAGAAAGGTACAACAATTTTTGATCTGACAAATATGAATCACTTTGCAAATATAGATCATAGTTTGGCTCACATGCCAACCCAATGACTAGACTTCATTATTATCTCTATCTCTAATTCTCTTGGTAACCCTTCAAGTAATCACTCTTCACTTATTTACAACTCTTCTTAAACTTTTGCTCAAGTTTTCCAATTAATAGCATCAACAAAATTATCTAGCACCTCTAGGCTCTCCCTCATACATCCTTAAATAGGTAATTATGTTCTTTTTATGCTTAAACATCATCGAAGATCTTAGTGTTTTTTAAATTCATTGAATCCTTCCAATATTTCATCTCCTCTTTTTGCTTCTAGAAACTTCTCCAAACTTTTCCTTGAATCCTTGTATAGAAATGCACAAACACAATTTCCCTTGATTCAAATTTTCCACGTCATCCATCCCAATCTTCAACATACTTAATATATTCCAATAAATCAACTTTTTAGATGGAAATTATGATTTTCTCATAAACTATTAATTTGTTGTCCCTCTGCCAACACTGGGTTATTCAATCACTACTAACTTTTTTGTTTGGTACATATACTGACACTTGTTGAATACTAATGTTCGGTTGAAACTTCTTCTGTTTGACACATATTGGCACTCGATTGACACTAGCATCACTTGACATATACTTCAAGTTCCTTAATCTTCTACTCTTTTACTTAGTCAAGCCTATGCATTTAATCAATCTTTGATTATTTCTTCAAGGTTGCAGTACAAATGTCTTCTTGACTTGTAGCATGATTTAAAAAATCACTTTATCTCGTCAAAGTCTAATTAATCAAGTTTTCATTTTAGTTTCCTTCCATAACTCAACATTTCCTCTAGGTGTTATTGTTATGACCAACTTTTTAAATCCTCTTCATCAATCATCTAGCTATGATACTTAAATTAGATAGAAAACTATCTTACCAATAAAGTTTGACATCAATGATAACATAATAATTTTTCCAATTATAGTTTCCAACAATCTCCTTCTTTGGCATTAATTGAAACACCTCTAGTTACCATGCAATCCAAAACATGTACTACTTCAAGAAAACTCCCTCTATATTTAATATCAAATCTTCATTAATATCCTTAGTTTTATTTTGATTCTCATCTTTGTGTCCAACAATCTCTCTTCCATAATTTCATTTCAATTCTCATCCATGTAGCTCTAATATGTAATACATAAGCTCCCTCTATCATATTATATCATGAAATCAATTAGATCCTTCTCTATTGCTAGCAATACCTTGCATAAATTCTCTTTCTTTAAAATATCTCTTGTTGGATACTCTTGCTCCATCTTCATATGGTGAGAAACATACACTCTCCCTCTTTCTTATTATTACTCTATGGTAATTATATGCATTGTCTCCCTCTTTGAAGATAATGCCAAAGACACTTTATCTATCTTACATATTAATTATGTTTATATCCTTATATCAATATTGAATTCATCATCTATCAGCTATGTATGGTGGATACATCATTTTCTTCTTCTTTCTTCATTATTTTCTTCTTCCCTTAATACTTTGGGTAGCTCCTAAAGTAGGATTTTGTACATCAACTTATAAGATATTCATGATCAACACATTTGATGTATAGCTTCATCTTAGCTTAAGTAACCTTATCTAGGGAAATCACCCCTAATTTACCTCTTAGATATTCATGAGCATCCTTAGGTAATTCCTTAGTGAAAATATCAGTTATTTTCTCCTTATTATTTACATACTCCAACTTCACTTCTTTATCTTGAACTAGATCTCTCAACAAATAATGATATTTGAAGAAATATACTTGGTCTTTGTGTACATCACAAGATAATTTGATACTTTTATGGAATTGGTGTTATCACAATAGATAACAACTGGATTAGTGGTCTCTTCCTTCATTCCTTTCAACAATTTCTTGATCCATATGATGTTTGAACAATTTACTATTGCTCCCACAAATTTAGTTTAGCTATTGATTGAGAAATATAGTTATGCTTCTTGTTTGTCCATGAAAATAGCCTCTTTCCTTGAAATAAAGCTCCTCCACTTGTACTCTTTTTGTCATCAACATTTCATGTGCAACCTAAATCAAGAAACACTTTTAGTTTAAACTTTTCATTCTTCTTGTAATACACTCCATAGTCTTCATTTCCTTTGAGATATCTCAATATCCTTTTCACTGTCATCATATGATTCTCCATAGGACTTGTAGAAAATCTTGCATCTATCCCAATAACTAATGTAATATCAGGTCTATTGTGAACAACATATTGTAGCTCTCCAATCATTGATCTATACAATATTTGGTGCACATCAATAGAATTATCATTCTTAGATAACTTATGTCATGTTGCCATAGGTGTACTAAATGTTCTTGAATCTTCCATTCTAAAAGTTTTCAATATCTCCTTGATGTATTTTGATTGAGTGATGAAGATACCTTACTTCATTTGATATAATTGTAATCTAAAAAATAACTTGATCTCACCAAATATATACATTTCAAAATCCTTTTTCATTTCATCTATTTCATCTATAAATGATTTAAATAACGCTTCCTTTCATTGAAATATGATATCATCAAAAAAAAAGATTAAGATAACAATACCTCATTGTTACTACAAGTTTTCAAGTATAATTTTTTATCATTAGTTCTAGAAAATCCAATCTTTACTAAAAAATTGTGTAACCTTTCATACCATACTGTAGGGGCTTCTTTCAAACCATATAGAGCCTTGTGTAGTTTACATTTCATGTTCTTCTTGCTAGGATCTACAAATACTTCTGGGTGCTCAATATAGATTTGTCATCCATATGATATACTTTAAATTCTTTATAAGTAGAATAGACAAGTAGTGTTCTAACTCCTTCTGATCTTGCAATGGGGGAAAATGTTTCCCCATAGTCAATTCACTCTTCTTGTACATATCCTTTGCATACCAATCTAGCCTTATTCCTTGTGACTTCATCATTTTCATTAAGCTTGTTCCTAAATACCCACTTTTTTCCAATAATGTTCTTGTCCTTAGATCTAGGTACCAGAGTTCATGTTTTTTTCTTCTTTATTTGCTCAATTTCTTCATTCATTACATGAATTCAATTCTCATTCTCCAAAGAATCTCTTACTAATATAGGCTCATACTCACAAAGTAAACATGTCTCACTTCTAAGTCTTTTCCTTTTCATAACTCTAGATTATTTATCTCCAATGATTTTCTCATGTGCATGGTGTTTTCTCACAAATTTGGCTAGTAAAGGTTCTTTTCTTCTTTCTTCTTCTACAGTTCATCTTAAAAATGATTTCAAGTTCATTTTATCTCTCTAGTTTGGGTTCTTTCTAATGTTCCACATGTTCTACATGTTCCTCGATATCATTTTCATATTTCTCGACACCCCCATTCTGCAACTTTGCAAATAGTAGTTGTAACTTAGCATTCACAATTTTTCATTGATTTGTAGATATATTTTCTTGTTTAGGTTTGGTTTAGGGAGCACTCTCATTCAAATATATGAATGTGCTATAATCTATAGGTTCATTTTTTCATTCAAATTCATTCTTTTTTGCATATTTATCAACTTTCACATTTGCACTTGTTGGAATTACAATAGGAAAGGTAAACTTTTGAGAGGGGGGTGAATCAATAGTTTAAACTTGTACCCATAAAACTTTCACAACACCTTCATATCATGCATTCCATGAATAAATTGAAATAACATGTAAAGCTTATATATATAATGCATGTAAGAAAGCAATGTTCACACATTTAACACTAGATATGATCACCTAGAAACCCTCCAATGAGAAGGTAAAACTAGGGTAGGGATGACACCCACAAATCTTCACTACTATAGTAATAAAGTGTATCCAATGAAGGTTACAATGTTTTGAACATGAAACATGATCTACCTTGTAAAAGGTCTGCCCTATTAAAGGCTTCCAACACTCTATTAGAAGTGTGCCTTGCTAAATGACTTTAACTTACAATTAAGTAAGCACCCTATTAAATGATTTCATATAGCCTATTAGGACTATGCTCTTAAGAGGTTTTGACTGAAATCACCTATCAGAATGTCTCATCCTTGATCCTGTGGTTAGCACTTGATTGCTTGATGATAGATCACCTCTAAACTAATGTCTTCTTGATCCTCCTTGATCAGATGTCTCTTTGTTCTATTCTTTTACTTTCCTCTATTTTTCTCTAACTGATTCTGCAATGTAATCTCACTTCATAACTCCTTAGCCACTATGAATGCATTCTTTACACATACAAACTTCTCTCTTAGCTCCTTCAATACCTTACTCACTAGAGAGTTTAGGGTTTATCCTCCTTAAGAAGAATTGGGTGACTTAGGTATGAATCTATGGCTAAGATTCATCCATTTTTCCATTTAAACCTTCCCTTTTTCTGATTGGGTGTATGTAATTACATAGTAAATCCAACTTAAGATTCATCCTTATCTCTAAAATATCAAAATATAATCTTAAGTTAGCTAAAAAATGATTTACATAGTTATTCATGTCATTACAAAAAAATATGTCAAAACTATCTCACTCGACATCTAAAGTCTCTAATGCTTAGCATATACTATTCTCTATGCTATAACTCGACATCTATTTTACTTTCCATGACCTACATACTCAACACTTGTATCACTCAGCATACACTGCCTTCTCAACACTTGAGTGACTTGGCACATACTGTGACTCAACATGCTCTATAATATACATGTTGTGCTCAACATGTACTAATTGTATGACATGAACTAAGTAAATAACCTAAGTGTGTTGAAACTCACTTGTCAAATACAATCTGAGATCAGAAATCTCCCTCTTTGACATAAGTGTCAAAAACACTTGAGTATGCATTCATATCCTTAATCTCACAAGCATAACATATCTCTAACTTAGCTTATATACATAACTTTAAAATTTCAAAATTTTGTAACAACTTAGATACCCCATAATCTGATATCTCCCCTGAGTTGATATGTCTGTTCTATATCCAAAATTTTGTATTCTTCTTGATTAAATGTGTTTTATTTGATACTCTTTGACTTCATGCAGTATATTGCTAAAACTCTTTCATCTGATACTTCTTATATGTTCATGCTTCTCCTTCTTTGTGCACTCTTCTTATATCTCCCAAAAAAAAAAATCTTTATTACTCCCAAAATTAATATCTCCCCAAAAAATTTGTTCTTCCCCTTTTATATCATTTCTTTTATCTCTTGTTCTCCCCCTTTGTCTTATTATATTCTCTCAAAATATTGCATCTCCCCCTTTTTGACACTTATGTCAATGTGCTAACACTTAGTGTGTGTTTGTCCAAAAAGGATTTATGGACATATAATATTATCTTGAGAGTTGCATCCCATTTCTCACATGCCACATCCAAAGATTTTATTTGGATAGCCAACTCGGTAGCAAGGTGAACTGAACCATCTAAGGTTGAAATATTTGGGTCTTTCTTCATTAGTGTTTCAACATAGCTTAGTTCCTTGTGCAAAATTTTCATATGAGGGGTTAGAGTGGCCTAGATGCTTGTCATTTTGGCCCTTATGTTGATGTTATCTACTGACAATGTAACTAACTTACTTGGGGTTTGAAGCAATGTCCTAAAATGCATTACTCTGAGTTGGATTCATAAGTAGTTTGGCACTTGATGAACTTATCTAACTTTCCAAGCTCAAGATGCGACTTTTGATTTCTTGGGTGAAGAGTGTTGGATTACACAATTTAGTGTACAATGAGAAGATTTTTTGAAGTACCTTCTTCACATCCTCAACCTTAGTTGGGAATGCAACTTGTGTCAATGTTATGTCACCTAATGTTTTCTCATTGACTTTGCTTTGAAACTTATTTTCTAACCATTCTAATAATTTTTCATTTGTGTCTAGGTCAGCATCACTCACCTTCTCCACTATATGTGCCATTTTTTCTATTAGTGGCTTGGTCACATTTGGAGTTGATAGACTAAATGCATCCAAAAATATATCTTTAATATCCTATAGTGCTTGCATCTGCCTATGCTCCTTTCTAAGCATTTCTTGATGTTTCTTCCTTTTTGGGGCTTGTTGTAATATGCCCATTTGTTCTATGGTCACTGTATCATAGTCATACTTCAGGAAAATGATTTCTTCATCAAGGATCACATTTTCATATTTAATTATTTCTTCTCACTTTGATGAACTCAGGCTCAGCACTAAGATCTGCAAAGGGGTTGCATCTATGATCAGCTTCTAAAGAGTTTGTATGGAAGGATTTCCAAATGCTGGTAAGGTTACTAGTGCTTGTATAGCTACTTGTTCCTTCATTCTAGGTGTTTTCTCTGTCTCTTTAGGCTTGCCCTGTTCTATCATAATAACTTGACTTGCACCTTGATCTTGTGTTGTAGGTGTAGATATGACTATCTGACCTATTCCACTCTAATTTTCTATAGTGGCTTGTGTTTCCATTGTACTCTTCCCAATTGTATCAACCTTACTAATGTAGCTTCAGGTTCTATGACCAAAGTTTGAATGATAGTGACTTCAGGGTGGATAAAAGGTGGTTCTTGTTAGAGTAAATAATTAATTTACTAATTATTTATTCTATTTACTTAAGCTTACTTAGGAAAATGCATTTTATTTATTAGTTGTAGTCTAGGAGTTTGTTATAAGTTGTTGACAATATAGGAGTTTGTTCTCTCCTAAGTCATACTTATCCTCTCACCTTGTTCAAGGAATTTTCACCTCATGTGGATGTATGCTTAGTTTTCATACTTATCTCCTAGCATCTTCTAACTTGTTTTAGGAGATTCCATGAGGCCTTTATAAGCAGTCTCTCTCTCATTGTATTTTTACAACAACAAGACTTCTTGCATATTGTAAATACATAATTTCTTGTCTTTGCATATCTTATTCTCTCTCATGTCCATTTAGGGTTTTTGGCTAGCTCCACACTCTTCCTTCCTTGGCTTCCCTTTGATAGGTTATTTGCATGTAGGTGATCTTGGACATCTTCAGAGTTGGATTTTATCAACTCCAACATGGTATCAGAGCCTCCCTACTACTGCTTCATTGAAGGATTTTTGAAGCTATGATTTGGAGTCACAAACCCTAGTTTGTTTATACATTTTTCTTCAAATCGAGGGAACAACAAATTTTTGGAGCACTTTCAGCCCAAACAAATGCTGCCATTGGATTCAAAAGGTTTTTCTCATCTAGGACCCATATAAAATTTGTCAATTTTGGAGATAGAGCTCCGAGAGGAAAAAAATTTAGCTCGGGCCCTTCCGTATGGTCGTACGGACGATCTGCACATTAAAAAATAATAAAAAATCATTTCAGGCCATGCCACCATGGCACTTCTTGGTGGCCACCATGGGGCTGCCCATGCTCAACTAGACCACCACCTATGCTCAGTCTCCTACTGACCCCCGCTAAGTCCTAGTCACCGCTCCATGGCCACTGTCACTTGGCCAGCCCACCACCCTCCCAGTGGTGCCCCTAACAACTCCACCAGCTTCTCCCACTAAATCTCCACCTACGCCAGAGTATATCACCTGCATGCCACTTAGTCCCAGTCACCTACTTTGTTAGCTATCCATGGACACAAATACATAGTTGGTAACAGTCAGCGCCACTTGGCATAGCACGGGGGTGACAAGTGGCCTGGGTGCCACATGGCACCTTGCCACATGGACCTGCCATGTCACCCCTTCCATGTCATATGTTTCCATGTGGCTACCATATGGCATGCTATGTGGCACCTTTTTTTGTGCTGACAGCACCAAAGGCTGTCAATTTTAAGCTAGTGAAATATTGATGTCAGTATTACATCAACATACCTTGCTTGCACATCTCCTAGGCCCTTTTTGACCTACCTTCAGTTTTTTGGCCATAACTTGAGCATGCGGAGGTATTTTTTTGATCCAAAAGAAGCAACAAAAAGCTGGTTCTAAAATAGAGACATTAGTGTAGATATTTTTAGGTTTTGATGCATTTTTATTGATTATTTTTTCAATTGAAGTCTGAAGTTGTATTTTTGACTCTGACTTGCTTATCTTTTGCATCCCATGCCCATTTTTTGAAAATGTTATATTTTTGGAAAGCTGGTTTTGTCACCTTTTTATAAATGTAGGCCTTTTACTTAGATTCTAGCCCCGTCTCTTTCTATCATATTTTTGGCATTTTTCTCTATGGTGGATATCTTGGGTGTTTTAGGTTTGAGGATCATTTTCCTTGCATGGTTTCCTTTGTTTTGGGCTATACTTTGTTTTTTTACAGCTTATTTTTGATTTTGATCATTGTAGCTATAATTTTGAAGCACTTTTATGTATTGCACTGAGATAAAGTGCCCCTCTTGCATTCCAAGGGTCATGAACATTTTTTTGAGTCAATTGTACATGCACTATTTTTATAAAGCACCATGGTTTGAGTCTAGGAGTTTGTTATAAGTTGTTGACAATACGGGAGTTTGTTCTCTCCTAAGTCATACTTATCCTCTCACCTTGTTTGAGAAATTTCCACCTCATGTGGATGTATTCTTAGTTGTCACACTTATCTCCTAGCATCTTCTAGCTTGTTCTAGGAGATTCCATGAGGCCTTTATAAGCAGTCTCTCTCACATTGTATTTTTACAACAAGACTTCTTGCATATTGTAAATACATAATTTCTTGTGTTTGCATATCTTTTTCTATCTCATGTCCATTTAGGGTTTTTCCCTAACTCCACGCTCTTCCTTCCTTGGCTTCCCTTTGATAGGTTATTTGCATGTAGGTGATCTTTGGAATCTTTGGAGTTGGATTTCATCAACTCCAACAGTTCTTGTGGATTCACCCTTTCCCTTTCAATATTAGTCACTGATTTGTGCAATTCATCTATATTGACCAAAATAGGATTTTCACAAAGTTTGGCCTATAGTGTAGACTAATCTAATATCTTCTTCAAATCATCCTCTATAAGGGGATTGATGTTCTAAGCTGATAGGTTAGAAACATCCTTAACAATTACTATTTTACTAGTCTCACTTGTGAAATGTTGAGGACTAACACTCGATAATTATGTGTCTTGCACACTCTATTCTTCATGTCGCTCTTGCTTAGTTGTTGCCTTGTCATCTATTTGCATTGATGCTCCTTTTTCAATAGTTTTTATCTTTTTCATCACCCTCTTCGTCATCCTTTACTTTAATGGGTTCTGGTTCTCCTTTCTTCATTGTAGTTAACCCATAAGTAAGTTTCCACATTTGTGTGGACTTTTTCACTACATCCTTAATGTTGTTTTGTAATATGCTAAAGGCTCTATATTTAGGTGTGAACCTAACTACATATTTCTGTTGGAAATATTCAAGATATGATAAGTTACTGAGAGGGGAGGGGTGAATCAGTAACTTCTAAAATTTTAAACAATAAAACTGTATGTTGATATATTCACCATTCATCCAAGTAACCTACTGTAAGCATGAAACAAAATCATTTGCAACACTTGAACACACAGATTTGGTGACCCAGAAACCTTCCAAATAGAAAGTAAAATTGGGGTGGGGATGAAACCCACAAGCTTCGTTACTGCAGTATGAAGTTGGCCGGTTAAGGCTTACAATGACCACTTCTGGTGATCTGCCCTGTCAGGAGCACAAAGGATTGCTAGATCCACCTTGTTAGAGGATTTTCAAACATACAATAAAGTATGCACTCTGTTAGGAGATTTACAAAAGACTGTTAAGTCTACCTTGTTAAAGGATTTACAAAAATTGATTCACCTGTTAGAATGAAACAGTGGATCTAATTACAACTGATTGCTGATAAGATCCGCTATGCTCTGATTCACCTTGATGTGATAGATAAAACTTTTCTGCTCCAAAATTTGACCTTGCTGAATATCTTCACAATTCAGCCCACGTACTTTCGCACGCATGTATTTCTTTCACACTTTCACACTTTCACACTTTCACATTTCCATTCATTACCATTGCCATAACAACTATATTTGAATGATACAATACATTGCATATATATACCATCCATATAAACAATACATGCAAGGTCGGCTAAACAATACATGCAAGGTCAGCCAAAACAACAAGTGCAAATCTCTATACAAAGTCGGCCCAAGGTAAAAACTTGGGTTCACTGAACTGACTTGGTGTCCTTCTGATACTCGGCATCCACTGTGTTACTCAGCATCGTCATGCACTCGGTAGAAGTGAAGGCATGGTCCATACTAAACACTTCGAGTAGTTCTGAACTCGGTAACCACTAGAGACTCGGTAGAAGAGATGTCACTTGGTGAATACTTCTATCTGAACTATAGCTTGGTGATCAAAGGAAACACTTGATAGAACCTTGTGACTCGGTGATAGTTAGTTTCCTTGATAACCGTCTGAGCTCGATAAAATTAATTTCCTTGATAACCTCAGGAGCTCGGTTATCATGAAGTTCTCGGTCAATACTAAGTACATCTTCACTCGGTAAACACTGGCTACTTTGTTCACCTTGATCACTCGGTAAACACTGACTTCTTGTTCACCTTGATTACTCGGTAAACACTGACTTCTTTGTTCACCTTGATTACTCGGTAAACACTGACGTCTTTGTTTACCTTGATTACTCGATAAACACTGACTTTCGGTGAGAGCTCGGTAAGCATTCAGAATCCAATAAGTGTTGTAACTAATGACAAAAATGTATCATAATTCCAACAATTTCTTCATAGCCTTAGCAATTTGTGCCTTGGTTAGTTTATGCATCACCTGTGCTAGTGAGGTCTCCCTAACTTGTCTCTCTAGGTTCAGAGAATAATGCCATTTTTTCTCAACTCAGTCATATAAACTTTTGGGCATAGAGTTGGAAATCTCTAATGGAGTAGTCTTGAATTTTTCCATCTTGTCATGTATGGCCTCCTCCACTTGGTTATTCTCTACTTTACCAAGGTTGTCAAAATTTACATGTGTAAATCCTGGTAAATCTACACTATTCTTAACATTTTCACATAAATTTTTTAAGTCTGAAAGAGGATTGTGACACACCACCTTAAATTGGTTGTTGTCATCTAACTCAATTTTCTCTTCTTCAGACTTGGCTTGTGCTACATACTTCCTCCTTAGCCTTTTTTGCAATTGACCTTCTTGCTCTACTTTTTTGGTCTTTTCTTTAGCCTTTTGTGTAGTTGCATGTGTACTAGCTCTTGTAGTAGGTGTAGTAGGCTTGGCTTGGCTTGGTTTTACAATTTTCTTAGCCCTTGCTACTAGTTGTGCCTTGGCCTTCCTCTTCTTTGTATCAATAGTTGTAGGTGCTTCCTTGGCTTCTTCTTTCTTAGCACCTTTAGCTACTTTAGTCTCCTCCTATTCTAGATGATCTTCACCCATACCCTAAGTTAATGTAAGAGGTGCTTGTTTTTGAATATCTTCTTCCTCTTCATCCTCTTCTTCCTCTTCTTCCTCTTGCATGGCACCCTCTCCAAACTTAGATTTTAATTTCTTCACTATCTTCTCATTTTTCTTCATGGTAGAGGTAGTCTTGAGGTCCATTTTATTTTGGATTTTTCCAACTCATAGTTTCCAAATGCCTTTGCATTCTTATCTATCTCTTCTAAAAGTAATGTAATAATAGCTACAAAGGCTTCATCCACATTGATTTTATAACCTAAGGGTCTCAACTATCTCACCCTTGGTGTAGCAGCTTGTACAAAAGTGTAGTTGGCATCCACTAGAAAACATACATCATCACAATTTTTCTCTACTAGTGACACTGGTATTCTCAACCTCTTCTTTATTGACTATCTGAAATCCTCAAAGTAGCTAGTCATCATAGATTCAAAGTTCTCTCCTAACTACTCAATGTATTCACCAATTTGAACTACTATAGACCTGTTAGTTTTCCAAGATATTGTTCCAAATTTTGGAAAGGTGTTTTAGACAAAAGAATATGCATATCAATATAGAACCAAATTCACATTGTGCACTCTTTGTCTTTTTAATGGCTCTAGGGTTCTCAACTAGCTATTTTAGTTGGAGTTCTGCTAGATCATACATATGATCTTTCTTGACAATTTTGTATCCCACATCCATAGCTATGTAGGGTACACAATTTAATCTACTAGATTGGTAAAATTTGTGTTAAATAACCTTGACAATAAACTCAATCAATGGATCAATAATTGTATCAATCGCCATGCCTCTTTTGTTTGAGATAGCTCCAGTGTTCTTCTCAATCACCTCCTTTGAGTCACTTCTTAGTGTCTTAGGTTGATCTAGGCTTAGGTAACCAATAACTCTATGGATTATACTCTTAGTAATTTTGATAGGTCTATTGTCCAACCACAATAAATTATCATGTATTGAGCTAAGCATTATCTTGATCCATTTGGTTTTAAACATAGTTGGAAAATCTAGGGCTCATGTTAGTCCCTTTTCTCTACAATTTTGAATTCTTCCTTTAATACATCATTATCATAGAGTTTTTCATATGCTTTTCTAATCTCCATATCACCAATGCTACCGATTTTATAGTTATAGAATTTCCTTACATCTTGCACCATTAAAATGTTCATTGGAATCATTGACAATACACCAAAAGGGTCTTGCTTGTATGCCATATCAAAAATAGCTTTGAAAATGGGTTTCTTAACTTCATTACTTACTAATTGAACAATTAAAACTTCCTTCCCTTATATATTCTTTGAACTTGATTCCATTTTGTGAAACTAGGGTTTACGAAAAAGAAAAACTATGTAGCTCAACTCTTGACAAATACCTTATGAAATCTGATGAACTATTGTAGAACCATTTCTCAAACCTTCTACAATCACTTTGAATGGTTTTCTAGATTTCCTTCTACTTTTCTTGCTCTTTCTCAAATTTGAAATGATGAGAAATGAGTCAAAAATTGATCAAATAACCTTTGAAACCCTACAAGTAATTTTGAGTGCTAACAGAGTTGTGAGCTTGGCATAAACCAATTTCAGGCTCACTCAACATTAACTAGCCAATCTATTAGCTTGGCATCTTTCGGCATTTCACTCGACACATATAGGAAACTTTTCATACTTGGTAGAGACATGAAAAACTTAAATATTTGTCTTGGATTTCTAACAACATCTTCCATATTTGTTCATGCTAATGTAATATTTTTAGTACTAAAACCTTTTGGAATTGATGTATGATATAACTTTTTAAATATTAGTCTCACATACCTCTTGATTACCTAGTTTGATGAGGTGTGATCATTTGACCCATTGGTTGAAGTGATCTCTTCTCCATTTGATGTATTGCAATCATCATATTACTTCCATGTCTTGTTTATCTCATCTCTGATGTGTTCAACATTTGCCTTGCCTTTTCCTTTATCAAATTCACAACGCGGTGCCTTTGGCCTTGTTGGACAATATCTATTGATGTGACCAATCTTAAAAAAACTAAAACATGTGGTTTGAATTAACCACCTTTTGTAGTCACCTATAAAGTGTGTCCTAATACAATTTTTAGGAACATGACCATATTATTGACAATAATGATAGCATATCTTGTATTATAATCCCAATTATAAGTGTTGTCATTGTTCCTTACCTTTGTTTTCCTATTTGATGACCACATGGGTTTTCATCTTCATTCAAAAGCTCTATGTCCATAATTCTGATACTTATAGCAATATCCTTCAAATCTTGGAGTATTCATGGTCTTGGTTTTGCATTCATATACCTAATGACCTTACTTTTTTCACCTATGGCAATGAACCATGTGCTTAGGCTTGATATTCTAATTTGTAGTCTTGCTTCTACACACATTAGAAATATGTCCTTTCTTACCACAATTGTGACAAGTAGATTTAGAGTTACTGCCCTGGTGTTCCTTTCTTCAACATTTTTGGATGACTCTCCTTATTCAGTGCTTGTATATCGTAGTCTAGATGTATCATTATTGGATCTAGGGGATCTCAATAATTGCTCAAAGTATTTGATGGCTTCATTTAGCTTGTTGAAAATTTTAGCAAATTCCTTTACCCTTTTTAGATCACTTTGCAATTGCTCATTTTGCAATTTCAATGTAGTTATCTCAATGTCCTTGACATTCAATTCATAGTTGGCATTTATCATTTGATTTAGAGCATCCAATTTCATGTTTGAAATCTTGCTTAGCTCTATTGACTTCTCTTCCAGTCTATTGGTTAAAATTCCTTTGTCTTCTTCAATTATGGCTTTTTCTTCTTTGGCTTTCTTCTTCTGTTCAGTAACCTCAATAGTAGTATAGCTTGTGATTCTTGCTCTAACTTGATATTTCTGATTTCTTTAGCTTGGGCTCTATTATTTTCCAATAGATCTACAAGTATTGCATCAAATTCATTTGATTCTCCACTTGTAAATAGCTTAGTAGTGTCCATCTCTTTGTATAGTGTGTCATTTTTTGCAATAGAAATTTCTTTCCTTCTCTTCAAAGACCTATTTATTTCTCCTCTTGCTTCATCTAGTTGATGTAGAATGAGTTGTATTTCAATTCCCTGGTTCTCAATAATCTTTCCCAATTTGTAGACTTCCATTTCAAGATATTTCATCAAAGCTGCAAAGCTCCTCTTTTAGAGAACTAGGCTTTGTTACCAATTGCTAGAATTACACCAAGAAAGGTAAACTTCTAAGGGGGGTGGGGGTTCAATTAGTAGTTTAAACTTGGACCCATAAAACTTTCACCACACCTTCACCTCATGCATTCAATGAATAAATTGAAATAACATGTAAAGCATGTATATCTAATGCATGTAAGAAAGCAAATATTCACACATTTAACAACAGATATGATCACCTAGAAACTCTCAAATGAGAAGGTAAAACTAGGGTTGGGATGACACCCACAAATCTTCACTAATATAGTAATAAAGTGTTTCCAATGAAGGTTACAATGTTTTGATCATGAAACATGATCTACCCTATGAAAGATCTACCCTATTAAAGGCTTACAAAAATTGTTAGGTCTCACCTTGTTAGATGATTTCAACACCCTATTAGAAGTGTGCCTTCCTAAATAAATTTAACTTACAATTAAGTAAGCACCCTATTAAAGGATTTCAAAATAGCTTGTTAGGACTACTCTATTAAGATATTTTGAGTGAAATCACCTATTAGAATGTCTTAGCTTTAATCCTGCAGTTAGCACTTGAATTCTTGATGATAGATCACCTATAAAATAATGTCTTCTTGATCCTCCTTGATCAAATATCTCTTTTCTATATCCTTTTCATTTCTTCTATTCGGCTCTTTATTTTTATCTAACTATTTCTATAATGTAATCTCACTACATAACTCCTTAGCCAGTAAGAATGTACTATTTGCACATGCAAACTTTTCTCTTAGCTCCTTCAATACCTTACTCAATTGCTAGAGAGTTTAGGGTTTTTCCTCCTTAAGATTACTTTGGTAGCTTAGGATTAGGTATGAATCTATCACTAAGATTCATCCATTTTTCTACTTAAACCTTCCCTTTTTCTGATTGGTCGCATGTAATTGCATAGGAAATCCAAATTGAGGTTCATCCTTATCTCCAAAATATCAAAATATAATCTTAAGTTGGCTCAAAAATGGTTTACATAGTTATTTGTGCCATTACAAACAAATATTTCAAAACTATGTCACTTGACATCTAAAGTCTCTAATGCTTGGCATATACTATTCTCTATGTTGTGACTCGGCATCTATGTTACTCAGTATGCACTACATACTTGGCTTCTATGTCACTCGATGTATACTATCTCCTCGGTACTTGAGTGATTTGGCACATATTGTTATTGGAATTTATAAGTGGGAAGATTTACTTTTGGGGGGGGGGGGGGGGGGTGTTGGTGGTGAATCAAAAGTAACTAAATTTAACCTTTTCAAAACCCTTTAGCTGAAAAAATTCACATGCATCTAATTCATCTAATAAACATGAAAGTAAAGACATGCATGAAAAATAGATGACACAAAATTTGGTAACCCAGAAACCCTCCAAAATGAGAAGGTAAAATTGGGGTGGGGATGACACCCACAAAGTATCATTGTAGTAATATGTAACTATTTAAGGTTACAAAGTTTGACCACTTCCAATGGTCTACCCTATGAAAGGCATGTCCTTTTAAAGACATTGCACCTTATTAAAAGTGACCTAGTTAAAGGATTTACAAACATTTACTTGGAATGTTACCCTGTTAAAGGATTTAGCACCTTATTCAAAGGCTTACAACATGCCTATTAAACCAACCTATCATCATAGGATTTTCATTCCTAATACAATAGCTAGAGAGTATCAGAAAGTCTTGACTTGATGACTTGCAATCTTCAATTTCTGATTCTAGATCCTTGTTCTGCTCTATCTTCTCTAATCCTTGCTTGATCTAATATATCTCTCCTCAAAATCCTAATTGCTCTATTCTGGTCAACTAAATTTTGCAATATTTTTATGCTCTTTCTATGTCTTTACACCCCTCTTCACATCACTATAATTCACCCACACACTTCTCACATGCATACACATAATGGGGTTTTTTCCTCCTTATAATGGCTTTGAAGACTTAGGGTTAGGTATGATTCTATGATCAATATTTATTCTTCATTTCTCAGTCAATTCATTCACTTTTCTTATTGGTTGCATACCTTCTCCATTTTTCTTATTGGCTACATGCTGATTACATAGGAAATACAAAAGATTCGATCTTATCTTCAAGATCCTTTAAGATTCATCTTAAGTCAGCTTCAAAAATGGTTTACATCTGAGTTTGTGAAGATAAAAACTCGTATGGTGATTCTATGTTACTCAACACTTACTAGTTGCTAATTCTTGACATATATAGGAATTCTATCTCACTCAGCTCCTATAGTAATTTTGTCTTGCTCGACATCTATACTTTTCTTGGCATCGATAGTGACTCAACATCACTTATCACTCGACACTTAAATCTTGCTTGACACCTAAAGTTTACTCAATAACTATTGAATCTCTAGCTTGGCACATACTATAGCTCAACATCTATATTATACTTGACATCATCTTGAGAATTGGTTAAGTATGTTGATACTCAATTGTCAAAACCAATCTAAGACCAACAATCTCCCCCTTTGACATGAGTGGCAAAAACACTTAACTAAACATTATGGATCTGTAGTGCCTCTCCCATTTGACTTTTGTAAGTCATTCTGATGGATGCAACCTTGTTGATCTTTTGTTGTGTTGGATCATGATTGTGACCCTTAGTGGTCTACAGCGTCGAGGTGTTTGGATTTATGTTTCTGTATCAGTTGCTTTGATTATGCTTTTGACTGATTTATGAGATTATGATTTGATTTATGGTTCACTAAAGTTTGTGCTAGTTCTTACCAAGATTGATGTGGTATCATGAGGCTATTTTGTGATTACCCTAAGATGTATGTAGAGATTGAACTATGTACTATTACCATGCTACACTGGACTAGGTTCTTGTAGCAGTGGGTAGTCATGTTTATGACTATGTTCGCTTATGTTTTCTAAGTGCCTTATTAATGTTGTTTAAAAAATCATTATTTAATGCTTAAGTAATTATAAATGGATTATTCATGTTGGATTATTTGGTTATGTGATGCGGACATTTACCTTGTGATATTTTGATCTAAGAGTTATGTGTTACTTTGTGATGATTTACATTTGAGACAACCCGAGGGACAGATGTTATACCTTGATTTCAATATCATAGATATTAGACTTCTATGCTATTTAGTTAATCATATTGCATGATGATACCATTTTGAGATGACAGTGTGTTTTATGATGATATCTGGTTATCTGGTATTTGGACATACCTTTGATTATGTTAGGTGATGGATTTAATGTTATGGTTATTTAATTCATTCCTACATTGTTATGCTTTATGCAAACATGATGATGTAAATAGATTCTATTAATATAATTAAATAAATAGTTAAATTAGGTGATTTAATGCATTTATTGCTTCAGCTATGTTATTATATGCAATTGCACTTGATCACATTGTTTAGTGTGTAGGATTTATATCCCTAGCAGTGGCACATGGAGTTAGTGATTCAACCATTCATATTTTACCAATGTCATCCTTATATGGTCGATGTATCCTTATTTTAATTGTTTAAATTAAAATTTTCAATGATTATTAAATTTGAACTCATTTGCATTATGTGATTAGACCAGTAAGCGTGTTTGTACATTTAGAGGTTTGCATTGTCGCGAAAGTTATTAAGAAATTTATGTTTTTTTGGGTTTTCAAGCTTTTTAATTGATTTATTTTAATTTCTGGAAGCTTTTCCATAGATGAATTCCTATTTATAGGAATAGCCTATTTTTGTTTGGGTCGATTCTGGGTTTAACTAGGTTGGCTGGTTATTTTCCCTAATCGATTATTCACTCAAAAAGTGAAGAAGTATCCAAAAAGGAATTTAATTCCTCACTTCTCACTTTTGAATTAGAAAGTTGGAGAGTAAAACCCAAAATCCTCTTCATGAGGATTTATTGTTTTGTTCATTGTGGGAGCTACGGGTGTGGGATCGTCACGAGGTTGGGCTCGTTGGATCCAGCTCAAGAAAACCATGGATTGCCATGATTTTCAGCTACTTCTGTGAGATATTTATTTTATGGTTTAGATTCCTATTTTTCCCTTTTGGTTGTGAGGTAGGGCTTTCTTGTTTTATTGTTTCTGCTCCGTTTCTGCTTCTATTTTTGGTAGCTATTTGTTTGGAGGCTGAGAAATAGTGTTCCCCTCCATTTTTGTATGTTAGTTCTACCCAATTGGGTGGGTACAAAAATTTCCCTATTTTTTGGGATGAGGGTTTGGGTTTTTGGGCCGTTATGCTGGCTATTTTTGCATATGATGTCCAATTCCTATTATTTTTGGATTTTTGGGGTTTTTGAACCCAAAGGCCAAATGAGTTTTAATTTTGGAAATTTTCTAAAATTTGGAGTTTTTACCTCATTTTGCATGCCACCTTATTTTTTCAGGTTTTCTTGGCACAATGTGGGTCGTGGACCTGGATGATCCATTTGGATATCAGTCAAACCACTATTGCACTTTTATGTTGCATTGGGATGTGTTTTGCATCCGTACTCCTAATGTTGTGTTCGGTTGAGTGATTTTATACTTGGTGTTATCATTTCTTTTAGACCTTTTCTTTTATTTCATAAGCACTTGGATTCATGTAGAATCCATACTCTCATATTGAGCCTAGTTAAGTAAGTTCATGATGTTTGGTCTTGTTGCATCATTGGGATTTTTTTAGAATCCATACTCTTAGATTGAGGCCGGTTGAGTGATTTCATGATCTATAGTTTAATTGGCTTTGGGATTCATGTAGAATCCATCCTTCCTGTGTTGCTTTCAGTTGGGTGTTTTCTTTGCATTGTGTTATCATCCTATCCTTGTGTTTTGATCTTCATGATGGTGGTGCACCACACATGAGTATGTGCGTATACATTTGTCAAATGACTTACGAGGCCCAATCTTCTTTGGATTTTTTGGGGGTTATGATCATTGGAGTTGGGATGGGAGTATGCATGCTCATGAGCACTTGTCGTAGGATGAGCATGGGTAGGGTAGGGTAGCATATGGAGGGGGCTTCTATCTCGTAGCCTAGTGACCTCAATCCCATAGGGTTGGCGGAGGATAGGAAGTTTTAAATAAGTGATAACTAAATAAAATGTGTGAATGGTAATAAAACTTAAGATAATAAAATGCTATGCCAAGCCATTCCGTTGAGGGATGTTGAATCCGCACGATCCAAGCTTGGGCTTTTTGATGCCAAGTGACTCTTCATGATTTTAGCCCTTACTTAGTAGCTTTTTGAGTGTCTGACTAGGACTTGTACTCCTTGCATTGTCTTAGGTTCTTGGTTACAACCATCATACTATCTGGCGTGAGTGTTAGCCTCAGATGTTGTGCTTTATGTGTATTTGTGGTTGGATCTTTATCTCCATCAGTATGGTAGGTGTGGACCTATGGGTTTCACATGGTTGGGAGGTGTAGCTACATTCACCACTGCTAGGGACTGGTGTACAAAGATGATCTTTTGTCCTAGTGTGACTGTTGTTGGATGTTTTCACTTGGTACTTTAGGTTCCAAAGTATGCTTTCTTGTGATTTATGCTTTCATTGGAATTCTTGGATATCATGTTTAGATGATGTTAGTTTATTTGACACATTCCCATATTATGATGTTTAGCATATGCCTAGATGATGTGAATTTTTGTATTAGTTTATCTATTGCTTATTGGTTTAGCATGTTAGATTTCCTTATTACGATGTTCAACATGTAATAGGTGATGTTATCTACTTGTAGGATTATCTGATGCTTTAATAGTAGCATGTTATATTTTCTTATGCTTATGTTGGTATCATATGTAGTAGTGACATCCCTATTATGACAATACCAACAATATGATTGGTGGCTTGGGATGTTACGCGAGAGGGATGGCTAGGATCCATGATGGTCTTATGATGCTATTGATGGTTGGGTGGAACCACATACTTAATTTGGTTGTTTTGTAATTGTGATATTATCTCTATTCATTGTGATGTTGCTTATGTTCATTGTGATGTTGCTTTCAGTATGTTCTTTTCTATTGTAGTTTTAGATGGATAGATGTATCTCCTTCTTGATCTTGGCATCTTGTTGATTTTGCACCTGAGTGTTTGCTCCTTAATCTATGTGGATCCGGTACTCCCTAGTGTGGAGGTTTTGAACTAAATTTTTCTCTTTTTTTCCCCTTTTTTGTTTTCCTTAAGTGTTTTTGTGTTTCTATGGGCAAAATTTTATCAGCATGGTGTGACATAAAATGTATCGCACGCCCATAGAAACTATGTCATACAATGCTGGAAAGTATCGCACGTCACTTGGAGAAATGTTGTGCAATAATGGAAAATATCGCACCTCCTTTGGAGAAGTTTCATATGATACCCTGAAAGTATCGCATGCCCTTGAGAAAAGTATCACTCAAACTCTGAAAGTGTCACCCTCCTTTAGAAATGTAGTGCGATACTTTTTAGTGTTGTATTAAAGTATCGCATGAGTTTTGTTAAAACCTGCATGGGCTGGTAGTAGACACTTTTTTATTTGATCTAAACTTTTTGAGAGTTGTTTTGAATACCTTTTTTGGTGTTCTTCGACCCTATGTTGTTGCTTTTTAAATTCAGGTTGTTTTCTTTCAATCCTTTTTGCATGTTTCTGTTGTAGTCCTTTGGGGTTTAAAATATATCATTCAAGTATAAGTTGATGTATCATTTAATTCCTTATACTTAAGTTATATTTTAATATATTCGACAAATCTTTTGAGATAGGTTTCAGACCTCTCGGAGATAAGATAAAGATTCTAGGAAATTTTAGGGCTTCAGGATTTCAAGCTTAACCAAATTTTAGGATTCTACATTTTACCCTAGCTTGGTGTTTTGTTGATGAGTGGTCATTTCTTGATCCCTCATCTTGTATGTGGTGGTTGTTGGCTTTTGTTCGCATGTGTCAATTTGGTAGTGGCATTTGAAGATCTGTTGGTTGCCAAGATTGTGGTGAAGTCTTCTGTTGTGATCTTTGTGATCCTTGTATGATGTTGTCATGTGCATTCATACTTGTAAAAAAGAAGAATATTCTGGCTTGTATTCCATCCTTGTTTCCAAGGATCTCCAGGTAGGGCATTATAGGATCTTATCTCATACACATTCTATTTGGTATATGTACAAAACTTCAAAAAATTGTTCAAAAATTTGTAGAAGACTATATACCTCAAAAATTTGTAACTCCCCCTAAGCTGATATGATGTGCCATTTTTGTAACCAAAATTCCCTTAAATTGAATTTTTCTCATGTTGATGTGTCTAAAACTCTTTTCCTTGTCTACTTTTGTTTCTGTTCTATATCTGCTCTATTTGTACTTCCCCTTTCTTTTTGTACCCCCTTTCATACATCTCCTTGCAAGTTATGCTTTTGGCTATATCTCCTTATTTCTCCTCAAAAGTTCAAAATTTTATATCTCCCCATTCTTATTATTGAATTTGTCTCTACTATATCTCCCCCTTTACATGAATATCTCCCCCTTTTTGACACTTATGTCAAAGGGTCCTAAGAATGAATAGAATATTTAGCCAAAAATCTTTTATTTACCTCCATTATCATCTTCAAAGAAGCATCCCAATTTTCTAAGGAAATTTCCAATGCTTTGAGTTGGATGGTTGTCTTTGCTACAAGATTTACTAGGCCTTCTAAAGTAAAAAGATTGGGGTCTTTCTTTAAAACATTTTTTGCATAGGCCACTTCCTTATGTAGTACTTCTAGGTGTGGGGTGATAGCAGACTAAATTTGCATCAATTTGGCTTTAACATTAGCCTCTTTTGCTGTCAATATAGCTAACTCCTTCTGAGTATGAAGCGTTGTTGCAAAATGCTTCTCACTTTGAGCTAGATCTTTATGTAGTTGTGGGCTGGATATCTTAAGATTCCTCTCCAAGCTCAATATTATCTAGCTAGTTTCTTGTGTGAAATATGATGAGTCACACAATTTGGAGTACAATGAGAAGATGTTCTCAAGTACTATTTTCACCTTTTCTATTTTCTTGGCTAGTTCCACTTGTGATAGTGCTATCTCACTAGATATTTTCTTATTAACTTTCATTTGAAACTTCTTTTTAGACCATTCTAATAATTTGACATTATTACCAAGATCCTCATTTTGTACTTGGTCCACTATGCTGGATAGTTGCTCCATGATGGGCTTTGTTTCATCAGGTACTAGAAAGCTAAATGCATCAAACAATATGTCTTTGATCTCTATTAATGCTTGCCTCTATCTATACTCATTTCTAAGTATCTCCTGCTTCATCTTCCACTCGAGTGCCTCTTGCACTTCATTTATCTGTGCCAGGTTCATTGTTTTGTAGTTATAATTGGGTATGACTATTCCCTTGTCAAGTACAAGGTCTCCATAGTGAAGTACCCTTTCTACCTTGGTGGAGATTGAGCATGGTTTTGATATTTGTAGTGGTACTACATTAGTGATCGACTGCTTGGTAGGAGTCCCTGAGGTAGGAAAATTCACTAGTATTTGTATTGCCTCTTGCTCTTTTTCTTTGGGGTTTTTCTCCTCTTCCTTATCCTCTTCTCTTCTACTTTTATCAATGACAATGATTTGAGGAGGTGAACCTTTTCTTTGTGCTATAGGAACATCTTGTCTTATCTTCTCCTTTGCTGACTTCTCGACAGTTATTATCACTTTTACTGTAGAATCAACCTTAGTAGTTGTGTCTTGTGCTTCTTGCTCTCTTTTTTTATTATCTGTAGTTATGGGTGGTTATTAAGGTGGTTCTTGTGTATTCACCTTCTCCTTAGTAATTTTTGCTACAGCTTTTTGTAACTCATCTACACTCACCAAAAGAGGATTTGTGCACAATTGTGATTGCAATGTTGTTTGGTGAAGGATATTTTTGAGATCCTCTATAGTTAGTGGATTGATGTTCTAACTTGAGGTGTTAGGAACATCCTTTACAATTATAGTTTCTATAGATGTAGGTGTTATATGTGGAGGACTTGGTGGTGGAAATTGGGTGTCTTGGACACTTTATTCTAGCTGCTACTCCTTAGCTATTGTGTCTTCACCTTATTGTGTCTTCTCCATAGTTACCTCTTCTTTCTCTTTCTCTCCTTCCTCCTCTTTTTCATTTTCCTCTTCTTCTTCATCATTTCTCCCCTCAAAGGGATCTTCCTACCCTTCCTTAATAGTAGTCAATCCATAAATTAATTTCCACATTTGTGTGGACTTTTGCACAACACCTTCAATTTGATTTTGTAAAATTCTAAAGGCTCTGTATTTAGGTGCAAATTTTCTCCCATGTTTCTTGTTAGCCTTTCTTATTTTTCCTTTAGTTAGGTTAGGAATTACATGAGCCAATATTCACTCCCTTATTTCCTTCTTCATCTTTAGGCAATAATGCCATTTATTTTCTACAGTGGAGCTTAGCTCCTTAGGCAAAGAATTGTCTAGTTCAAATGGGGTAGTCTTGAACTTAGCCATCATAGTGTAGATAGACTCTTCCACTATATTTTGTTCTTCTCTTGATAATTTATTGAATTTGATGGTCTTTAATAAATTTGCATTATCTCTAATTTTATTACAAACATTTTCCAATTTAGACTTGGTAGAATGTCTTACCAATCTGAATTGATCATTGTTAGATTTAGTCTTTTCTTCATCTGACTCTAGAGGTGCAACATATTTTCTTCTTTTATTTTGTTCTATAAGCCCTCCTTGCTCTGTGGCTTTTTGCTTCCGTTATTCCTTAGCCACTTGTTTTTTTTCCCTTGTGTCTACCCTTGTAGTTGGATTGGTTGGGCTTGGCTTTGTTGCTCTCTTCTTCCCTTTGGGTTGTGCAACTAGTTGTTTCTATGATTTTCTCTTCTTAGGTTTTGGCTTTGGTCCTTCCTACTGGGTACCTTCCTCTTCTTCTACATCCTCACACATGCCTTGGATCAAATCAAGTGTTTCATATCCTTGTTCTTCTTCATCATCCTCGACTTTTTCATATTCTTCTTCTTCTATTGTGCCCTTGCCAAATTTGGCCTTTAACTTCTTAAAAATTGTGTCCTTCTTTAGTGTGGAGGTATTCTTCAACTCCATGTCTACCTTTGATCTCACCACATCAAAAGTTCCAAAATGTGGTGCACTTTTGTCTACTTCCTTAGCTAATAATGTAGTTATGGCTACAAATGCCTCATCTATATTTATTTCATAGCTAAGAGGTCTTAACCATATAACTCTTGGTGTAGAAACTTTAATATAAGTTTAATCAATATCTACAAGAAAGCATACATCATTTACATGTTTTTCTACCAATGAAACTAGTATCCTTAGCCTTTGCTTTATGGTCTTCATGAAGTCTTCAAAATAGCTAGTCATAAGGGTTTCAAAATTAGCTCCCATTTGTTCTATATACTCATTAACTTGAGCTACTATGGACCTATTGGTTTTCCAATCAACTTTACCAAAAGATGGAAATTCATTCTATACATAGAAAAATATGCAAATCAAAATTGCACCAAACTTGCACTGTACTCCCTTGGTTCTCCTTATTACTGCTAGGTTCTCCTTAATTTGTTGCAATTGTAGTTCTGCAAGATCATAAGTATGATCCTTTTTCACTAGTTTGTAACCCACATCAACTGCAATGCATGGCATACTATTAAGTCTGCTAGATTGATAGAATTTGTTTTCAATAACCCTAATAGCAAAGTCAACAAGAGGGTCTTGAATGTTGTCTATTGTCATTCCTTTTTTGTTCCACTTGGCACCAGTGTTCTTTTCAATTGCTTCCTTAGAATCACTTCTAAGGGTCTTTGGTCAATCTAGGGTTGGGTACCTTGTTACTCTATATACAATCCTTTTGGTTATTTTAACTAGACCATCCTCTAACCATAAGCTTCCATCATGAATTATGTTGAGTACTACCCTAATCCATTCAATTTTGAAAATTATGGAGAATTGTCGAGCACAGGTCAAACCCTTCTCAAAATTTTGATATTCCTCTTTTAGTACTCTATTTTCAAACAATCTCTCATATGTTTCCCTCATCTCCATATCTCCTATGGATCCAATTTTGCAATTGTAACAAATTCTAACATCTTAAACCATAACTACCTTAGGGCATATACTAGATAGGGCTCCAATTGGGTTGTTTTTATATGCCACCTCTGGAATTGGCCAAAAAATTGATTGTTTTACTTCATTTGACACTAGTTAAACCTCAAACAGCTCTTTCTCCTATGTTTTCCTAGAGCTAGAAGCCATTTGTGTGATCTAGGGTTTGAACACAAAGAAAATGTGAAACTACGTAACTCAGCACAAATGTAAATACCTTCAATTCGATGAAATTATGTTAAATTTCTATTAGAATAGGCTAAAATGATCATTTCTCTTCTTTGAGTTCATTCTACACTCTTCTTTATCTTTTCCCTTCACTCATGATGAAGAAAAATGATTCAAAATGCAATAATATACCCTATTTACATAGCATTTAAAGCTTAGTGTGTTTATGTCCACTCAAATTCTTAAGCATTTTTGCATTACTCATCTTCCATTATCTTTCCACCACTCAGCATCCATAGGAGTATCCTTCACTTAACTTTAACAGAAATTTCTCTTCACTTGGCTTCCACTACTAACTCGGCTGTAACTAGTCATTTAGCTTCTACTATCTTTGGCAATCAACTGGGCATGTATTGAAATTTCACTCAGCATCTAAGGGCAACTCGATAACACTTATGAAATCTTGAAATTTTAACTTTGCATCTCTATTCATGTTGATCCCTTCTTTCAATACTTGCTTGTTTAGGAACTAATGTATGATAAAAGCTTTGTAAATCAGTCTCTCATTCCTTCTTGTGCATTAGTTTGATGAAGTGTGAGCACTTGACCTATTAGGTGAAGTGATCCCTTCATTTGATGTGTTGCTTCCATCTTTCTTCTTCCATGTCTTATTTATTTCTCCTCTAATGTGTTCGAAATCCACCTTCTCTTTTCCATTGTTGATCTTTGGTTTGGGTGCTTTTGACCTTGTTGGGCAATTTTTTCTGATATGACCAGTCTTTAAACAATTGAAGCATGTAGTTTGACTAAGCCATCTGTTGTAGTTTCCACTAAAATGTGTTCTTATGCAGTTCTCAAGGATGTTCCCATATTCCTAACAGTAATGACAGCTATATCTGGTGTTGTAGTTCTAATTGTAGTGATGTTCATGGTTATTTCCCCTTGCTGCCTAATTAGGTGTCCACATAGGCTCTGATCTACACTCAAAAGCTCTATGTCCATACTTCTTGCAATGGTAGCAGTGACCTTCAAATCTCGGTATTCTGATAGTCTTATTCCTGAAGTCATGTGCTTGATGTCCTTTCTTGTTGTACTTATGACAGTGACTCACATTCTTAGGTTTGTCATGTTGATGGGCATTCTTGCTCCTACATACATTAAAGGTATGTCCTTTTTTACCACAAAAATGACAAGTAGTTTTAGTGTTCTTACCTTTGTTACTTCTTTCTTCTACATTCTTGGATGACTCTCCTTGTTTAGTACTCATGTATCCTAGTCTTGAAGTATCATTGCTAGCCCTTGGTGATTTTAGTAACTGCTCAAAATACTTGATGGCCTCATTTGGTTTTTTGAAGCTTTCTGCAATCTCTTTCTCTCTTTCAGGTCATTTTGCAGTTGTTCAATTTGCATATTTAGTGTAGAAATCTCAATGTCCTTGATATTTAGTTCATGATGTGCATTTATCATCTGGCTTAGGGTGTCTAGCTACATGTTTGAAATTCTTACAAGCTCAATTGACTTTTCTTCTAGTCTATTGGCAAGATTCCTCTTGTCTTCTTCAAGCATAGCCTTATCTTCAATGACTCTTTTCTTCTATTCAGTCACTTCATATAGCATCATGGCTTGTGATTCTTGTCCAAGCTTGAGTGTTCTGATTTCTTCTACTTGAGCTCTATTCTTCTCCATTAGGTCTGCTATTGTTGCATCAAACTCTTTGGAATCTCCATTTGCAAACAATTTTGAGGTGTCAATCTCCTTGTATTATGTATCATTCTTAGCTATGGTGATGTCTCTTCTTCTCTTTAAGGATTTTCTCAATTGTTCTCTAGCTTCTTCCAAAGTGTGTAGAGCAAGTTGTATATCAATTTCCTAATTCTCTATGAACTTCCCAAGTTTGTAGACTTCCATTTCTAGATCTTTTCTCCAAACTATAAGGCTCCTCCTTGAGAGAACTTGGCTCTGATACCAATTGTTGGAATTTACAAGTGGGAAGATTTACTTCTGAGAGGGGGGTGAATTATAAGTAACTAAATTTAACCTTTTCAAAACCCTTTATCTGAAAAAATTCACATGCATCTAATTCATCTAATAAACATAAAAGTAAAGACATGCATGAAAAATAGATGACACAAAAATTTGGTAACCTAGAAACCCTCCAAAATGAGAAGGTAAAACTAGGGTGGGGATGACACCCACAAAGTATCACTATAGTAATATGTAATTGTTTAAGGTTACAAATTTTGACCACTTCCAATGGTCTTCCCTATGAAAAGCCTATCCTATTAAAAACTTTACACCCTATTAAAAGTGACCTAGTTAAAGGATTTACAAACATTCACTTGGAATGTTTCCCTATTAAAGGATTTAGCACCTTGTTCAAAGGCTTACAACATGACTATTAAACCAACCTATTATCATAGGATTTTCATTCATAATACAATGGCTAGAGAGTATTAGAAAGTCTTGATCTGATGACTTGCAATCTTCAATTGTTGATTCCAGATCCTTGTTCTACCCTATCTACTCTGATCCTTGATTGCTCTAATATATCTCTCCTCAAAATCATGATTTCTTTATTCTATTCAACTAAATTATACAATGTTTTTCTACTCTTTCTAAGTCTTTACACCCCTCTACACTTTGCTATAATTCACCTATACACTTCTCACATGTGCACACATAATGGGTTTTTGTCCTTCTTATAATGGCTTTGAAGACTTTGGGTTAGGTATGAATCTATGATCAATATTCATTCTTCATTTTCTGCTCAATTCATTCACTTTTCTTATTGGTTGCATGCCTTCTCCATTTTTATTATTGGCTACATGTTGATTACATAGGAAATACAAAAGATTCAATCTTATCTTCAAGATTCTTTGAGATTCATCTTAAGTTGGCTTCAAAAATGGTTTACATCTAAGTTTGTGAAGATACAAACTTGTATGTTGATTCTATGTTAGTCAGCACTTACTAGTTGCTGATGCTCAAAACATATAGGAATTATGTCTCACTTAGCTCCTATAGTAATTATGTCTCGCTTGACATCTATATTTTTCTCAGAACCTATAGTGACTCAGCATCACTTATCACTTGGCACTTGAATCTTGCTCGACACCTATTGAATCTTTGGATCAACACATACTATAGCTTGACATTTGTATTATACTTGGCATTGTCTTGAGAATTGGTTAAGTGTGTTGACACTCAATTGTCAAAACCAATCTGAGACCAACAACTGTGACTCGGCATGCTCTATAATATACATGTTGTGCTCAGCATGTACTACTTATTATACATGGACTAAGTAAATAACTTAAGTGTGTTGACACTCACTTGACAAAGCCAATCTGAGATCAACAACACTTTCCACAACTTTGTTAGTGTTAGAATTCAAATACATATAAGCTTTTCTCTAAGTGGAATATCCTAGGAATATGCTTCTATCACTTTTAGCATCAAGATTTTCATTTCTATTATCCTTTAGTGCATAACATTTTCTACCAAAAGCTTTAAACTACTTCACATTAGGTGCATATCCATACCACAACTCAAAGGGTGTAACATTTATACCTTTTCTTGATTTGTACTCTATTCAAAGTATTGAATGTTGTACTTCCAACTTCTCTATAGTACTTATGTGATACACTCTTCTCCATCATCAATGTTCTAGCATAGAAATATGACTGATTTATTTCTCCTTTAATCTATTCCATTTTGGGGAGGGGTTCTAGGTGTTGGCATCTATCTTTTGATTCCTCTATCATTACAAAATATATTAAATTCATTAGAGATGAATTCTCCACCTCTATCAGATCTAAAGCATTTTAGGATCTTCCCTATTTCCTTTTCAACTCTGGCCAAATATAACTTAAACAAATAAAAGCATTATACTTTTATTTAAGAAACATCATAGTCATCAACAAATAAAATGAAACATCTTCCTCCACAATAGATTTGAATGCCAATAGGTCCACAAAGATCAATATGAACCAATTCCAAAATATTATTAAATGTGTGTGTCTTTCTCTTAAAACTAGATTTTTTCATTTTTGTAGAATTTGATGATGAACAAATTCATAAATCCCTAGACATCCTGCATGAAAATAACATGTTACAAGGAAGAAAGAAGGGCAAAGAGAGAGAAGGGTTTGCTCGATAAACAAGAAGATTGAATTTACTTGTGCAAAATAGAATGAATAAAATTATAATTGATCAATCCTTATGAAGGAGATCAAAACACTAAAAGGGAAGCCCTAAGAGGTAAAAATAAATTTAATAATTACTAATTAATTATTAAATGTGAATGTGAAAAAGCATAAAGGAGAATTCATAAGAAGGGAGAAATGATAATTTAATAAATTAAATTAAATTAAACTTTTTCCTCTAACACTCCACCTTAAGATGAGTAACAATGCAAGGAAACTACAATGGTGAAAGAAAACTTGGGTCCTAGTAAGAAGGCCTAATGAGGTACCTAATCACAACCAAATCTCTATAAAACATAGAAATAGAGAAAACCCAGTGGGAAAAATTTTACTCCAAAAAGAGATAGAAATGGATGCACAAATGAAACATCTTAAGAGAATCTCTTAAGACCATAAGTACATTGAAAGCCCCAATGATAGAAGCTTAAGACTCCATAGCCAAAAACCCCCTCCCCAAAATGGCAAAACTCCTATGTCAATGAACATACCAATGTGGCTCCAATCTAAACAAAACAAACATAGTGGATAAGGATGATAAAACCCATGTACGTAAGGTGTACTTGGAAGTCCTAGCTAATGCTCAAAGGAGGAAGCATGAGAATCCTAAAATGGAATCTCCAATGGAGGTGGGATAATAGGTGTCTTGAATCTGCCATCTAAGAGGAGATGCATGTCCTCTAATATATCCTCAACAACTATAGTAGGTGGCTTGATGACTGGAGCTGCAATAGTAGGAAATGATGAATAGTAATCCTATGCAAGAGATGGAATCTAAATAGGAGGTGGTGGTGTAGAAGTCATAAAACTGGTCTTAGGAACAAAATATAAGTTCAAGTGACCTGGCTTCACCTCAGTAGACTCTCATAAAAAAGGAGAGTGAGTCTCTGATAGTAGAGATGATGGACCAAAACATGAGAAGGAATATAGGTGGGAATCATGATCAACAATCCTTATAGCAATAATTTTTCCTATCTCACTATCTCTGATGTGAACTAAATCTTGTGCAAACTCAACTGTCTTCCCTATTCCACTATGTGTAATTTGATAAATAGAGAGAAGGAAAGAGGACAAAGATGGAACATAGATTACATCATGAAATGTACCATCATCAATGTCAATAGAATCTTTTCCACATACATTCATAATAGTGTTGTTCCCCATCAAAATGTGTGGAGTAGGAGAAGCCTCAAAAGAAAAGAACAAATCCTAAGAAGTTTCCATATGGTGTGAAGCACCTAAATCCAGTAACCATCTAGAAGAGGGAGGAGTGGTAGTTGCATATAGTGCATGATCCTTTCCTATATCTTTACCATTTGACTGAAATGATGATGAAGAAGAAAATTTGGAGAAGGAAAAGGAATATCAATGTTGCTCTTCTGAAGAAGAGTTGTCAAATTTAAAACCTGTTTGGAATAGCCATCTAAATTCTTCTCATAGCAATGTGACTTATCATAATTAGGATTGTTACAATAAGCACACTTCAATATTTTTGTCTTAGGTTTACCCCACTAATGAGGAGGTGGCCCTAATGAACTGCGAGTGTTAGAATCATTTTGAGAGTCTATAGGATTAGATTTCTATGCCTTCTCCTTCATCCCTGAAGATGGTTGAGCTACCAATACATAAGTTTGTGAGCCTGTGAGAGAATCCAACTTAGAGAGTTTAGCCTATTCTTGAGTCAAATTATCACAAAAAACCTTAAAGGATGGTATGTTAAATTTGTTACCCAAATCATCTTTAGTGTAATAGAAGGTAGAAGCAAAATTCTGAAAGTTTCCACAAAGCTTAGAAAGAATTAGATAGATGCACCTAGTGTCAATCTTGGTTTTCGCACAACCTTGAAAAAAAGATTTCTATAGTTTTAAATTCTTCAAGAATTCCTCAATGGAAGGAGAATAATTTCGTGTAAGATAGGTAAGCTCTGCCTCAATTTGAAGTTCCCTAAACTCATTCACTGTACCAAAAAAGCCTTCAAGCTTGGTCCACATAGCTAGTGGGGTATTGCACCCATCAAGATGAAAATGCAGACTATTAGATACTTGTAAAACAATCAATTATATTGTCTCATCCATCTTGTTCCTATATTACATGAGCTCAAAAAGCCTCTATAAAACTAGTTTCACTACATCTAAACAAGACCACAATCCTTTTGACTAGAGAAGCCATGTCATCAAAGTCTTCCATGTGTGATAGTTATGAGGGTTCAGAAGTTCTAGACAACAAGATGTCTCAACCATTATTAGAAGGTGTTGAATTTTTTGTAATTAAGTTTTGTTTTACATAAGTAAATAACAAAATCAATATGACAAAACACCCCCACAATACAAAAAATCAAACCCCAATTACTAGTAGGAATGTGTAAATGAGAGAAGAGAAAGAAAGAGTAAGTTTAGAATCACATGTAAATTTGAAGAATACTAATGAAAAATAGTAGAGAATATGAATAGGGCTTGAGAAGAGCTTTTTGATACTTTTTTCAGATAAAAAAATAGAGTTATAACAAAGAAGTTACACCTCCTAGAAGATAGAAGTCATCAATGGACTTCAAGCACAAAAATAGGTATAAAAATGGTAAAAAAATTAAAAATACCTACTCCATCATCTTTGTCTTTGAACCAACTTTCTAATACTTCTTTCAGATTCAAAAAATGCCTTTGTATGCTCAAGATATCACTAAAAAACCAACAAGGCCTCCAAAAGACAAAGAAAACCAAATGCCTGATGGTTGAATGACTATCAAATTTTGGCTTGTAAAATGATGACATCAGCACTATACTTGGGAGTCTTGCATCAATACTTTCTGTCAGCAATGTTCGTAACTTGATAACATGATGACATCAACATGTGCATCATCCTTTTCCCATTAAAAACTATTTAAAAAAAAAAGGTTTTTATAAAGTTTGAAAACTTTATTAAAAAAAAAAAATTTAAAAAGCCCTTTAAAAAAAAATTAGTTTTTCATTTTTGGGATTTTTAAAGATTTTTTTCACCTCATAGTGTGTGATAGAGGTTGTATTGGCCTAGTATGCCAAAAAAAAAGGCTCCAAGATTTCTCTATCTCTAAATTCAAAGTGCCTTATATGGATTTAGGGGTTTTTGGATGTTCTGAGCATAATGACAAGGTCTGTTTTTGCTCAAAGTGATCCAAAAATTAGAGACCTCCTATTTTCACACAAAAAACTAAAAAATGCCAAATTTATTCTATCAAACTCTCATTCTTCTTTTTCTTCAAACAAGAATAGGCAGTTGCGAGCAAGACTCTGATACCATGTAGAATTTGATGATGCAAAAATTTGTAGATCCCTAGATATCCTACATGCAAATAACCCATTACAAGGAAGAAAGAAAGGCAAAGAGAGAGAAGGATTTGCTTAGTAAACAAAAATATTGAATTTACTTGTGCAAAACATTATGAATAAAATTACAATCGATCAATCCTTATGAAGGAGATCAAAACCCTAAAAGGGAAGCCCTAAGAGGTAAAATTCATTTAATAATTACTAATTAATTATTAAATGTGAATGTAAAAAAGAATAAAGGAGAAATCTTAAGAAGGGAGAAAAGGTAATTTAATAAATTAAATTAAATTAACCTTTTTTCTCTAACAATTTTTCCTTGTTGACATTGTTTACACATAGTATTATTAAGTTTCTTTAGTTTTGGTAAACATCTTACTCTTTTCATCTTACTAATGTTCACCAAATTGTCAAATTTCACATGACATAACCTCTTATTCCATAACCATATATCTTCATATCATGCAAACAAACATGTTTCATGAAATCAATCCAGATAGAACAAGTTACCTCTTGTTTGATCACTACTTCCAATCAATTCAGCATCAACATCAAATACCTTGGCTTTTTTGTGATTTAATTCAACCTTGTATCCTGATTGTTTAACTATTAAACACTCCATAATTTATAGTTAATTCTTTTAACCCAGTAAACATGGTCACACTTGATCGTATTAGTTAATTGTATTGATCCTTTACCTTTTACAAGAGATGGTGCATCATCACCAAACTTAACATAATTACTTTGTATGGTTCAATGGTTTCAAATATACTTTTATCACTAGTCATGTGGTGTGAAAAACCATTATCAATTATCCATCTATCACCTTTACTTGCATAAGAGATTAATGTAGTTTTATCATCTTCATTAGTATCTTCTTTCATAGAAACATAGACAACTTCTTCATCATTACTTTCAAATTCATTATCAATTTCTTCTTCAACAACGTAACAAGATTTCTTATCTTTGTCTTTGTAGTCCTTGTTTCTCCTATTGTCTTGGTCATCTCTTCTTCCTTTGTACTTTCTTTCCTTTCTTTCATATTTTTCTTTTGCTAGGACATCTTGTAGCAATGTGACCAACTTTGTTACATGATAAATAGGTTATAGGAAGTTTACCTTTGTATTTTCCTCTACTTCTTGAAAGCATCTTAGCCATCAATGCATCAAGCTCATCAAGTTCATCATAAGAAAAATCATTGTCACTTTTCACACATTTTCCTTTTCCTTCTTACTAAGAACCAATTGTGATTTGAAAGAAAATTCAATAGTGGTAAGGGTGAAGTTATTAAAATTTGACATCTCAATAGAAGTAATCCTACCAATAACACCTTCTAAATTTAAGTTATGTCAGGGTGTACATCTCAATTCTTGTATTGTAGAAACCCTAATAACATAAATAAGAAGTAGAATTCTCAATGTATTGTCGATCATAGTTTCATCATCAATCATTCTATTTGCTCCTCTTATAGCATTAACAAACTCTTTGATTCTTCTATAATACTAGATAATATTTTTACCTTCCATCATTTGCATTTATCAAACTTACCTCTCAAGCTTTATGATTTTTCCTTGAAAACATTATTCTCCTCCATAGATGGTATGCAGTCTATCCCACATTTCCTTGGTAGTTTTGCAATATTTTATATCATCAAACTTGGCATAACTTAGGGCTGATGTAATCTCCAACAAAGCATGTTCATGTTCTTGCCTCTCCTTTGGCTACTGGGTTGTCAAAGGAAGAATTGCTATCTCCACATATGCATTATCCACAAAATGTATTGCACCATTTCTAATTCTTGGTAGATGTATCCTCATCAAACTTTTCCATGTAGGGAAGTTCTCTTTATTCAACCTTGGCACCTCCATTTTGTACATCTTACTTTAGCTTCAAGCACCTACAAACATTTCTCTACAAGCACCAATGCCTTGATACAAATTATTGTAATGTTTTAGAATAACTAAGAGGGGGGTGAATTAGTTATCCAAGGTCCAATGTACTGATTGAACAAATAAACAAACACTTCAAATAATTCAAATCTTAACATCTATTATATATTATCAATGACATGAAATATTAGTCCATTGTCCTAAATATAATACACTTGCAAAATATAAAACATTACTATTAAATCATCACAAATAACATCCACACAAATTTAACACTAGGATTAAGATGGAAACCCAAATTGGAAAAAAACCACCAGTAAAATGTCACCAATATTTTCACTCTTCTAAAATGAGCTCTTTTAGGATTCTACCCTATTAAAGGTTAGAAAACACATTTTTAAATGAGACTTTGCTAAAGGATTTAATCATCCTATTACAAGTGGCCTTGTTAGAGGACATTGGAATAATCCATTAGAATTCCAAATTGATTAAAGGATTTACATATGACTATTAGGTCAACCTTGATTAAAGGATTTCAATACTAATACAATGGTTATAAAGTAACAACATGTTTTTATTGGACAAATACAACTCACTTTGAAAATACAGATCATATTTCAACTCACATGTTAATCCACTATGTGGCCTTCAATGTCATATTTGTCTCTGATTTTCTTGGCAACCCTTCAAGCAATCACTCTTCACTTCTTCACAACTCTTCTTAGCCTTATGTTCATGTTACCCAATCAATATCATCAACAAAATGCTTCAACCCCACTATGTTAGGCCTTGTACCTCCTTAAATAAGTAATTATGTTATTTTTCCACTTAAACATGCCATAGATCTTAGAGTTTATTAGATTCATCCAATCCTTCCAATATTTTTTCTCCTCTTTTCCCTTCTAGAAACTTCTCCAAATGTTTCCTTGAATCCTTGTATAGAATGTGCAAACATAGTTTCCCTTTATTTAAAAGTTCTAGTGCATTCATCCTTATCTTCAACATGCTTTACATATTCCAAGAAATCAACTATGTTAGATGGAAATCATGATTTTCTGATAAACTATTAAAATGTTGTCCCTTTGCCAATACTAGATTTTGACACTCAATCATCACCAAGTTACTTTGCTGCTACTATTTTTTTTTGGCACATATACTGATGCTCGGTCAATATTGATGGTTGGCTAATACTTCTTCTGCTTAGTACATACTGGCACTCGGTTAACACTAGCATCACTCACCATATACTTTAGCCTCCTTCATCTTCTGCTCTTTTGCTTGGTCAAACCTATGCGTTTGGTCAATCTTTGATTACTTCTTCAAGGCTTCGATATAATTGTCTTCTTGACTTGTAACATAAATTTAAATAATCACTTTATCTTGTCAAATTCTAACTAATCAAGTATTTTTTGTAGTTTTATTTCCATAACTCAACCTTTCCTCTAGGTGCTATTGTTATGACCAACTTCTCAAATCCTCTTCATCAATCATCTAGATATGACACTTAAGTCAGATATAAAATTATCTTGCTAATAAGGTTTGATATCAATGACAACATAAAAATTGTTCCAATTATAGTCTCCAACATAAAGTCCACCAAGATAACTAAGAGGGGAGGGCTAAATCAGTTATGCAATTAAAACAACTCTCAATATCCTTATTATTTCTAAAACATGTAAACAATAGATGTAATAACTATATGAAGAACACCATATTTTTTAATTATGGAAATTATTGTTCAGAGAGAAAACCCTAGTAGGGATGGTACCCATAAAACACTACTACATTTGGACCTGAATTGTGATGGTAGGATGTTACAATGGTGATAGTCACCTATTGCTCAAATGACTCTAACAAGAATTGGCTCCTATCAGATAGGCATCATGCTTTTACCATCAAAAGTTGTGATGGTAAGGTCTCTCATTGCAATTACAATGCCCCAATCTATCATAAATTGAATCCACATGGGGCAATACATCGTCCAAGGCCCTGTCTCATGTGCAATGTCTAGGTGATGGAAATGTTATGGATTTGATGACTAACTATCATATCTATCTATCACAATACTGACATATATGTGGCAGCAACACTTAGAACTGATGGCTAGCTATTAGAGTTGCGATGACTACATGGTAGGAAAAAATATAGAATGTGTGACATTGGAGAGTGTAAAAACTAAAATGATGAGATATATGAACCAATTCAAGGGTAAAATAGTGGTGTACATAAATTAAAAAATCTTATAAAATGTAGCATCAATGATGTTTAAAATGTTGGAATAATATTATTATATGGTCAAATGAATCTTGGATGTTTAAATTGTTGGCATAGTATTATTTTCTTGTTAAATGAATCTTGATTGGAGAGTGCACTTTCCTAACAAATCTATTTCTAAAATTCAACTTTGGTTATGAACATCATCTAGACACTACAACACTCTTACCGCTATAACTAGTTTTCCTATTTTTAAAAATTTTGGGAGAGACTAGATTATTTTGGTGACTGTCAAATTACAAGAATCATAAAAATGTAATTTGATAGTCACAAGAATCATTCGGTCTCTCCCAAAAGATAAAAATAATAGGAAAATCAGTTATAGGGGTAAGAGCAGTGCAATCTCCTGATAATGGTCATAACCAAAGTTGAATCTTAGAAATAGATTTGTTAGAAAAGAACTCTCTCCAACATCACACATTCCATATTTTTTTTGTCATGATTGTAAAATAGGTTAATATTGAGCTTCACTTAGTTTCAAGAATAGTTTAGTACTCTCTACTAATCAGGGCCAACCACATAAAGGTGGAAGCTCGTTTCCCCGACCCCCCCCCCCACAACATCTGAATTCTCCATTAACATCTAAAATATTTAAGAAAGGATCAATGTTTAAAGTACAAAAAAAGGTTCCATACCTACAAAAGTGACATCATTTTCCCATCTTTTGGTGCATGTCATTTTTCCATCACATCCAAAATAAGATTTTGCCACTCTAAATTGAGAATGCATGTTGCATTAAAATTCATGGATAGAAGGTAGATCTGGTAAAATACAACACAATTACATTTATTTAATACCTAATCAAAGACCTCTAACAAAAAGACAAACCTGTTGTGTTTTTTAGCTCCACCTATTGTCCATGCATTTGAACATCTTCATTTCTCATGAGTAATTCATCATATGAGTACATCTAGAAATGTCCTCATTGCCTTCTACATAAAATGAATCCAATATTAGAAAATCCCCCATAAAAAATAAATTTTCAAGTGAAATAAACACATGAAAAATGAGAGAAAAAGAGGAATCTACTTAATAATAGGCTTTGCCATCACATTTGTGGCCATGCTACCAATTGATTGAGTTTTATTACTTTCCTATTGTGCCAAGATCTCTCTATTTATATACATACATACATACATATACAGAGATCACAAGGGCACGACAATGAAATGTAGTGATCACAAGGGCATGAGAATAAAATTCTACATCTCCACATGTTAAATACATACATATATACATACATACATACATATACAAACATACATATACATGTATATATGTGTATATATGTATGTATGTATATATATACATGCTTGTATGTATGTATGTATACAAAAAACTTTTTAAAGGTGCTTATTACATCTTAGCACAACAAAAAAATTGATCCAGCTACATGCATATTCCAAAATCCAAATAATTAAACAATAAAACTCACTCAACGCATGCTAAGTGACTTAGCTTAAGATCCTACACAAAAATAGTGTAGAGTTATATATATAGGAGAAATATAATGCCCATTAACAATGACATTAACTCTACCAATACATGCATGATTATATCCTTGGCTTCCATTGTTGGGCCAATGTATGGAGCCTTTATATCCAACCATTTGTTATAAATTGGGGAATGCACTTCATGCCTAGCATTCAAGTGATGTGTTTGTATATGCAATTTTATCACCTTGGAAAATTGTATTTGATCTTGGTATCTAGGAACAATTGATTGTTCATTTTATTTTTGTAAAGGCTGCCTGTGCGAAACCAATGCCACATCAGTAATCTCCATATAATGCATAATATTCAATGAGAGTCAAAGTCATTTGAAAATTTACTAGTCAACATTAGTTTATTTAACTATCATTACTTTAACAAAAATGATACATATACATATATGCTCAAATCAAACATAAACCATAATTTCATTACCAAATTACCATTACCAGATACTAGTTACTAGATGGTCCAATCATGACAACCAAGTTAAAATGAGCTCTAGAACCTGTCTAAGAACACAAGGGTGAGAATATTGTAGGAGTGCTTTACCACCCTACAACAAAGCTATTAAGCTTCCTCATAATCTTTCTTGACATGAAATATACCTAGCCTAGCAATGAGATAGTATAAACAAGTAAAATTTAGAGGAGTAATGGAACTATGTGATCTAATAAGATTATTCTCTATAGCCATTCACTAATCATCGGCATTACTCGAAAACACCTATAGATCTCTGTTTGTCACGTTCAAATTTCCACTATGCACTACCAATATATAGGCATACAATTAAAACAACATTGTTAATAATAATATTTCTATAACCAAACCACAAGAAATACATATTATCCTAGAATAGAGAAGAACATCATTGTAATTACTTCTGAATAGACTTATTCCCATCATGAACTATGAATCCACAAACACGATAACAACAACTCAAGCTTTCTAAAATTACTTAATTGCAAGAGTTCATATGATCATCATTATCAGTAGTTATTTGAATAATTGTTTGTATACAATGCACAATGACACACTCACTATGGAATGTTATAGCACAATAAAATATTGCTAATGAAACACATCTCATCTTTACTTATGACTACACTTTTCTCAATTATAATCTAAAGAAGAAATGTCACTTTTTAATCCAAGAGATATTTTCAAAACTTAGCATAATTCCTATAAAATCTTCTCACAAGTAAAACTTTACACATCACCAAGATTTCACAGCAATAAGATGGAAAATTCTATCAGACTCTAGATGTTAATGAATTGAGTAAGTTTTAGTAGCAAAACCTATCTCAGGTAAGTTGGAGCATTTTAGTTTATATCTGATAAACTAAAGTTTATTTAATCTCTAATATCAACCCATACAATAGGTTGTTCACACTTCTTATGATAACATCTGAACAACCACTAAGTTTTGACATAGAAAAGGAAGAGGGGAATTGTCCAAGATTTACTAACAAAGCCCATTGATCAAGTTAAATTTAAAGAATTCAATAAAATTTTATTGAGTATATTAGTTCTACCTTGATCTAAACTCTTCACTCTTGTTTTTAAAAGTTATTATGTCAAATAAGGTGTGTAATGAAATCAAATTGTGATGATAGTACAAGTTAGTCACCTTTCATTCTTCTACTTGTTGTTTGGTCTACAAAGCTTGAATTGAATTCAAAATACTTAGTATGAGCTATTGGTTTTGTGTCTGGGTTCTTGATGAGAACTTTGTGCTTGGGACATGCAAGGGAATGTAACACACTTCTTGCATCACAATATTTAAATTTCAATTGAGATTTAATTCAAGAAAACTAAGTCTTTCATATTCGTTGAACAATATTAGCATGGCAGCCTGATAAGTTGATAACACTAGCTCTATTGTCCTATCATTAAACCTACCTTCTAAAGTGCATCTTCCTAAAGAATACATCCATGTAAGCTTGTGATTATCAGCTTCCTTGGAGTAGTATTGTCTGTATATACTTTTTACAATTTTGTCACAAATAAGTTCACAGATTTGAGTGTAAAGTGGAGATGTTATTTGGGGTTGTCTCACTAAGTTAAAGATCTATTAGACTTAGTTTCAAATATTTATTTTAATATTTACAAATGAGAAATGGTTCATAATTTACAATCTAAAATTTTTTTATGACAAACAACTGTATAAGTTAAAGATCTATCAGACAGTTTCATAGACACAAGCTAATCTTTAAAATTTGAGAATAGTTCATGATTTTCAATCTAAAAACATTTATAAATAGTGAGGGAATAGAGTAGCATTCATATGACACCTAAACATTTTAAAGCTTCACTTTGAGAATGGTAGAAATAAATTTGTGGTCTTAAGTTCAAATCCTAACTAGATGGTCTTAGGTTCAAACCCTAACTAGTTCAACTAGAAGACTGCTCAAACATACAAAGACTAAATTGCAATGGACCTGGATTTGGATGTGATAACATTTCAAATGTACCAATCCATTCTCAGAACAAAGAAACTAGATTCATACAAACCAATGACTTAAGAAATTTGATTTTCCACTACAAAACAATATTTCCTTCCTTATCCATTCCATACCTTCACATCCTAAAACTCAAAGTAAGCCTCCTAGCACCGATATCCCTCATTTCCTTCTAGTGTGTTGCAATAATCTGTTGAATACCATCATGCCCTATATATATTTCCTCAAACAGAGTCTCAAACACTCTAACAACATGCCCATTTCTCTTCTTCACACTATCTTTGCAAAATGATGAATGAATTGAAGGGCAAAATTGATCATCTATTTCCATGTTGCCATTGAAATGAATAATTTCTTTTTAAAGTGAGTAATAAAGATTAAGTTAAAAAGATGAAGGAATTTTGTTTGTATAAGGATGAAATCATGTTGATCTTTTCTTTTTCTTTTTCTTTTTATTAAATCTATTGTTCTCTTAGTTATGTAACTAATTCTTTTTATATCAACTGTCACATTTTCTCCAATACATAATTTAATTAATTAATATAATTTTAGAGTTCAAGAAAATGAATCCATGTATGAAAGAAATTTTGATTTATTTGGAATTTAGATGAAGTGGGTTGTGACAATTGTACCTAATCTGATGATAGTTCTACAAGAATTTGTAATCAACATAGTTTATTAGCAATTAGACCAATTTAACTGGTTTATGGCTTGGGCATGTGCTATTCCCATTTATCATATGGTTGCAATGTTAGAGGAAGCATTTTTTATTTATACAGGATATGGAGGAAGAACAGTGGTGTTGGAAAACATGAAAATTTAGTAATGCCAAGTCACCTTGAGGAATTTATGTATGCTCTTAGGAAACATGTCATTCAAAATTTTCATCATGACCTTTTTTGCTTCTACATGTTTTTGAATGAAGCCTTCATGCACCTGGTCCTTAAAAATGTCTACTTAAGAATGTATGTGAGTTTGTAGGATCTAGTTTGAAGTTGTAATTTTTTAACCCAAATGCCATCATTTCTTTCCACATTAATCATTTTTATAGTAATATCATAAGAAAGAAAATACATAATATCAAGGGGCTAACACTCTATTACATATCAGCCCAATAGACCAAACCTATCAAATTAATGAACTAGGTATCCAATCCCATTGCCAATTGAAATCAACCTAGCAAAGACTTCAGTAGGGAAAAGATCATCATTTTCTTGGAAAAATGTTTCAAACTTACTCAAATCATATTATTTTGCAACCCTAGATTTGAAAAGTGACCAAGCTTTCTTTATCTTTTTCTTCTTCTCTCAACTTCAAGAAATAAAACACTCAGAAGACCCCCTCCAGCCAAGTTTGTATCTATCAAATCTAGAGGATTCATCACCTTCAAATACAGATTTTTAGTGATCGTCCTCCTAGCCACACCATATGAAGAAATAGCATGGCCCAAAAATATTATTATAGGATGGAATAAGTCAAAGACCAACCTACCATCATGAGCATAACCATTAGACAAATAATCTACTCCCAGAAGCATAATGATCATATCTTTCTCTTGCTCATTGGCCTGCTTGAAGATCTTAGCCACTTGAGCTTCTATTGTCTCCTCAACCACCACAACCTACTTGCATCTACACTAAATTCCCAAGAACACCATTTGATTTGAGATATAAAAAAAATAGAGGCCAAATGAATAGAAAAAATCATGAAAATCTCCTATCAATCTGAGCACTACTAACAGAATATTGTAGAAGATTTAAGAGAAAGATTATTCAAATCTAAAGATGATGATAAAAATAGCACCAAAAATTCATGAGAACATCATTGACCATATACGAGGGGATTCTTTCAAATTTTAACCAATGACTTTACTAACAAATGTCCACATATCTTCTAACAGAATATCTAGCAAACTCTGTGGAATGTGATCTCCACTCATAAAATTTGTCTCATCATTTCTATAAATCCCCACATTTGATATTAATTCAACAACCTTTTACCCTCTCAAAAAATATGCTGGAGCTAGAAATTATCAAAAGACTAAAGGTGATTCGAGATAAAGTCTCTACCAATACTTATTAATATTACTAATCAAGACTTGTCATGGGTCAAAGAAAGGCAAAGGAAGGATCATAAAGTATATAAAGATAAATTCCTCTTTTAAAATTTATCTTAGTAATTTAAAATATAATCTTGTGATATTTAAATTTATATTTTTCAACTATCTAATGCCAAACTAAAATTGTTGTTGTAATATTATCAACCAATTTTTAAGGAGATAGCATTGAATTGCTTGAGGACAAGCAATTTTGGGAAGGGAAGATTGTAATTTCTCCATTTCCAAGATAAATTATAATAATAGAGTTACTATAAGGAAAAAATAAAATTAATTTTCCGAACTCACCACACACAAAATCTCTAGTCAAAGAGTTTGTAAGAATCAACAAGTGAAGGTTAAATCTCAACTCAAATGAGACATCTGTAGGGAAGATATCAGGAGAGTTCAAAATAATAAAAAGAAGAGCATAGAGTATTGAAGGCATATCAAAATTTATTCATAAGAGAAAATAGGGAAAAGACTCTCAGGGATTGTGATGCACAACCATTGGAATTTTATATATAGTGAACATGATTTTTAAAACCAATCTAATACAAAGAGAATGTAGTCACAAAATAATAAATTCCTATCAGTAAAACTATATCTACTTAGCCAATGAGTGAGGATATACAAACATCACTAAACAAAAGGAATGAAAAGAATATTGAATAAAAATATATATTAGTAATTACAAAAAATTATATGTTAAGAATAATAGTCCACCAAGATAATTGGGGGGGTGTGAATCAGTTATGCATCAATTAAAACATTTATCTACTTTAAAAAAAGTTAACCATTCAACCAAATTGAACAACAACCATAATAAAATTGTCATAGATAATTGCACCAGATATGTTGACTAGGGAGACCCTTGATCAAAGGGAAAACCCTAGTGGGAATAATGCCCACAAGATGTACTACTAATATAAATATTCCTTGTTAGAGGATCGACCCTGTTAAGAGTCTATTACAACATTTAGTACAATGAGTCCCTATTAGGAGACTTTGAATCCCTTTTAGGAGTTTCCAACCCTATTAGGAGTTGTGGTATAATGTATGCAAGAAGAGCCAACTAACCAAACATGAAATTTCAACTACAAGAAGAGCTCACTGCTCAAACAAGTAATTTATTGTTATCTTCTTCTTTCCTTTCATCTTCCTCTATCCTATCAAATAGATCAATCAATTTCAAACCTTGTAGACTAGGTCGTGAACTTAGAGTGAAATCATTAGATCTCTCATACCATAATCCAAACTCAAATTTTCCCTTTAGATATCTAAATATCCTTTTTACTACTGCATAATGTGCTTCTCTAGGATCAACCTAGAATCTTGCAACAATTCCAATTGAATTTTCTATATCTAGCCTTGTGTGAGTTAGATATTGCAATCCTTTGATTATAGGTATGTACTTCTTCTACTCAATAGTAGGTTTCTCATCTTTTGTAGATAAATTGTGTCTAGTTACCAAATGTGTTCCAATGGGTTTGCATATTTCCAAACCAAACCTTTTTGGTAAATCCTTCAAGTACTTAGTCTGAAATCCTAGAAAATATTTCATCTCTCCTATCATACTCATTTTAAATTCTTTCTTCATCTCTTCTACAAACTTCTCACTTTATTCATCATTTACTCCAAATATCTTGTCATAAAAAAAATATTACTAAAATCATCAAACCATTATCAATTTCTTTCAAATATAGATTACTATTTTCCATACCTTTTCTATATCCAAGTTTTTTCAAATGTTTGTCCAACCTTGCATACCAATTTTTGGGTACTTGCTTTAATCCATACAATTCTTTCCTTAATCTACATACTATGTCCTTGTCATCTATCAAAGGATATCCTTCAAGCTGATTAATGTATACTTTTTCAAGTTCTCCATTCAAAAATGCTGACTTGACATCCATCTGATATACTTTGAATTTCTTTTGTGCTTCATAGGCTAAGAATAATCTTACTACTTTTATTCCACTAGAGCATAAGTCTTCTCATAATCTATTCCTTCTTGCTATGAGTAACCTTTACATACCAATCTTTCTTTGTTTCTTACAACTCCACCTTGTTCATTCATCTTGTTTCTAAATACCCATTTAGTTCCTATTACATTCTTGTCTACTAGTCTAGGGACCGATTCCCATGTCCCATTCTTTACTATCTGGTCCAATTCCTCTTTTATAGCTTGTTTCCAATAATCATCTTTACATGCTTCATCTACATTCTTAGGCTCAATTTGAGATATCAAGCATAGTTCTTCATTTACTTTGCTTCTTGTCATCACATCTTTATCTTTACTTTCGATGATTTGTTCAAATAGGTGACTCTTTATCATATTCTTTCCTAAAGTAGAAGTTGCTATCTCAACTCTTGGCTCTACTAAAGGTTCTGATCTTTGTTCTTGCCTTGGCTCTCCTTCACTTGTAGGTGAGTGACCAAACCATATTTCATAAGGTGTCTTGTTTGTGTCTTTCCTGACTTGCACTTTGTCATAGTGTAGACTATTGTATTCACAGCTTCTCTCCAAAATGTTTTGGATACATCATTCTTAGCTAACATAGCTCTTGTAGCTTCTATAACTGACTTGTTCCTTCTCTCTGCAATGCCATTCTATTCAGCGGTTCTTAGAGCTGATAATTTCCTTTTAATTCCATTTTATTCACACAAAATATTAAACTCATTTGAAGTAAATTCTCCTCCTCTATCTGATGTTAAATATTTAATCTTCATACCAAATTCATTCTCAACTCTATTCTTGAATATCTTGAACTTGTCCAATGCCTTAGATTTCTCTTTAAGAAATATAATTCACATCATTCTAGAAGAATCATCAATTAAAATCATAAAGTACCTTTCACCATAGGACAATTGAGATATTTGTGTAAAATCTCCAACTTTTCTATAGTGGTAAACTTCTTGCTGGGAAAAGAAGTTCTTCTATGTTTTGCCAAAACACACTCACAAATTGTGTTAGTAGGCTTTACAATCTTCAAAAATATCTAACTAAAAAAACTCTACTAGTCCTCATAATACTGTCAAAGTTTATATGACAAAATCTCTTATGCCATAAACAACTGTTAGCTACCTTTGCAACCAAACATATCATTTGAGTAGGATTCAACTGAAATACATTACCTCTAGATCTAGATCCTATTTCAATTACCTTTCCATCTTTATCTTTGATGATGCATGTCCTTTTTGTGAACAATAGTTGATAACCTTTGTCTACTAGTTGTCCAACACTCAAAATATTGTACTTTAAACCATCAACAAAGTATACATCCTTAGTGTTAGTTTTACCATCAAGAGTTATAGATCCAATACCTTTAACTTGGCATGATACATTATTTCCAACTCTGACAATTCTGTCATCCTAACTTTTGAACTCAACAAACTTGTTCATGTCACCAGTCATATGATGTGAACAACCACTGTCAATTATGCAATTAGATTTCTTCTCAACCTATGACACCAAAGCTACCTTCTCTGTACTTTTACCTTTAATTGCCACAAATCCAATTTCATCATCACTAGAACTTAATGCTTGTTCATTAGAACCATTAGCTTCATTTACATACAAACATTCTCTATCTTTTCTAGGATTATGATTTCCCTTATACTTTTTCTCCCTTTTAGGATACTTATATGCATAATGACCATATTCATTACAAGTCTAACACTTAAAATTTTCTTATCTCCTTTTTCTCTTCTTACTAGAAGGGCTACTCCTCCTTTAATCTTTTTGTCTTTCTCAAATCTATTGTTGCTAGAAAAATCTCCTCTAGCACTTGTGCTCCTTGATAAGTTAGGTCAAATATTCAAGGCACTAAAAGCTATCTCTATTCTGGTCAATTCTTTGGACTATTTAAGTTCATTCTCAACTATTTCAAGTCTTCCAAGCAATGCCTCCTTGGTGAAATCTTTGGTACAAGATATCAACACCTGTATCATCTAAACTACTGACTTAAATGGTGGTGTTAGAGTCTTCAATATCTTCCATATAACCTCATCATCTTCTTTGGTTCCTCCTTGAGCTTCAATACCTACAGTAATTTTTGATATCCTACCTATATATGTTCTTATAGATTCATCTTAAAATAATTTTAGCATCTTGAAACACACAAATCCAACTTTGTAGCCTCAACTTCTTAAAATGTGCATCACATTCAAAACTATTTTTCAAATCTTTCCAAATCAAATGTGAATTAGCAAGTGTTTTTACCTTATTCTACTCAATTTTAGGAAGTGTAGTCAATAGTGCTTCTCTAGCTCTCATGTCACACATGAAAAGATCTCTTTCTACGTTGGTGCAAATTTCCAAATCCATTTCAGCAATGGTTGTCTTCTTTGATTTTGTCAAGATCCAATATCTCAAACCCATACACAACAAATGTGTGTTCATCTTTTCTTTCCAGCTATCATAGTTTATTCCATCAAACTTCAAACTATCTTTCCTAAACATGTTCACCATTGATGGGGACATGACCCAAGCACAAAATGGACACAACACGAAAGGGGAAAATTTTATTAACTATAAAAATATGCTAGTACACTTAGTGTAGAGAAATAGACTCCAAAACATGCCCTATGGGCTTACAATATCATAAATCTAGAGATAAATTCTTCTCCCAGTACCTTCTCTCAAACTCCACTCCTAACTACCTTTTACAATGCTAGAAATGTTCTTAAATAGACCCTAAAGGGTTAAGGATTAGGAATACATTCTAGAAAGTTCTAGTTGGCATCCACTGACCAAATAGAAGGCTCTAGAAGTTGCATTAGAAGTTGGCACAAAATTAGAAGAATCCAAAAATAGTAATCGAACTTTCGGGAGGCATAACTTTTGAACCGTAGCTCTGATTGATGAACTGTTTACATTTTCAAAAAGCTCTTAAAGCACTCTATAGACCTATGGACAAGCTTCACTTTTCTCCCATTTTTGGCCCTATTTGAGGTCATTTAATGCGCCTAACCTGACTTTGAAGCATTCTTAGGATGTCTCCAAAAATTGAAAAATTTGTGATAACTTTCAAACCGTGGGGCCTTTTGACCTAATTCCTTTTCTAGAATGCTCTAAATTATAATTACAATCATCCAACCAATTTACACCTTATAGTTCACCAAAATGATGGCTCAATTACATACTCCTATTTTTTTCACATTTACATGTATCCCAAGGTACTCAAATACTCTATCTTAGAACACTGATAGTGGAACTGTGAGAGTTGGAACCTTTATTTGACCCAAATGGGTATCCAAAAATGAAAACACATGAAATAGAAACTAAGTCTAAGTACCTTTTTTTTTTGGTGACACAGGATTGCCCTTATACCTTTGGATGCTCCTGCATCAGCCATTGATCTCCCAAAGTTGGTAAACCTTATCTTCAAGGATTTGATGCTCTAATACCAATTTTTAGAAACAATAGTCCACCAAGATAAATGAGAGTGGGGGTGAATCAGTTATCCAACAATTAAAATATTTATCTTCTTTAAAAAAACTTAACCATTCAACCAAAGTAAATAGAAACCATAATAAAATGGTCATAGACAATTACACTAGATATGTTGACTAGGGAAACCCTTGATTAGAGGGAAAAACCTAGTGAGAATGATGCCCATGAGATGATGTACTATTATTAATATTCCTTGTTAGAGGATGGACCCTGTTATGAGTCTATTACCTTATTTAGTATAATGAGTCCTTTTTAGGAGACTTTGAATCCCTATTAGGAGATTCCAACCCTATTAGGAGTTTTGGTATAATGTATCGAAGAAGAGCCCATTGCCCAAACATGCAATTTCAACTACAAGAAGAGCTCACTTTTCAAACAAGTAATTTACTGTTATCTTCTTCTTTCCTTTGCTCTTTCCTCTATCTTATTAACTAGATCAATCACTATTAGACCTTGTAGACCTGATCATGATCCTTGGATCCAAATACTAAACCTCAGATCACTCAGCAAAATCTCGGCAACGAAGTTTCCTTCACTTCTGCACTGCTCTACTCAACTTTGCATTATGCTCTTTACAACTACTTCTCAATAATTTAAATCCACTTGTTTTCCATACCATGATAAAGGAAAATTTCCTCCCTTTATATTGAGTCCATAAAATAATTCCCCTAGTTGGCTATTAGACCTTCTCAATTAATTATTATAAGACCACATTACGAACATGTTAGACTTAGTGATAACATTAATCTTCCAAATTGCAACTTGAATATCTTTCCATATATATAGTATTATGACAAGAAAGCTTAGCCACATCATCCTCAACATGTCTTCTCCATGTCCTCAACCTCAATCCTCAAGATATCAAATCTCCTAAGAGATATAACAAGTTTACCAAAACATGCCTCTATAAACTCTATCTCAAAACAAACATCACCAAAACTTACATAACTTCTTCTAGACTTGTCCTTTCTTCTTCTAATCTTAACTATATATCTTAGATAATCATAAGTATCTCCCATAACCTTAGTTAGTTATAATGGTCAACTAGCCATCCATACCAACTTGATCTTTCCATTTTTCTTTTGTCAAATACCATAGAAAACTGTTATGTTGACATCAATGACAAACTCAATCATCAATGTAACATATCATCATAGTAGTACTCCCTCATAGGAATATCATCACCATTCATGCTTTCAACCAATCTTATAAAAAAAACATAAATCTTCCAACATTATAATCAAAATTGAACATTATTAATGAATAATCATATATGTATAATAATGAAATCAAAAAAATCCCCTCAAACATCGAAGAATATCCTATTAATCTCTTTCATATATATCTTTTTCAAAGCACTCAGTCTAAGAATTTTTTCTATCATCAATATTAGTTAAATGTCTAATGAAGTATTTTAGAAGGTGCAAACTCAACTACCTAACTATGTCCAAGGCATCTGCACATTGGAGGCATACTCCACCTACCAAGTTGTCTACATACCTGTAGCCATGAGATCAAGACCCTTGAACTACTCACTCTAACAAATATTTAGTTCTAGTTTCTAATTTTTTTTGTAGTTGTATTCTTATAACCACTGGTGAGCTTTACTCACCTAATACAACTCTTCTCCATCATACACCCACTCAGGCAAATCAAGCAGTTTTCTATAATTACAATATTGTAATACCCTAGTACAACCTTTGTGTTGTAGTTTATAGTTAATGTAAGTTTAACCTATATACTTCCTAACTCACTCATATAGTTATTTTTAAAATCTTGTGACAATAATAAATGGGTCTAAATAGACTAGTCAAGTTAATGTTGAAATGAAAAGTTTAGCCTTCTATTTTCAATAGCTAGGTACATTAGTTGTAGTTGTATAATTATAGTATTACTAAGTATGTTAAACAAAATGTTCAATATAACAAGTATGAAGTAACATAAATGGATCATCTTCTCGATCCTATTATGACTTAGTGTGAATGTATCTAATCATTACCTAGATGATATTATGCAAGAGATCTTTACTCAATCACCAAGAGATAATATAATTTGTAAGTATAGATTTTTGCATGCTTAATTTGGTATGAATAAATTTGATTGAATGTAAGGATAATTTCTTATTTGAATTTAAGACATGAATGATTAATTTAACTTAACACAAGTACTATGAAAGTGTGTGTGTGTGTGTGTGTGTGTGTGTGCATGTAAAGTAGTTCACATAGTGAACTGATTTACGTACATATATGCACATATACGTACAATCATCATAATCAGTTATCCTTGAATCTAACTAAAGCTATTATATATGAACAAGAGATACATGTTTAGAATAAAAAGAAAAGAATATTTATATGGGTACCTCTTCTCCCCTCAAAGAAAATCATAGAGCAAGGGCATAGAGATCACAATGGAACTACAACAAAATCCTAGATCTCCACTAATCTCTACCAACATTTAGTTCTCTCCACCCTCATTTGGAGCTTTCCACCCTCTTTCACACACAACTCTCCAAATTAAATTAAAAAAATGGGGAATGATTAATGTTGTGTTTTCTTTTATTTTTAATTTATAATCTATAATCCACAATCCACAAGATCTCTCTGTATACATACATACATACATACATATACACATATATACATACATAATGTATACATGCATACATGAAAACAATAATGCACTTTCTAAGAGTTTACAATTGTTCAACAAAATTAATATTTTACAATTTAGTGCATCTCAAGAGCTATTAGCTTAGAAGCAAACACATGGTCTTGAAATAGTACAAAAAGTTCTTAACATGAGAGGTTCACAAGTGAGGGTGTTAACTAATCTTGAAAACTTGAATGCTGAAATGAAAGCTATTGATAATCAAACACCTATGCCAAAGTTACAACACATTGTGAAGTTTATTTTAGATAAGGTAGAAGAAAATATTTAGAAGTTTGATAATCAAAATTTAAGGTACAAAAGCAATGGAGAAGGAGCAGTTGAACAAAGAGAATGACAAGGAGCAGCTTTACAAAGAGATTGCATGGCATAAACAACAGCTAGACAACATAGAGGATATTATGGAAGCCACTAGATAGAATCTAAGAAAGTGTTGCAGTAGGTACTATGACATTAGAATCACTTACAAGTGTCTTTGAAAATTTACATTCTAAATATCAAACACTTATAAGAGTGTTTCAAGTATTGGCACAGTCCCTCTGCAATGATCCCAAGTATCAAATGCTTATAAGAATGTTTCAAGGTTGGGAACCACTTCAATATCCTTTGCAAGGTTTAGAGGTAATGTCGTTGTGGCAGAGGCTTCTACAAGGGAATGAGCCTCATGATTATGGCTACTTTCTTTCTAAAAATATCTACTATGATATGTTTTTGTAAAATTTCTTATGAACTCTACCCATTTTTCCTAGTCTACATTATTTTTGTGGAGGATCTTGTGATAAGTCACTTAGCACGGGTTGAGTGAGTTTTATTTTTTTATTTGGATTCTAGAATATGTATGTAGCTAGATCAATTTTTCTATTGTGCAACTAATATGTAATAAGCACCTTAAAAAAGATCTATAAATATACATGTTTAAAAGGAGATATAAAGAGATACCTATTTAGAAGGAAAAGAAACCAACATGTACATACTCTAGAAGAAAATGGTGGAGCTAGGGCATGGCAAAAAAATCATAGAGCAAAGGCACAACATGGAAAAAAAATTCAAAGAAAAGGTACGATATGGAAACAAAATCACAAAGCAAGGGCACGACAACAAAATGCAAAGATCATAAGGGCATGTCAACTAAATTGTATATGAAGGGTACAACAATGAAATGAAGAGATATATCATAGGAAATAAATGCACCAAACACATATGCATAATCATGAGGCTCATTTCCTTGTAGATTCCATAACCCAGTCAAATATACATATATATCAGCCCAGCTTATCAGCAACTAGACCCATTTAACTAGTTATGGATTGTTTGTATCTAAAAATATCTGCTATGATATGTTTTTGTAAAATTTCTATGAACTCAACCCATTTTTTGTGGTTTGCATTATTTTTGTAGAAGATCTTGAGGTAAGTCACTTAGCATGGGTTGAGTGAGTTTTATTAATATTTTATTTGGATTTTGGACTATGTATGTAGCTAGATCATATATGTAATAAGCACCTTGAAAAAGATCTCTCTGAATATATAAAGAGATACATGTTTAGAAGGAAATATAAAGAGATACATGTTTACAAGGAAAAGAAAAAAACATTTACATATGTACCCATTCTCACCCCTGAAGAAAATCATAGAGCTAGGGCACATAGATCACAAGGGCACAACATGACAATGAAATTGAAGAGCAAGGGCATGAAATGACAAGGAAATTGCAAAGCAAGGGCACAACACGATAATGAAATCATAGAGCAAGGGCATGACAACAAAATGCAGAGATCCAAGCAGCAAAATGGTGAATGGTTTTGTTCTTGCTAGGCAGATTTTGGATTCAATTATTTTGGTGCATGAAAATATTCACTCTCACTATTTCTAAGAAAGAAGGGTTTCTCCTTAAACTTGATCTATCCAAACCTTATGATAGAGTGAACTAGGCTTTTCTACAAAGAAGACTTAAAGCTTTTGGTTTTAATAAGAGATTTAGGGATTTGTTCCTTATGCTGGTCTCTTCTGCTACTTTCTCAGTGCTTGTAAATGGTTCACCAACCTCTTTTCTCAGCATTACGTTGTTTAAGGTAGGGGGATCTAATTTCACCTATCCTCTTCATTCTAATGGCTGAATGTGGGGGATTTTGTTGGTCTATAACCCTCTTCTAAAGAGTTGATTTGTTTGCATCAACAATTTTTGGATGATTCTATAGTTATGGGAGAAGCTTTAGTTAGAAATGCTAGAAATATAAAGAAGGCTTTAGAGGATTGTGGGAACGCTTTGGGTCAAATTATTAACTAGAACAAAAGTGTGATATATTTTATCAATGTGAATGATATTAGACAGAACAAAATTAAAAGGATTATTGGCTACAAGATTGGCACCTTACCGAGTTCTTATCTAGGATTACCCCTTTGTATGGACCTGCCTGAGATCTTTTGGAGTTCGCTGATTGATCAAATTCATTCAAAGTTAGTAGGGTGGAAAGGCTCCCTCCTTAGTTAGGTTGGTAAAGTTATTGTTCTCAAATCTATTTTACAAAATGTTTCACTATACACTCTGAGTGTTTTTAAGATTGCTAGAAAGTTTGCACTGGCAATTGAAAAAATTTAGAAGCTTTTCTAATGGATAGGTATGGAAAAAAAGAAAAGACTACTACTAATTTGTTGGGAGAAAGGTGGCCTTGGACAGAGAGGAGTTACCACTATGAATGATTCTTTGCTTGCTAAGTTGTCATGGATATGGCACAAAGAGAAAGGTGAATGGCATGATATTTGGACTAATAAGTATAATAGGGAGAACCAAGATCTTAGACACTTTATTAATAATGAGTCAATGCAAGGGGGTTCTATGATTTGGAAAAATGCTCAAAAATATTAATAGATTATTAAGAAAGGGGTCAGATGGAAGGTGGGAAATGGGATGACTATTCTTTTTTGGGATGATATTTGGATTCTTGATCATCCTCTTGGTGCTAATCAAAGGTGGAATGGTTTTATGAAGCAATGTAATAATCTCTTCGAGATTTTTGTTGAAGACTATTGGGAGGCGAATAAATGGCTAGATTTCAAAAGGGTGGATAGAAACCTGATTGATTTCAACAAGATTCTAAATGTTGTCTTTTTAAGCCATGAGAAAGATGTGTTGATCTGGAAATATAATCCTAATGGGCTCTTTTTTGTGTCCTTTTTGTATGTTAAAGCTTTTGAAGAGCATCCTAAGCCTTGTTGGGCTAAAGCATGGTTTAAAGGTATGACCCCCAAAGTTAACATACTTTTTTGGATTCTTTTCCAAGAACAATGTTTTAGTATGAATAACTTATTGAAGAGAGTGTTAAACATTGTTAATAGATGTTACCTTTGTAAGAATGATGTTGAGTCAGTTAACCATATTATTGAAATCTGATTGAAAAAATCATTATTGAAGAAGCGAGATTGTTGATAAAGAATGTTTTCAATCATTGTTTTGTCATTGATGTTAAACTTGCTATTTGTTGGAATGACATTTACTTATAAGATCCAAGTACTATCACTTAGTTGATTGATGAAGAGGATTTAATCAATAAGATGTAACAAAATCACCTAAGGGAAAGGTTGAATTATGGTTTTGTAATGAAGAACAAGGATTAGTTAAGACAATGGTATAATGATGTATTGATAATACACTTGAAGATATAGAGGTTGGCCACACTTAGAAACTCTAAAAGAATAGGTTATAACAAAACTGTTTGCAAAGATTGACTAAATTCATTAGTGGGTGCCAAAAAAGTTACTTCATGCTGAGCAGATTATCAATAAGTGTCGTGGAAATGCAAAATCTACAAGTTATGTTGTGAGTAGATCAAAAGCCCTTATTGTTACTCTCTAGCAATTGTATTAGTTAGGAAAAATCCTATGGACCTAGGTTGGTTTAACAACCATTTTGTAAATCCTTTAATAGGGTGACACTCCAAGTGAATGTTCTAAAGTCCTTTAACTAGGCCTACTTCTAACAGGTTGGTTGAAATCCTTTAACCAAGACACATTTACTTGTGTGTTTTGTAGCCTTTAATAGGGTAGACCTTTCATAGGGCATCACTTCAAAATACTGAGAAAGGAGTAGCATGTCATTGGTGGTTTCCCCAAATTGGGTTTCCATGTAAATCATTGCATTATGTGTTGATCTTTCATATCTTATTCTTTCATGTTGTTTTATCAGTAACTTGCTAAGATGAATGTTTAGCTTGGATGCATGCTTAATTTAATGGACCTAGTATACTCAGTGAAAAAGTTTTATTAGGACATTTGGACCTTGAATAACTGATTCACCCCCCCTCTCAATTATTATAAAGCATTTCTAACAATTAGTATCAGAGCCATCTACTGATTTGGTTTAAAGGTACTAGAAGCAAAAAGATCAAGATATCTAAGAGAGAAGTTCCCAAGCTCAACAGAGATAACTTCATTGCATGGAAAAGTTTAATGAAGTTGCATCTTGGATCAATAGGTGATCATGAACAAACCTCAATCAACATAGAACATGTTGATCCATCTGGTGTCCCTACTATAGAAGATATGAAAAAAAAGGAGTATAATCAGGAAATGTTGGAGATTGCCTCTGCTCTTAGCTATGATGAATTTGATGACATCAAGGGATGTATCTCTGCATTCAAGATGTGGGAAGCCTTGTCAAATAGATATGGAGGAGATCAAAATGTCCAAAGAGAAAAAAGAGAAAGCCTCATAGGAAAATTTGATGACATGAGAATGGAGAAAGGCGAGAACATTGCCCAATATGCCTCTAGAATAAAGGAAGTGGTAAGTGCAATAAGAAGTTCAAGTGGTTATTTAGATGATGAAATTTTTATTAGTAAAGTCTTAGGAAACTTGCTTCCCATCTATTCTATTAGAGTATCAGCCATCCAAGAGTTGAGATGAATACTAGGAAACAAACTAACTCTTGAAGGTATAGTGGGAAGACTTACTACATTTGAGTTATCCAACTTTGATAACTACAAACCTAAGAATCTTGAATCTACTTTCAAAGCCAAGTTGTTATTAAAAGACACTAAAGAGGTGAAACAAAAGAAGAATAAAAGAAAGATAAAATATGCATCCAGTGATAGTAGCACAGATGAAGAAGATGTGGAACAATTGGAAGCATTGCTGGCCAAAAGATTTCATAGAGGCAACGGTAAATTCAGAGGTAAGATGCCTATCATTTGTTTTAATTACAATGAAGTAGGACATATTGCTGCAAGGTGCACACAAAAAAATAACTACAAAGAAGGAAACAAGTATAAGAACAGAAGAGAAGATGATAGTAGAGATTACAAAGACAAAGACAAAAAAAGCTACATTATTGTAGAAGTAAATTCTGATGAAAATGATGATGAGGTAGTCTATGTAGCCATGAAGGATAAGTTAGATGAAGATGAGGTAGAAACATTGGTAACTTGTGTAAACAAGAATGATAGGTGGATCATAGACAGTGGGTGCTCACATCACATGATAGGAGATAAAAGTAAGTTAGTTACCTTAACTTAGTATGGTGGAAATAATGTTAGATTTGGAAATGATGCTCCATGTCTAATCAAAGGTAAAGGTTCCATTAAGCTTATAGAGAAAATTTTATGTGATAATGCATGTTATGTTGAAGGATTGAACTACAATCTGCTAAGCGTGTCACAGTTAAGCAATGTAGGATGCAAAGTAGAATTTAGAAACAAAACTGCCAAAATCTATGACACTGATGGAAATCTGATAGGAAAAGGAGACCAAACTAGGAGTAATCTATTTTACCTAGATATGGAGGATGTTTCCTATATTATTGTAAGATCTGATGATGTGTAGCTATGGCATAAAAGGCTATGTCATGTCAACTTTGATAATTTGATTAGCATCAGCAAAATGAAGAAAGTCGGAGATTTGCCTAAATTGAGCAAGCTTGACAATACAAAGTGAAAATAGTGTTAGCTAGAAAAGATGATCAAGTCAATTTTCAAAATAAAAACCTACACTTCCAAAGAAGTACTAGAGTTAGTCCATATTGATTTATGTGGCCAAATAGAAGTGCAAAGCTACAAAGGAGATAGATATATAATGTTATTTGTTGATGACTACCCTAGGATGATGACTGTCATTCTCTTAAAGAAAAAATCTAATGCATTTCAAATGTTTAAGTGGTATTTGGCCAAGGTTGAGAAAGAAATAGGGAAGAGTTTCAAGTGCCTAAGATTTGACAGAGGAGGAGAGTTCACATCAAAAGAATTTGAGGCATTTTGCAATGATAAAGGAATTAAGAGACAAACATCAACACCTAGAACTCCCCCATAGAATGGAATAGCAGAGAGGAGGAATAGATTAGGGATGGACTATGCCATAACATTAATGATGGAAAAGAATGTTTCTCTAAAGTACTAGAGAGAAGCTATAAGTATAGTTGTCTACACCCTAAATCAAGTACAAATCAAGAAAGGTACAAGTGCAACACCTTTTAAATTATGGTATGGTCACTCACCCAATGTAAAAAATTTCAAAATATTTGGTTGTAAGTGCTATATTCTTAAATACTCTAGAAATGGCAAGTTTGATGCAAAGAGTGATGAAGGTATATTTCTTGGATACTCCACTAGAAGTAAAGCATATAAGTGTTTGAATACTAACACTAGAAAAATTGTGGAGAGTGAAAATGTAAACTTTGATGAGCATATAGAAGTTCAAGATGATGAATCCATCAATAAACTAGAAGAGTATAGATCATTTGTATACTTCTATGAAGGAATGCCTACTAAAGAAGAAGTTGCCAATCAAGTTGGGAATTAGTAACAAGTTTTGATATCAGTCAAGTCATAACTAGTGAATGCCAAGTTGTAGAATGAAGATAATGCACATTTTGACTATGAAATCAGTATACATGAAAGAGATGCTAAGCTACCAAAAAGAGATGTGCATAGTGACTCTAAAATTGAAAGACAAAACATGGAAACAAGGATGGAACCCAGGCTATCCAAGTATGTGAGAAGACATCACCTTATTGAAAAAATCATTGGTGACAATGAAGCTAGAACAATGTCAAGGAATAGACTAAGAAATTAATCATCTCTACTAAGAAAGATTGAACCCAAAATAGTGAAAGATGCAATACTAGATGATGATTGGTGTAAAGCTATGGAAGAGGAGATTGAGCAGATGGAGAAGAATAAAATTTAGACTTTAGTTCCAAGACTAGCTGATAAGAATTTGATTTGTACCAAGTGGTTATTTAGGAACAAGCTAGATGAGAATGGTGAGATAATAAGAAATAAGGCCAGACTAGTTTGTAAAGGTTATGATCAAGAAGAAGGACTAGACTATGGGGAAACATTTGCCCCTATTGCAATGATGGAAGGAGTATGAACTCTAATTGCATATGCTACTTACAAAGGTTTTAAAGTCTACCAAATGGATGTAAGGTCTATCTTTCTAAATGGTATACTAGAAGAGGAAGTCTACATTGAACAACCAAAGGGATTTTTTGATGACAACAACAAGGATATGGTTTGCAAACTGCATAAAGCACTCTATGGTTTGAAACAAGTGCCTAGAGCTTGGTATGAGAGACTTCACAAATATCTTGTGAAGATAGGATTTGAGAGAATAGATGACAACAACAACATTTATACCAAGATAGAAAAAGGTAAAGACATTCTAATATCTAAAATCTTTTTTGATGATATAATACTTGGAGGAAAAATGCACTATGCAAAGATTTTGCTGATCAAATGAAACATAAGTTTGAGATGTCAATGTTTGAGAAAATCAAATTATTTTTTGGATTACAAGTACATCGACTGAAACATAGCATATTTGTGACTCAATCAAAATATATCAAGGAGATACTCAAAACATTTGGCTTAGAGGATTCAAAACTAGTCAGTACACCAATGGCAATAGGACATAAGTTACCCAAGAATGATGAGTCAGCTAAAGTAAACCAAACAATGTATAGATCAACAATTGGAAAATTATAGTATGTTGTATATAGTAGACTAGACATTGCATTATTTGTTGGAATAGTGGCAAGATTTTCTACAAAGCCAAGAGAAAATCATCTTATGGAAGTAAAAAGAATAATGAGGTACCTAAAAGGAAAAGATGACTTTGGCTTATACTACAAGAGGACTAAAAAGTTTGAATTGAATGCCTACACTAATGAAAATTAGGGAGGTAATATAGATGATAGAAAAAGCACCAGTGGAGGAGCACTCTTCTTAGGTAAAAGATTAGTCACTTGGACTAGCAAAAAGAAAAGTTGTACCTCATAGTCCATAGTTGAAGCTGAGTATGTTGCTGCTGCCATCAATTGCACCAATATTGTATGGATCAAGCACCTATTGAAAGGTATAAAGGAAGAGGTAACTAAACTTGTGATACTCTATTTTGATAACACAAATTCCATCAACATATGAAAGAATCTTGTGATGCATGCCAAAACAAAGCACATAGTAATTAAGTATCACTATGTAAGAGAATTGGTGGAAGACAAACAAGTGAAGATGGAATATGTCAACTCAAAGAAACAAATTGCTGATATCTTCACAAAACCATTACCTAAAGATTCATTTGAATATCTTAGAGGTAAGTTAGGGGTGATACCCCTATCCAAGGTTTTTTAAATAATAGCAAGATTGTCCTGCATCAAATGAGTTGATTATTGAAATGATATAAATTGATGCAGAGGATACTTACTTTAGGTTTTGCGTGAAGTAATTAAATACTAAAACTCAAAACAAGCCATGGGAAAGGTAATAGAGGGAGAAATTGGAGTTCCTAAAAATGCTACACTTGCATGATAAGATGCTGAAATAATATGTCTTTTTAATTGTTGTCAAAGAGGGAGAAATAGTAGAAATTGATAAAATCTTATAGGATCAAATGTGTAAAGGGAGAAATAGAAAAAAGGAAGGAGAAGGGAAATAGCAGCAAAGAGGGAGAAAAAAACACAAACAAAAATTAATCAGGATGACAAGATCAGAGGAGTAGAACAAAAAGGAGAAGATAGTGTATTAGAAAAGGAGAAATCCCTCATACTTTGAAAGAGGGAGTTACTTATAGAATTCAAAGGAAGTCATAAGAAATTCAAAGTTGTTGATACAATGAATAATTTTGGATACAAAGTTTTCTTTTTGGCATTTGATTTATTGTTTTAACCTAGTTATCATTTTGATAACTTGGTTGATCAATTAGGTTTGCCATCAATGCCAAAGAGGGAGATTATTGAAATCTAATTGAAAAGATCATTATTGAATAAGGGAGATTGTTGATAAAGAATGGTTTCAATAATTGTTTTGTCACTGATGTCAAACTTGCTATTTGTGGGAATGACATTTTCTTATAAGATCCAAGTACTATTACTTAGTTGATTGATGAAGAGGATTTAATCAATAAGATGTAACAAAAACACCTAAGGGAAATGTTGAGTTATAGTTTTGTAATGAAGTACAAGGATCAGTTAAGACAATGGTAAAATGATGTATTGATAATACACTTGAAGATACAGAGGTTGGCCACACTTAGAAACTTTGGAAGAATAAGTTATAACAAAACTATCTGCAAAGCTTGACTAAATTCATCAGTGGGTGCTGAGAAAGTTACTTTATGATGAGCAGATTATCAATAAGTCCCAAGTGAAATAGAAAGTGTTGAGCAAGTTTAGGTGTCAAGCTAGACAAAAATGTAATAGGTGTCGAGCATCAATAAAACTTAGTTAATGTCAAGTGAATCCATAATAGGTGCCAAGTAACATAGTATGTTTTAAGCATCAGAGAGTCAGTAGTGCTGAGCTGTTGCATTATTTGAAAAGTCAAAGATTCACCAAATCTGAGCTGACAAGTTCGTTACCTTGAATTTTGTGAACCAGATGGAAGATAAGAATGTTGAGCTAGTGTACAGAATTCTAGGTTAACCATTTTTAGGTAAATACATGTGGATCTACATGATGTTTCTAGAAGAAAGAAGATAAGGGGAAGATACATCATATCTTACCTAATCTATTTGTACCCAAAATAAGAGTGGGAATATTAGAGTGGGAAAAGTATTCCAAACTCCTATTTAAGGAGTGACAGTTCAAGAAGTAGAGAGGGGATTGAGGAGAGAGTGTGTGGTGTCAAGGAGAAGGCATCGAGAGGGAAGAACAGAGTACAGAGACTCTTCTTCAATAGGTGACCATAGAGATTATTGCATTGCCAAAATGAGCACGGAGACTCAAGGATAAAAAGCTTGAAAGGAGGACAAGCTGTCAGAATTGTAGAGAGAAAGCTAGGAAAATTTGTGAGTTGAATTGAGATCTAAAATTTGCAAGTTATGTTGTGAGTTCTATTAGATCAAAATCCCTTATTTTTACTCTCTATCAATTGTATTAGTTAAGGAAAATCCTATGGACTTAGGTTGGTTTAATATTCATTTTGTAAATCCTTTAACAAAGTGAAACTCCAAGTGAATGTTCTAAAGTCCTTTAACTAGGCCCACTTCTAACAGGGTGGTTGAAATTCTTTAACCAAGTCACATTAACAATGTTTTTTGTAGCCTTTAATAGGGCATGCCTTTCATAGGGCATCACTTCAAAAGAGTGAGAAAGGAGTAGCATGTTACTGGTGGTTTTTTCCAAATTAGGTTTCCACGTAAATCACTATGTTGTGTGTTGATCTTTCATGTCTTATTCCCGCATGTTGTTTTATCAATAACTTGCTAAGAAGAATTAATAGCTTGGATGCATGGTTAATTTAATGGACCCACTATACTTAGTGAAAAAGTTTCATTAGGACATTTGGACCTTGAATAACTGATTCACATCATAGCTAAAGCTACAAAACTAGAGATGGAGGGCATAAATTTTTACCGAGATAGGAGTTTCTCTGATAGGGTGGTCGATGAGTTTGTGGATTTAGCCAAAGAACACAATAGATTGGTTAAAATAGATAATTCCTACTTTAACCCAGCTTCCATTTTGCACACTTGGAGATTTTTTGTGTTTGTGATTATTGAGTATCTTACTTTGGATGGTTGCTTCACTAAGATTTATGATCACCATTTCATGTTAGTCAGTCATTTTAGGCATGGGATTAGGATGAATCTACATTTTTATCTTAGATAATCTCTGTGTAATTCCATTGTAGCTTTTCAAAATGACCCTAATGGAGATCATGCATTCCATGAGGGTTAATGGTTCTCATTATGAACCTTCTAAAGTCAAAAAAGGTTGATAGGCCTAGGCAGAGTAAGAAAGTAATTGATTATGAGATGAAGGGTAGTGATTTAAAGGAGGACTTTGATAAGGATACCAAGGATGAAGTGGATGAGGTGGATGTAAAGTAGAACATGAAAGGGGATTTTAGTAGTGATTCCAAGAAGAAAAGGAAGGGTAAGGGGAGTGAGTCAGATCAAGACATTGACTATGAGGAGGAGATGAGAAAGGGCTTTTAGAAGAGAGGAACTATAGGAAAGGTCTCTAGTAATAGGGGTAAGAATGTGAATAGGGTCTCTATCCCCTCTGAAGATGAACCTTTAATCAAAAGGATGGAAAGAAAAATAAAAATGCATTGGCTTAGGATGAGGGTGATGACAATGTTCCCAAGGAGGTGAAATGGATAAAAACAAACAAGGGGATCTGGAGCACTATTTTCAACATAACAGAGAAGAGGGTGAGAAGGGGTTCCTAAAGGGTTTCATGGGTAACCCAAGGTCAATTTTGAAGGATGTTAGGACCTTTAAATAGAAAATGCAAGAGATTTCAAAGGATTTTGAGCAACTCAATAGGATGGCAAGGGGGGAGTGTATGTTGGGCTACCATGTTGATAGGTTATCCGAAGTCATTAGCAATGTAGAAGAAATTAAAAACTTAATGAAATGGGTGCCACCAATTGAAATAAAAAACAACAACCTAGAACAAGAAAATAAAGATATCCAAAAAATGATGGAGAGCTTGGATGCTAGAGTTAGTAATATGGAAAAAATGATCAAGAAATTGGCTGACCAAAATTGTAGCATTTTGAAGACTGTGGCTAATAACTTCAATACATTGTTGAACGAGATGGAATAGGCTAAGGGACTTCACTCTCTATTGTGAATGAGGACCAGGGACTGAGCAAGCATACAAGGGCCAATTCCAAGAAAAATGAAGGAGTGGAAGTGAAAAATTTGGATGAAATGAAAGCTTCTATGGAAAATATGAACATTTTGGCAGACCAAGCTACGAACCTATCAAAAACTTTGTAGTTTTCCAGGTGATATCCTTTTTCTTTCCTTTTGTTGTCTTTTACTACATCATTTTACTTGGCCTCTTGTTTTTGTGTTTGTTAGTTTTTTCTTTGAAGCCTTTTATTTTCTAAACTCTTTTGTTAGTTCTTCTTTGATACTTTGTTAAAGGTTTTGGATCCTTTAAAACCTATTTTTATGTAATCAAAAAAATATATAGAGATCATGAGGGCACAAAAACCAAATGCAGTAATCACAAGGGTGCCATGACAATGTTCATACCTCTCCACCTCTTTTGCACGTACCTCTCTCCAAAATCAAAACAAATGGAAAATGATTGTCGTGTTTCTTTTTTTTTATCTTCACAAGAGCATCGCAATTATGATGCCAACATTAGTATTGTGATGTCATTGTGGAAAACTAAAAAAAAAAAAATGAAAATGTCCACAAATTACATTGCTATCACAAATTGGCATCGCAACTTGACCCCAAATGTTGTAGTGAAATGATGTACTAATATATAAGTTCCTATTAAGAGGATGGACCCTATTAGGATTCAATTAAATAAATTCAATACATATTAGTCCCTTTCAGAAGACTTTAAATTCTTGTTAGGAGATTCCAACCCTATTTAGAGTTGTGACAACCTAGTTAGGAGTTGTGGAAGGTTGAAGGACCCATAGTCTAAATAGTTCAAGGAAGGGCAACTAAACTCACTATCCAACTTGCCTTAGTACTATCCTTCTTAGAATAATACTAGAATAGAACTATCCAATAGAAACTTCTTTTCCATATATAGTCTCTTTGTAAGCTCATTGTGCCTCACCTGCACCAAACACTTCTCTGATCAAAAGATCTTCAACATCAAGTTCACTAGATCTCACATACAAGTTTGCATTCTCCCATTATACAAAAACCACACTCTACCACAAGGAAATAATGGTTCCTTTATACCAAGTCCTAAAAAATATTATTGAGTAAACCTTGGGGCTTTCTCAATTCACAATAATAGCATAGGACCATCTTAAGATATTATATTTACACATTACATTATGATGTTTCCATTTTTCACAATTACAACCAAATTGTTGGCTCACAGTCTTCATAACTCTCCACACATGTACCGTATGACCTTGCTTACTTAACTATGTCATCTTTAACATGTGTTCTATCTTTATAAAACCTCTCTTAACCAAATTCTATTTCTATTAGGAGATATAATCAAAACATCAACAACTTCTTCTTAGAAACTCTATCAGAATAGTGCCTTCACCAAATCTTCAATAACTAGATCTAGTCTTCATATTTCCATACATTCTCTTAACCACATCATTGGTAATCTCTACATAAAATTTCTTCAACTATGTATAAGCCCATCTTCAATCCTCAAATTGTGTGACCTCACTCTCTATCTCTTGCTCTATCATTTGTATAGAATAACATGTATGTTGACATCAATGACAAACTCTATCATGAATCCAACATATGACCACTATATCATATCTCCAATAATGCTAGGATACTCCCCCATAGGAATACCATTAGCATTCATGCTAAAAAAATTTCCCCTTAGCATTGATGGAAATATAGATGAAAAACATCTAAGTTCCATGAATACCAAATGTCTCTATTGCATCTTCTTCCTGTTCATGTTTCTCATGAATGTTATATGTGTTGTAATCATTATGCATAAGGAAGATGTTAATCTACCACATAAATTAACAACTTTTCAAATTCTCTTCATTAATCAAATCTTCAAATCCTCTTCATCAATCAAATCTCCCCTATTGACATTATTCAATATATAAAGATATTTCATGTATTACTCTTCTCCATATTAAAGGATGTTTTTCATATATTACTTTTCTCCCCTGTTGAGATCAATGACAAAGGTATCATTATGTCAAATTTTTACATAAGATCTTCAATAAGATAAAGTGTCCAAAAACACTATTAAATAACAATTACCAAGAGTCTTTTACGGCTCACCTCAAACACATATTCTCCCCCATAGAGGAAGCATCAAGCATTTAGTCTAGATAAAAGAAATAGTGCTCTACTACCAATGGACTGATGCAATATTTGCATAAACTACTCAAAACTAGGTTGGGGCATAACCCCAAGCATACCTCTCAAGTACTCAAATATATCCTTCAAAAAAAGGTTGTAAATATGTCTTCTATCTACTCCTTTGTACTCACATACTCCAAACTTATCTCTTTATTTGCAACTTTCTCTCGCAAAAAGTGATACTTAATAGATATATGCTTTATTTTTCAATGTAACACTAGATCCTTAGACATACTCATCATACTTGTGTTATCATAATGTATGATAACAAGCTCTATAAACTCAAACCTAATATCCTTCAATATTTTTTTCATCCAACTGATCTAATTACCATTATTTTCTAGCATTGCATACTCTTATTCTGTTGTAATATGTTAAATACACTCGTTTTTCTTGTTTAGTGAAGAAACCAATCTTATTGCTATGAAAAATGTTCCACCACTTGTATTCTTTATGTCATCCACATTACCTACCCAATCCACATCAATGTATGCACATAAGGTAAATTCATTTAATCTATCATACCATAATCCAAAATTAGATGTACCCTCCAAATAGCTAAAAATTATTTTCACTACTGCATAATTTGATTATTTAGTATCAGCTTGAAATCTAACACTAATACCAAATGCATTAGCTATAATAGGTGTAGTGTGTGTCAAGTATTACAATCCTCTAATAATATATATGTACTTTTATTTTCAATAGTAGGTGTTTCATCTTTTGTAGAAAATTTACATCCAATAATCATAGGTATTTTAATAGGTTCATGACTTTCTAAACCAAATATTTTCAACAAACCTTGTAAATACTTATCTTGTGATATGAAGATATCATCATCATTCTGAACAATTTGTGATCCCAAGAAACATTTTATCTCACCAATAATACTGATCTTAAATTCCTTCTTCATTTCTATTTCAAATTCTTCACTTGCTTTATCATCACTTCCAAAGATTATGTCATCCAAAAATACTTCAACAATTAGGAAGCCATTTTAAATCTCCTTTAAATACAAATTACTATCTGCATTACCTATACAATCTTTCATATTAGTCTCTAGGTGCTTCTTTCAATCCATATAATGTCTTTCTCAACTTATAAACCATATCACCTTGATCTATCCAAGGAAAACCTTTAGTTTGCTCAATGTAAACTTCTTCAATTTCTCCATTTAGATATGTTGAATTTTTTGAAAACTACAATAGGAATAATTGTTATATTATCAATGGTGTCAAACCTTATTGGTGAGACAATTATATATCTGATTTGAGTGACATATCTAGATGATGGATGAAGAGGATTTGAGAAGTTGGTCATAAAAAGAACCTAGAGGAAAGGTTGAGTTATGAGAAGAAACTAAAATGGATGCTTGATTAGTCAAACTTTGACAAGATAAAGTGATTTTCTATATCATGTTACAAGTAAAGAAGATAGTTTTACTAAAGCCTTGAATAAGTGATCAAAGATTGACCAAATGCATAGACTTGATCAAGCAACAGAGTAGAAGATTAAGGAATTTGAAATTTGTGTTGAGTGATGCTAGTGTTGATCGATTAAAAACAAATGACACAAAGAAATAGTATTGACTGAGCATCTATATTGACCAAGTGTCAGTATATATGCCAAATAGAAAACTAGCAGTGACTAAGTAACCTAGTGATGACCAAGTGTTAGAATATAGTGTTGGCCGATGGAAAAAGTTTTGATAGTTTATGAGAAATCATGATTTCCAATGGGAAAAGTTAATTTCTTGGAATATGTAAAGAATGTTTAAGATAAGGATGGATGACCTAGAATAATTAAATCAAGAGAAACTATTTTTGTGTGTTTCTAGGCATGGCTTCAAAGAGAAGTTTTTAGAAAACAAAACAAGAGACTAAATGTTAGAAGGATTCAATGAATCTAACCTAACCCTGAGATATATGGTGATCTTTAAGTGGAAAATATCAGAATTACCTATTTAAGGAGGTATAAGGGACAAGCTTGTGTGTGTAAAAGGTTAGTAGTATTGGTGAAGACCTAATAAGGTTAAAGCACTTGTTGATGCTATTGATTAGTGAAATTAAGAGGAAGGCTAAGAAGAGTTAAGAAGTGATGAGGAGTGATTGCTTGAAGGGTTTCCAAGAAAATCAAAGACTAAGAAGACAATGATGGCTAGTCAATGGATTAGTATTTGAACCAAACTGAGATCTACATTTGCAAAGTGAGTTATATTTGCTAAATAAAAACTTGCTATTACTTTCTAACTATTGTATTAGTTTTAAATCCTTTAATCAAGGTTGACCTAATAGTCATATATAAATCCTTTAATCAAGGTGGCATTCTAATGGAATGTTCTAAAATCCTCTAACAAGGCCACTCCTAACAGGGTGATTAAATCCTTTAATAAGGTCACATTTAATAGCATGTTTTGTAACCTTTAATAGGGTTGGCTCCAAACAAAGCTCACTTTAGAAGATTGAAAAGATTGGTGACATGTTACTGGTAGTTTTTCCCAATTTGGGTTTCCACATTAAATTCTAATGTTTAACTTGTGTGAACTGTATGTGTGATGTTTTAATATTAATGTTTACATTCTACAAGTTTGTTATATTTAGGATAGTGGACTACTACTTTATGTTATTGAAAGTTTAATATAGAGGTCGAGCTAATGGATGTTAAAATCTAAAGAAGATTAAGTTTTTTTTTTTCAATTGGTACATATGGACCTTGGATAATTGATTCATCCCACCCCTCCCCCCCCCCCCCCCCCATGTATTCTAAGTATTCTAAAAATTGGTATAAGAGAATTTGTTCTTGTAAAGAAAATTTTGAAGGTACTTGAAGCTAAAGATCAAGATGTACAAAAAGGAGGTGCCAAGGTTGAGCAAAGAGAACATCCCTACATGGAAAATTTTGATGAGATTACATCTAATAGGAATTGGTGATGGAGCAATATATTTTGTGGTCAATTTATATGTGGAGATAACATTTCTTCCCCTTATAGTTCAATAACTAAAAGAGAGGCAAGAACACAATTAGGCAATGTTGGAGAATACATCATCCCTAAGATATAGCGAGTTTGATAGCATTAAAAATTGAAAGAATGCTAAAGAAATGTGGGATACAGTAAAAACCATCTATGGAGGAGAAAATAATATCTTGAGGGAAAAATTAGAGAGTGTGAGAGGTAATTTTGATGAAATGAGAATGATAGAAGGTAAGAATATAGTCTATTATTGTGGGAGAATCAAAGATCTTGTGAACTCTATAAGAGAAGCTAATGGAAAGATTCGTGATGAAATAGTAAGTAGAAAATTATTGATAACTCTACTTCCTATTTATGCTATTAGGGTTTCTGCACTATAAGAACTAAGACATAGTCCAGGTAATGACCTAACTCTATAAGGTGTGATTGATAGGCTTACTACTTTTGAGATGTCAATTTTTGATAACTTCACTCCATGCTTTTAAATCACAATTGGTTCTTAGCAAGAAAGGAAATTCAAAATATGTGAAAAGTGATAGTGAGACTTATGATGATGAACTTTATGAGCTTGAAGCACTAATGGCTAGAAGACTTCCAAGAGGCAAAGGGATATACAAATGTAAACTTCCTATAAAAAAAATCCCATTTAACAAAGTTGGTCATATAGCTACAAGATGTCTTGAAAAAGAAGACAAGGATGAAAAGAGGGAAAGCAAGTACAAAGGAAGAATAGATGATCGAGACAACAAGATAAATAATGACTACAAAGAAAAAGGTAAGAAATCTTACTACATTGCTAAAGAAGAAACTAATAATTAGTCTAAAAGTAATGATGAAGAAGTTATCTATGTTTCTATGAAAGAAGATTTTGATGAAGATGAGAAAATTGCATTAATCTCATATGTGAATAAAGTGGTAGGTGGATAATTGATAACAGTTTGTTCAAATCACATGACTATTGAAAAATAACAATTGGAATAATTGTTATATTACCATTGATGTCAAATCTACTCATGATACATGTTGTTATCTAATCAAAAATTCATATCTACTTGATTGATGAAGAGGATTTGAGAAGTTACTCATAAAAATAACACCTAGAGGAAAGGTTGTGTTATGAAAAGGAAGCTACAATGGACATTTGATTAGTTAGACTTTGATCTTAGACAATGTGACTTTTTATATCATTTTATGCTCAAGTCTTATAGTATAAGTCAAGATATATCATTGATGTAAAGCTTGGCTAAGAAATAAATTAAAATATTAAGGAATGTTGAGTGATGCTAATGTCTATGAAGTCACAATAAAAGCTAAGCAAATATAGTGTTGACCAAGCATTAATATTGACTAAGCAAGATAGTTGATTTTGAACCAAGATTTCTATAGTGACCAATTAATTTAGTGATGACTAAGTGTCAAAACTTAGTAATGGTTGAGTAACAGTATTTTGAATGCATATGAGGAATCGTGATTTCTAGCCAACTCTATTGATTTCTTGGGATATGGAAAGTGTGTTAAAGATAAGATTGATGAGTTTGATCATTTAATTCAAGGAGAAAATTAGGTATAATACCTAAGATCTAATTCAATTGATGAGAAGTTTTTAGAAAAGAGGAAGATGGATAGATACAATGAACCTGACAAATCAGATCATGAACCCTAAGATCTAAAGTGATCATGAAAATTGAAAAATCCATAATTATCTATTTAAGGAAGTATAGAGTCAAAGAGAATGTGTGTGTGATATCAAATCAAGAGAAAGGAATGTTTGCACAAATGCTACTGAAAGTTGATAAGTGAATCTAAGTAGAAGCCTTAAGTTTGTTGGAAGGAGAAGATTGACTACTTGAAGGGTTCCAAGCAAGTCAAGGATAAATATGAAAAGGGGGAACTTATCATAGAGTCGGCACATAAACCAAACAAAGATCTTAAATTGAAAAATGTGTTGTAATCATATAGATCAAACCCTATTTTTTCTTTCTAATCATTGTAAATAGTTTGTATTGAAAACATTTTAATAAAAGGTTGACCTAATAGTCATTGAAGGACTTAACAGTCTATGTAAATCCTTTAGCAAGGTGGCATTCTAATGGAATGATCAAAGTCCTATGATAAGGCCACTCCTAGTAGGGTGATTTAATCCTCTAACTGGATCCTATTTTATAGTGTGTATTGTGACCTTTAACAAGGTTGGCTCTTAACAAAACTTACTTCATAAGAGTGAAAAAATGTTGACATGTTACTGGTATTTTTTCCCAAATTAGGTTTCTATGTAAAATTATAGTGTCGAACTTGTGTTGAATGTTTTGTGATGTTTTACATTTAGCAAGTTTCTTATCTTAGGACAATGAACTACTAGTAATAATGTTTATCAATATACAGTAGAGACCAAGTTATAGCAAGATGAGAAGAACAATGAATATTTTATGTTTGATTGTTCAAATGGTACTTATGGACCTTGATTAATTGATTCACCCCACCCCCAACACCTCTCTCAGTTATTCTAAACATTTCTAACAATGACTAGTGATAAGAGTAAATTTGAGAACATTGAACCATACAAGGGTAGTTGTGTTAAGTATGGAAATGATGTAAAATGTCTTGTGAAAGTAAAGGATCAATTCAACTAACTAATAAGATCAAGTGTGATAATGTTTAATGGGTTGAAGGACTTAATTATAACTTTTTGAGTCTTTCATAGTTGAACAAATAAGGTAAAAAAGTTGAATTCTATCATAGAAAGGACAAGATATTTTATGTTGATGGTGAATTTATCGGAAGTGGTGAACAAACAAGAGATAACTTATTCTATCAAAATTTATTTGATGAGACATCTTTGTTTTGAAAATATGAGGATATATGGTTATGGTACATGAGGTTATGTCACGTAAATTTTAACAATATGGTTAGCATTAGTGAGATGAAAAGAGTAAGAGGTTTAAAAAAATTGAAGAAACATGATAATGCTATGTGTAAACAATATCAATTGGGAAAAATGACAAAATCTAGTTCCAAGAGCAAGAATTTTTCATCTAATCATATTTTGGAATTGGTTCATACTAACCTTTGTGGACCTATTGGTGTTCAAAGCTATTGTGGAGACAAATATTTCATTTTATTTGTTTATGACTATTCTAGAATGCTGATTGTGATATTTTTAAAAGAAAAATCTAATTATTTTTAGCTATTTAAGTGGTATTTGGCTAGATTTAGAAAGGAGATAGGAAAGAGTCTAAAGTGCTTGAGATCTAATAGAGATGCAAAAATTCATTTCCAATGAATTTAACATATTTTGCAATGATAGAGGAATCAAAAAGCAGATGTCAACACATAGAATCCCTCCTCAAAATGGAATAATTGAAAGAAGAAATAGATCAATCATGGACTGTGTGAGAACACTGACAATGGAGAAGAATGTATCTTAAAAATATTGGAGAAAGGTTGTAAGGATAGAAATTTATACATTGAATAGAGTGCAAGTCTAAAAAAGTATAAATGTTACACCTTTTGAACTATGGTATGGATATGCACCTAATGTAAAGTATTTTAAAGTTTTTGGAAGCAAATTTTATATACTTTAGGATAATAGAAATGGAAAACTTGATGCTAAAAGTGATGAAGGAATATTCCTAGGATATTCCACTAAGAACAAAGCTTATAAGAGTTTGAACTCTAACACTAATAAAGTTGTGGAAAGTGCAAATGTGAAAGTTGATAAATATGCAGAAAAGAATGAAGTTCAATATGCAAGATAGAACCTTAAGACTACATCACATTCATATATGTGAATGATGATGCTCCCAGAACCCCACTTGAACATGAGAAAAATGTTACAAATATCAATAAAATGGGAATTTCAAGTTGCAACAACAAGTTTCTAAGAAGCAAACCATGGGTGTTGAGCAACAAAAATTATGTTGAGTCATAGATAGAACGAGCCAAATGTGAGGCCTCACCTCGACCCATCATAGCATAGGCATTTTTATTTTCATTTTGACATTTAAGAATTTGAAATTTTGACACTTATTCAAGACTTAGACAAACAATGGTTTGTTTTATCTATTGATTTTGACATTACAGTAGTGTTTTGTACCCATGATATGCATTAAGAACCTGATATTGTGTATGAAATGATTGAACACATATGGATGTAGCTTTATGACATGATAGAATTAGATTATAATGTGATGTGAAATTTTAATTTTATTATGATGATTTATGATATGTAGATAAATGTTAAATTTATTATGATGAGTTATGATATGCAGATAAATGTTAAATTGATTATGCTTATTTATGATATGTAGATAAATGTTAAATTGATTATGATGGTTTATGATATGCAGATTTGATATTCTAACATCTTGAATGATTTAATTGAAATAATTAGGAAAGGAAATTTAATTTGAAATATGTTAATAGGGATTTTGTAAAATTTTAAATTATATGCATTTATGATATATATTTTATATGACAACATTGGACTGCTAATGCTTGATTTTAATGTGTAGGAAGTGGAACCATGAAAATTCTTGGGGGGAAACAAGTTCCAAACCTATGTGAACACAATTTAACCAAGGCAAATCTTTGGAAGATTCAAAAGTCTCATTGTGAAATTATTTTGCTTCATAAATGTAAGTTTACTTGTATGTAGAAATGTTTAATCATAAAGATGCATTAGGGATATGTCATGGTGATGTGGAATGTTCTTTTATGTGTCATTTGACACTTGTGGACTTTGTGTGTATTTGACATGTCATTTAGGGTTTTGGTCATGGTGGCAATTCACCCTAAAAATTAATTACCTTGTTAATGAGTAAGTAAACCCACTTGACAAGGGGTAGGATGGGTCACAATCAAAGAAAATTCGAATTTGGACTTGGCTAGAGTTTTGAGGGGTCATTAGGTTGTCCCAAAGTGTCTTTTATGTGAAAATAGGTTACCCATATGATAGTATATCATGTTAGGTACCTAATTTTGACAATGTTGGTGCCTAGATAGCCTAAAGGGGCCCTTTACCCATGCATTCTTCCATCAATTCGAAATTTGAGTTGTCACATGTGTTTTCTCCCATGTTTCCACTCAGTCAAATATAGAAAATTTAGAGGGAGACAGGTTTGTAAGAGGAAGTGTCTTGGTGTCTTTGCTAAAATAGTTAGTGAGAAGGGCTTATTAGAGAGTCTTGGACAAATTAGTGGATTCTTCACCCATTCTCTAAGTTTAGAGATAGTTAGGGTTGAAAGGGAGACTAAGGGAGCTCTATAAAAACTATCATTTCCTTTAGCTTGGACCAAGGTTGGTGCTCAAACCATCATCATTTTTCGTTTAGCATTGCATAATGAATCTGCAAGCATGGAGTGTTGTATGGGATCTTGTATTGTTATTGTGAATCTTGGTATTGTGTTGTGTTGGTGTGATTGTTCATTGTGTTTCATGAAATTTCTTGATTTTCTTTCTTGAATATCCTTGTTTTGATTTGAATGTCAAGTGTTGTTATGGTTGTGAGGGCTTCACTCACGCTTTGGGAAGGGAAGAGAAGTCCAGGGTGAAGGGCTTAGTTGGGCTTGAAATATAGTTGAGAACCTTGGAGTATGGGCTCCATTGTATGTCATATTCATTTATATCTTTCTTTGGGGGTGATAAGGGAAAGATAGTGTAGAAAGGAAGTTAATGGAGTATGGGCTTCAAGGAAGCTATAGCTGTTAGTAGTATATTTGGAGAATGTTTGTGGAAGCCCCAAAAGGGCATGGAATTTTTTTGATTTGTGAAAAGCCCCGAAAGAGCATGAAAAATTGTTTATTGCAGATATGATATGATATGGAAAGTATCCTTTTTGAAAACACACATTCACCCTATATTTAAGGTTTTAATGGTGAATCAATGTGCAAGCCATGGGAGGGTTTTTTTTGTGTTATCTGATTTGTTGCATGCATTGACAAGTTATGTGTCTATGTATCCCATTTGGACTTGTTTCCCCTACTCGGTGGGTGGCTTCATGGAAGCCTAGGATGGGAGGTGAGCCTCCATGGTTCCTAGTTTCTGTGTGCTTTTAGGTTTTGTGAAGATGGATTCCTTGAAGATATTAGGGTTTCACCCTTGACAATGTTGAAAAATCAAGTGTGTAGAGAGACCAATCTTCCTATGTTATCACAAAATGTGTAGTGATGTTAAGTCTCCATTTTGTTTCAATGTGATGTAAAATGAAAATTTCATATTATTGCATATTGTTGAAGTTGTGAAGGTGAGAAAATTGTACAAAGTAGCCTTTGCAAGGAAATATTCGTTTTGACTTTCGTGATATGTGATTTGATGCATTAGGAAGAAGTTATGTAATGAGATCCTTCTTCTTATGTAAATTATAAATCATTTGGTAGAAATATTTCATAGTTGTTGTGTGGAAGATTATTATGGATATAGTTGAATAAATTCAAAATATAAGTGATTGATTTGTAAAAAAATCATATGCTATGAAATGGAAGAAAGTTATCATATTTTGATTGTTCATTTTATGTGTATGAGAATTAGTTCATTTGGGTCAAGATCTAATAATTCTATAGGTTAGATAACACCATCACATCATCAAACATGTTCACTAAATTACTATGGTAGGATTAAAGGAAAACTATCTTGAAAATGAATACATAGCTCAAATGTATAAGGAGACAATCATGTACGTGCATAATATGTCCTTTGGAAAATGTATGGGGGAAGAAAATAATTCCCTCCCCAAGATTATAGACCAATATTTAATTCAAGAGAATATACTAAGAATATTGTTCTTAGAGTGTTAATAAAATAATAAGGAATATTCTTTGATACCCTAGTATAAGCCAATAAAATATAGGGGTCATAATATAGGTTGTAAATTAATAATGTCTCCTAAATATCCCTAAAGTCACATGATTCTTGGAGGGAATAAATGTGGGCTAATCATGTCCTAGTACAAAACCAAAGAGAAAAAAATATATACATATGAGTTAAAACTAAAATTAATACATATTAACATAAGTCATAGGCACCCTCTAAAGAAGGGAAGAAAAGTCAAAAAATAATTTTTAAATAGCATGTGACAGGGGTCCTACTTTCCCCAAGCACTCAACATCTTTTGAAAGGACTTTGGTGCCTTTTCAAGGGAGGCCTACCCTTGCCTCATGTCAGGCTCTACCTCCTAGGCACCTCAACCAAGTGTACCCCACTTGGGGCCTTACACCCACACCTTCCAAAAGCTGCCAACCACCTTGGAGAAGGGGCTCATGATGGGACTCCTAATCCCTTGCCACATGGAGTGCTTAGGTTTTAGTGGGAGGGGGTAGGTTGTAGGTAGCTAGGTACTTTGGAAAATGGGTGAAACTTTGGGTATGCATGATGATAGGGAGTATTAGGCACCTATTTCCTTGGTAAACCATGTTATTATTTTGTAGAATTAGTAATTTTGATCTAAGTAGGTAGGATAATAGGAAAAAAACACTAAAAATTTATATAAAGGAGCATAGTTGGAAAAAAACTAATTTAAGTTTGCTTAAGGGATTAGTATGGTTACTAAGCAGGCTTATGAAAGAAAGAAAAAATAGATTAATTGATTTGTAGTGGTTATGTGAATAGACATAAAATTGTAGGATTTATTTAGTTAGTATATGTATATGTATTAGCATTAATTAATTATCTTGGTAACTAGATGATTTTTGCTAGTTAAAACATAAATTTATTATATGGAGGAATGACCTAAGAATCATAGTTAAAGGTAATAGTTCATAGATGATACTGTAAGAAATAGAGTTTTAATTCTTAATTGAATGATTGTATTACCTTATTTATTTTCATTAAATAATAATAGTATTTTTTTGATAATAATAAAGGATTGGTAAATAGTAATACATCATAGAATTTGGAAAATGAATAAGTGATAAATGATTTAAAATACCTAGTTGTAAAACATCTAGTTGGCTAAAGTTGTGAAAGGATATGGTGCAAGATTTTCATCAAAGTAGTCCTACTATAATAATTTAGGATCAACATGGGACATAGAATGTAATGAGATATAGTCTTTTACCTAGGGAAATCACAAACATACTTCACAGAAGAAACTATGGAAACATTATAACCACACTGATGCAGAATTTGTGTTTCATATTTACATATGTAATGTCTCACTTCAAGGATATGATGTGAATTTCAATATGGTAAATATCTAGCTATTATGCCATCACCAAATATTCTATTTATGATAGGAAACAAATTTTCCTCCCCATAGAAACTTGAAGGCCAGAATTCTGAACAAAATTTTTTTTTATCCCACCTCAACTAAAAATTAATTATCTCCAACCCCATGATCAAACTAGTAAAATTCTAACACTTTCAAGAAAATTGTGTTTTTTTATATCTGGTCACCCCATTGTCTGATAGAATGTTCATAACAACTATAGATCTATACACTTTATCTTTAGTTCACCTTTCAAAAAAATGGTTGTGTTTTGCCCTGTTAAATTTAGGGCATGACACCAAACATCAAGATAATGTCAAGAAAGCAAAACATGAACCAAAAATTGAACTAAAGAGAGAAAATTAACTTGAAATAATTTTTCAAGATGAACCTATAGAAGAAGAGAGAAGGACAGAACATGTACTCAAAAATTATGTGAGAAGACATCATGCACTTGAGAAAATCATTGGAGATAAAGAATTTGGTGTTATGACAAGGAAAAGACTCAGAAGTGATACATGTTTAATTTGTGATTTTAAGTCCAAATTTGTAAAAGCTTCTTTGGAGAACAAGGATCGGATACAAGCAATGAATGAAGAAATTTAGAAAACAAAAAAGAACAAAACAAGGACATTGGTACCTAGACCTAAGTAAAAAAGTGTTATTGAAACAAAGTGGGTACTCAAAAATAAGCTAATTGAAAAAGGTGAAGTCACAAGGAACAAGGGTAGACTGGTCTACAAAGGATATGCCCAAGAAGGAACTAGCTATGGGGAAAAATTTTCCCTTTTTGCAATATTGGAAGGAGTTAGGACACCAATTTCATACTCTTCTTATAAAGGATTTAAGGTATACCAAATGGATGTCAAATACTCATTTTTGAATGGAACACTTAAAGAAGATGTCTATATAGAGAAGCCAAAAGGATTTGTAGGTCCTAGAAACAATAATATGGTATGTAAGTTTTACAAGGCACTATCTAGTTTAAAACAAGCCCCTAGAGCATGATATGAAAAACTACACAATTACTTAGTGAAGACTAGTTTTGTAAGAACTAATGATAACAACATATATATTTGAAGATTGGTAATAATAATCAGATATTGTTATCTGATATCTTTATTGATGATATCATATTTGGAGGAAATGAAGCATATGTAAATCATTTGTAGATGAGATGATGAAGGAATTTGAAATGTTTATATTTGGTGAGATTGAATTCTTTGTTTGTTTACAAGTTTATCAAATGAAGCAAAGTATCTTTATTACTTTATTCAAATACATCAAGGAGATATTGAAAACATTTGGAATGGAAGATTCAAGAATAGTTAGTACACCTATGGCCATTGGACATAAGTTATCTAAGAATGGTGATTCTACTAATGTTGACATTGTATAGATCAATGATTGGAAAACTATAATATGGTGTTCATAGCAGACCTGATATTGAATTGGGAGTTAGTATAGTTACAAAAAAATTTGTAAGTCCTAAGGAGAACCACATGGTCAGAGTGAAAATGATACTAAGATATCTAAAAGGAATAGAAGACTATGGATTGTATTGCAAGAAGAATGATAAGTTTGAAATAGAAGATGTTAACTGGTTCTGATTGAACAAGAAATATTGATGCTAGAAAAATTACAAGTCAGGGAGCATTCTTTATAGGAAAGACACAAGTTTCATGGACAAGCAAGAAGAAGAACTACATTTCTCAATCAACAACTAAAGCTGAGTATGTCACAATAGTAGTGAATTGTTCAAATATCATATAGGTTGGGCAATTATTGAAAGGTATGAAGGAAGATATTACTAATCCAATTATTATCTATTGTGATAACACTAGTATTATTAACATATCAAAGAATCCAGTAATGCACACAAATACTAAGCATATTGTTGTCAAGTGTCATTAATTGAGAGAGATAGTTCAAAACAAAGAAGTGAGATTCAAGTATGTGAATACTAAGGAAGAAATAGATTATATTTTCACCAAAACATTACTTAAGGATTATCATGAATATTTAAGAGGTAAATTACAGGCGATTCCCCTAGACAAGGCTACTTAATCTTAGATGGAGCTCTACATCAAATGTGTTGATTAGACTATCTTACAAATTAATGCAAATATTCATACTTTAGGAGTTTCCTAAAGTAGTAATGAATGAAGGAGGATAGAATGTTGTATCATTCATACATAGATGAAAAATAGAAATTTAGTACTAACATGAAGATATCTACATGAAAAGATGCATGAGTTAAAGTGTCTTTGGCATTGTTGTCAAAGAGGGAGAGATTACCGTGAAGAAGGAGAAGATATAGAGAGATGTTCTAAAGTAACTACCATAAGAACCAAGAGGGAGATGATGTAACTCAGTTACCTATGTAATGATTAGTAAGAGTGAGATATTAAATTATATTACATGACGTATTGCTAGCAATAAAAAAGAATGTGATTGGTTTCATTTTGAGATATGATAGAGGGAGCTTATGATTTTCATATCAAAGATGCATGCATGAGAATCAAAATAAAACTAAAAGAAAGAGATTTTTGGACATAGAGATGAGAACTAGAATGAAACTAAGGATACTAGTGAAGATTTGATACTATATAGAGAAGGTGTTTTCTCAATTCAGTACATGTTTTGGATTGCATGGTAACTAGAGTATTGTCATCAATGCAAAAGAGGGAGATTGTTGGAAACTATAATTGGAACAATTTTTATGTTGCCATTGATGTAAAACCTTATTGGTGAGATAGTTTTCTATTTGATTTAAGTGTCATATCTAGATGATTGATGAAGAGGATTTGAGAAGTTGGTTATAACACAATAACCTAGAGGAAACATTGAGTTATGAGAAGAAACTATAATGGACACTTGAAGAGTTAAACTTTGACAAGATAAAGTGATTGTTTATATCATGTTACAAGTGAAGAAGAAAATTGTACTAAATCCTTAAAGAAGTGATCAAAGAATGACCAAATGCATATACTTGACAGAGAAACAGAGCACAAGATTAAGGAATTTGAAATTTGTGACAAGTGATGATAGTGTTGATCAAGCCATAACACGTGTTGAATAGAAATAGTGTTTACCAAGCATCACTATTTATTGAGTATTAGTATATGTACCAAACAAAAAATTAGTAGTGACTGAGCAACCCAGTGATGACCAACTATCAAAAAATAGTTTTGGCTGAGGGATAACATTTTAATAGTTTTTGAGAAATCTTGATTTCCATCCAAAAAAGATGATTTCTTGGAATATCTAAAGAGTGTTGAAGATAAGGATGGATGGCTTGGAACATTTAAATCAAGATATTCATGTTTGCACATATCTAGGCATCGATTCAAAGAGAAGTTTCTAGAAAATAGAAGGAGAGATGAAATGTTAGAAGGACTCAATTAATATAGCCTAACCCTAAGATGATAATAGAGTAAAGTTACCTGTTTAAGGAAATAAAAGGGCTAAGATTGTGTGTGGGAAAGGCTAGCATTAGTGGTGAAGACCTAACAATGTTGAAACAATTGTAGATGCGATTGATTGGTGAATTGAAGCAAAAGGTTGAGAATAGTTGAGAAGTGATGAAAAGTGATTGCTTGAATGGTTACCAAGTGAATTAGATACTGAGAAGACAATGAAGACCAGTTAGTGGATAAGCATTTGAGTCAAACTGAGATTTGTAAATTGAAAGTGAGTTATATTCTCAAGATCATAACATATTGTTACTTTCTAACCATTGAATCAATTTTAAATCCTTTATTCAAGGTTGACATAACAATCATATGTAAATCCTTTAATCAAAGTGGCATTCTAATGGAATGTTCTAAAGTCCTCTAACAAGGCCAGTCATAATAGGGTGATTAAATCCTTTAACATTGTCACATTTAATAATGTGTTTTCTAACCTTTAACAAGGTTAGCTCCTAAAAAATCTCACTTCAATAGAGTGAAAAGATTGGTGACATGTTTCTGGTGACTCTTCCTGAATTGGGTTTCCACATTAAATCCTAATGTCAAACTTGTGTAAATTTTATTTGTAACATTTTACTACTAATATTTACAATATGTGAGTCTTTTATATTTAGGACAATGGACTACTACTTTATATTATTGAAATTTTACTATAGAGGTCAACCTTATGGATGTCAAGATCTGAAGAATTCTAAGTGTTATTTTGTCCAATTGGTACATCTAGAACTTGGATAACTAATTCACCCCTCCCTCCCCCCTTATTATTCTAAACAATATAACATATTTGACATCCATCTAATTCACTTTGATTTTTTTTGGCTTCATATTCTAGAAACATTCTAACTACTATTCTAGAAATGGGTGCAAATATTTCCAATTAATTGATCCCTTCTTGTTGAGAATAACCTTTACATATAAGTATTTCTTTGTTTCTCACAACCTCACCATGTTCATTAATCTTATTCTTGAAAACCCTTATAGTTCCAATAACATTCTTATCCTTAGGTCATAGAAACCAATTCCTAGGTATTGTTCTTTTTAATCTAATCTAGTTATCCTTTTATAGCTTTAATCTAGAATTCATATTTACTAGCTTCATTTTCTCTTTTAGGTTCAACTTGAGAGATCAAACATATCCTTCATGTACCTTAATAATTTTCATAACTCCTTTATCTTTGTTACCAATAACCTAATCATCAAGTTGATTCTTTATGGTATCACTGGTCCAACTCTGATCTTCACTCTAGGCTCAATCCTAGGTTCCTCTCGGTGTTCAAATACTTGTATTTCATTCTAAAAATTAATATTAGTCTCATAAAAAACTTCAAAATTTTCTTTATTAGTCCTTGGATTAGTCTCTCAGTCATAATTATAATCAAGTATTCTTTCCTAAATTCTAAACTTTTCATCCACTCTAACATTTGCACTCTTAATGATAGTTTTATCTCTTTGATTAAAATATCTATAATCTTTGATTTTCAATGAATAACCAAGAAACATACCTTCATCATTCCTTGAATCAAAATTACCAATGTTATCATCCCTTTTAATGTAACACTTACTTTCAAAGATTCTAAAATATTTAACTAATGGTGCATGTCCAAACCATAGTTCATAGGATGTCTTTGTTGGAAACTTACAATTGGAACAATTGTTGTTTTTTCATTGATATAAAATCTACTGATGAGGCATGTTGCTATATAATCTAATTACCATATATATTTTATCAATGAAGAGGATTTGGGATATTTCTCACAGTAATATCGCCTAGAGGAAAGGTTGAATTATGGAAAGGAAGCTACAATGGATATTTGATTAGTTAGAATTTGACAAGATAAAGTGATGATTTATATCATGAATGTAAAGCTTAGCTAAGCAATAGAGTAAAAGAACAAGGAATGTCAAGTGATGCTAGTTTAAACTAAGCCATAATAAATGTTGAGCAAGTCTAGTGTTGACAAAGCATCACTATCCATTGAGCAAGCTAGTTGATGTCGAGCCATAAGTTCTACAATGATTGAGTGATTAAGTGATGACCAAGCATCAGAACTTAGTGATTTTTAAGTGATCGTATTTTTAATGTGTTTGAGAATCATGATTTCCAGCCAACTCAGTTGATTTATTTGGATATGGAAACCATGTTAAAGATAAGAAAAACGAGTTGGATCATTAAATTTAAGGAGAGGATTTAGTATAATACCTACGATCAAATTCGGTGGATGAGAAGTTTCTAGAAAAGAAGGAAGATGAATAGATACAATGAACTTGATGAACTAGATCATAAACCCTAAGACCTATGGTGAGCAAGAAAAATGGAAAAGCAAGAATTAAATATGCAAGGAGGTATAGAGCCAAATTGTAAGAATATGTGGATAGAGAAGAGTGAGAGAAAAGAAAAAGCAATTTCTTGCATAAATGTTGTTGAAGTTGATAAGTGAATCTGAGAAGAAGGATTAAGTTTCAATGTGAAGTGGGATGACTTCTTGAAGGGTTGTTAAGTGAGTTAAGAGATAGAGTTGTCAAGAGGACTTATCATTGAATTAGCATATGAACTGAATAGTAATCTAAACTTGTAAAAGTGAGATGTAAACATAAAGATCAAAACCCTATCATTTGAAGGGCTTAAAAGTCTACGTAAATCCTTTAGAAAGGTGACCTTCTAAATGGAATGATCAAAATCCTCTGACAAGGCCACTCCTAACATGGTGATTAAATCCTTTAACTAGATCACATTTAATAGTGTATATTGTAACATTTCATAGGGTTGGATCCTAACAGAGCTCACTTCAAAAGAGTGAAAAAGTGCTAACATGTTGCTAGTATTTTTTCAAAATTGGGTTTCCAAGTAAAAATCCTAGTGTCAAACTTGTGTTGAATTTTTTATGATGATTGAAATTTACATGTTTATATTCAGAAAAGTATGTAATGTTTAGAATAGTAATTTTTTTATTAGTACAATAGAGCTCGAACAATAAAAGGATAAGCAAAACAATGAATGTTTTAAAATTTAATTGTTCAAATAGTACATATGAACCTTGAGTAACTGATTCATCCCCACCTCTCTTAGTTATTCTGAACATTTATAACAATTGTTATTAGAGCTAAGTGCTTATAGAGAACATTTTAAAGGTACTTGAAGCTAAAGATCATACTCACAAAAGAGAGGTAACAAAGCTAAACAAGGAGAACTTTCCTCCATGGAAAACCTTAATGAGGTTGCATATATCTATTATAGGTGATATTTCTATCAATTATGTGGAAGAGGATGTGAAAGTAATAACTACTCCTCTGGTAGTTGAATAACTAAAGAAAAAGAAAGAACACAATCAAACAATGTTGGAGATTGCCTCAACCCTAAGCTATGTCAGTTTTGATGATATAAAAGAATGTGAAAATGTAAAGAAAATGTGGGACAAACTAAAGACTATATATGGAGGTGATTAAAATTTCTTGAGAGATAAATTAGAGAGCCTAAGTGGTAAATTTGATCAAATGAAAATGATGGAATGTGAGAATATAGTATAGTATTGCACAAGAATCCAAGAAGTTGTCAATTCTATTCAAGGTGTAAATGGAATAATTGAAGATGAAATAGTAATAGGAAAGGTATTGAGGACCCTACTCCCTATATATTCCATTAGAGTTTGTACAATTCAAGAACTAAGATGTACACTAGGTAATAATTTGACATTAAAAGTGGTCTACCTCATAATAGGTGTATAATAATCATGCTCTAGGTCATGCTTAGGAATAATGTATTCAATCTAAGGATTATTTTTCCACTATGAGGTGCATTTAATCTTGTCAAACCAAGGATGTATACTTGAAATGGTCGGCACAATATGTGCACTAGGTCTCTTAATGAGTCATTATGCTTATGATGCAAGAAAGTAAAATGCAAGGAAAAGAACCTATACTATTGCTACAAGGAACTAACACACTTAACTGGAACAAATACTAGAAATGTAATTAAATGTTAACATCTATTCCAACTCAGTTCATCTACTATAACTATTCTCACAGATCTTGTAGGAACATTCACAAAGTATGATGCTACAAGAAGGAACTTACAACTTCTACTTGCAATGCTAGAAATGCTTGAAAATAAATCTATACTACTCTAATCTAATCCACCACCCAAGTGGGCCCCCTTGGTTGTCTTCTTCTAATCTACTAACATAGAATGGAAGCCAAAAACTATTTCATTACAAGAAGGAAAAGAACCTAAACTATTGCTACAAGGAACTAACACACTTAACTAGAACAAATACTAGAAATGTAATCAAATGTTAACATCTATTCCAACTCAATTCATCTACTATAACTATTCTCATAGATCTTGTAGGAACATTCACAAAGTATGATGCTACAAGAAGGAACTTACAACTTCTACTTGCAATGCTAGAAATGCTTGAAAATAAATCTATACTACTCTAATCTAATCCACCACCCAAGTGGTCCCCCTTGGTTGGATTCTTCTAATCTACTAGCATAAAATGGAAGCCAAAAACTATTTCATTATGTTTTAAAAATTAATTACATGCAAACAAAACATAGAACTGTAAAAACAAATCATTACAAAAGTTAACAGTTTCTTGTCATAAACTTTCTCCTTCTAACTAAACTAACACACATCATTTGATCCCTATAAATAGAAGATCGACATTTATTCTGAAACAAAATATTAAATAGCCTAACTATAAATCTCTGGGAGAGAAAGAAGGAAAATAATAGCTCAAGGCAAGAATAAAATATAATAGCTCAAGGCGGGAACAATAAAGTCTGGACAACCGCTTTGGCCTAGCAATAAATGTAGATAATATAGAAAGTCTTCATAGCTCCTCCATACTTTTAGCCATGTCCTTATGAATTTTCCACCATGGCTAAACTTCAACATCTTTCTCCTTGAATGTTGTTGGTTGTCTTCATTGTTCATCTTTGAATTCGTCCAATCATCTTTAGCTTCATTGCTAATAGGTTAGTTATAATGTAGAGATATTTGCAAATAAGCATTATCAAATTAAATTCAAATATAAGAACACATATTATGATAATTATATGAAGTACTACATCATATAAATGATTTTGGCAAAAGTTGACATACTATCTACCCATAGGTTAATCATTGGTTTAGGTAAACATAAGTTCACAAATGTTTTGATGAAAATGAAAGAGTATTAACAAAGTGTTTAAAAGTATCATGAAATAGACACAATAATTAGCCTCATCATTTTCCCCCTAGTAAACTAATGCTTGTTGTGAAGCATGGCATTTCCTAGTCAATGACTTGAATTCCCCAACTTCATTCCTTCCTTTCCTACTGCTCTTGAAGGTATAGTAGAATCCTCTTGTTCTTTCCCAAACTTCCTTTATATTGTCCTCTTGTAGCTTGTCAAATCTGTCAGCATTAATTTCATATAAAGGCCACATGAGTATTGGAGGTTTCATAGTGAGTGGGCACCATAGTTCTGGTCTAGCCTATTTTCCTAACTCTAGATACTTTGGAGTTTGATGAAGGGTAGCCTCCAAATTGATGGGACTATGTGGCTCTAACCTTTTAAGTGACTCAGGTAATCTTCCCCATCTACTTCTAGCACTAGCTATAGCTCTTTGGAAGGAAAAGTGGGGTAAGTTCTCATAATCATCATAGGCCTTGGTTCTGGTAGCAAAGATTCTATCCCTTACTCCCTTTTTATTATCCCAATAAGTTAATCTAAACCATTCCCTAAGAACTTCTTCTAGTTTACTACTCTCAGCTCTTAATGGCAGGGGCTCTATCCTTTCCTTGTCTCTATAATTATTCAATTGCCTAACATAGTTTTCTTCATTAGACATCTAGGAAATTAAAGCTCTTAAATGTATATCCCCTATATAGGGTAAAGGATTCTATTGGGTTTCTGAAGGGATAATAAAATTATGAACATATAATTCATAGAGAAAATTTTGCTGCCAGGATGGCAGAGTTTAGTATAAACCATAGAATTCCTGGGCCGACTTGAATTTTGCATTAATATCCTTAAGGGTTAGCATAAGTTGGAATAAAAGAAATTGTTCTTTTAAATAGAGAGCATAGATCCATGGTGGTGGTCTACAGGCAAGTGCTTGATCAACCAATTTGAGGGCATGATCCATTCATTAATTTTTGTTTGCTAATTGCTTCTTCAAATCTACAATTTCTTCACCTTGGAATGCTATGACGTTCTTCATCTTTTTCCTCTCCTCTTCCCATAAGGCCTCAGCAAACATATGTTGTCCAAAAAATTAGAAAATAATTTTTAGTAGGGTAATGTAACCATTGTCCTCTTCATAATTTTGTTCCTCTTTCTCTATTACCTCCATGAATGTTCTACAAAATCAATAATCCATGTTGATTTATAGGGAACTAGGACAGTGTTTGGATAAACTTGCTCAAGAATTGTTTCATCTTTACTACTTGAAGTACTTGGTTGGCCTATTGGGGTATCATTTGGATTTTCAAGAAAGTATGTAGTTTCGGTATGAGGAGGAGAGTGGATTCTTTAGAAATTTTCCCTCTCATTCTAGGGCTTCTTCTTATGGGGGTTTCTTCTGGCATCACAACCTTTTTCCTACCTCTTTCTTCTGGTGTCTTTGCTATAGGAGTAACTACTATAGGACCCTTCTTAGTTCTCTTTTGCCTTACAACTATAGGGTTTGGCTCTTCTTTTACCAGAATAGAGATTTCTTCTTGCAATTTTTGTTTTCTATTTGCTCAACTAGAGGTAGGTTTCTAGGTTTCTTGAATAGGTAAATGCATAGTCTCTTGCACATTTTCTTAGACATTTTCTTGTACATTTCCTTGCACATATTTGGCTTCAGCCTCTTGAGTTCTTTGTTCAATAGGTTTATTAGTGGGAACTACATTCTCCTCACTAGCCTGTTTATTAAGGGCAGCTGGGGTTGTAGGGTTTTATCTTGGAAAAAAATTTCCCATGACACGGGAGAAACATCCCTAAGTGATCTTTCTATGAGTAACTTAATTAGGGCATGATGGGTGACATAATTTTCCTTACCCTTTTGGGTTTCTTCAGCACTAATACACAACATATTGTACAAGAAATTGGGAACATTTACCGGATGATTATGCCTTATACAACTGAGCAATTTAAAATGGTGTGCATGTAAATATGAAAATCTTCCTTCACATGTGAGGTACCTAATAATGTGCATGGCTAGCTCATTGTGTGGCGGTAGAAGAGACATTCTCTTGCAACCTTGCTTGGTAATATCTATATGAGGATCAATTGGTATGACAAACTAAGCTCTAGTTGATCTTGCATCGTGTGTATTGGGATAATGTTCTCCTATTGTCGGTAACCTAGTTACTTCTTCTATATGCTCTTCTATAGTAATCACTATTAAACCCCATATAGTAGCTTCTCCTTCATCAAATGTCCTTGTGAATTCTATGGTTGCTTCGTCATCAAATGGAGTCAAACTTAGGAAATACCCTAACTAGCCGTACACATTAAATCTCCTTACTGCCTCTACATCTGAAAGAAAAATTGTATGTTCCACTAGTTCTCATTTCTAAAATTTTCCACCCATTTCTACTTAACACTTTCACTATCTACACTTCTTGCACCATTTCCCCCTTATGAATTCAAGCTTCTTTTGTTGTTTTACAGACCCATTTTCACATTTCATTTGACAGATAATTAATGTCATAATGATTCGTTATGAGCAATAATATGGCTTTAATGAGAGTAAATCATAGATGTGTGTGAAAGTCATCCAAAAATAGAATTTAAATCACTTAAAATTTAAATACAAGTCACATCATAGCCTAACAATAAAATCATTCAAAAAAAAAGGGGTACAACACCTAGACACTTGTGTACTTATGACAATTGAATTCCATCAATGAAGGAAATATGAAGATTTGAAAAAAAAAATGAATAAATAGGAATATCATTGAGTTTTAGTAACCTCCCTACCCCCTATGAAATATGGACAAGTGTCTACACTTGTCAAACTTAGTACGAGGTATGGAACTTTTTTTAAATTAAATAATCGATAGATCAAAAAGAAATGTACAATATCAAAAGAGGGGAGGCAAACATCAACCTCCTAGTTCAACTAGTAATCCATGATCAATCAACTAGCACAATATTTAATAGTTTCAGCGAGATTACAAAAAGAGAAATTAGATAAGCTAATCCAAAATATCATCACGATCATCAATCCACGCAGTCCATCCTAGCTCTCCTTCCATCCAAAAAACTTTCTTCCGCTCAAGAATATGAGCAAAGAACTCAAGTCTATTAGAAAAAGGGCCTCTAGTATCCTGCATCTCCTTAATTAGCCACTTAAGGGCTTCTTCAAAAGAAGCCCAGTCATCAATATTTCTAGCTCGTTCTAGCCCATGTTTCATTTCATAGATGAACATAGTAGTGTGCCCATCATGGAGAAATCTTTTTAGCTTGTCCTTCTCAAGTTTCATAATGCAGCACACCTGCGAGATAATCTTAAAGCGTATGAGTTTCAATTGAAACAAAGTAAGGGATCTTCCAACATCTTGGAATTTGTCCTCATTTCTACTTTTCCAAATAAACCAAAGAATATGAGAAGAGAGAATATTCCAAAAAAAGTTAGCATCCTTCTTGAGACCAGACATGTTTCCAAGAATAGTATCTAGCATAGAGACATGATCAGTTATAGATATTCCAAAAAAAATCCATATAATCCTAGCAAAATGACAAGTAAAGAAGATATGTCTTAAATTTTTAGGAACCCTGCAAATAGAACAAGAGTCAGTATCACTAGCCTGATTTTTAACGAGAAGTCTATCAAGAAGAAGCTGCCATTTAAAATGTAAGATTTTGGGAGGAATATGAGACATCCAAAATTTGTCAAGGATTTTGTGCCATTCAAGAGAGTCCAAATTCATATACCAGGTGGTATTCAGGTGTGATAAGATAGAGTGATCTTTATTAAGCACCTTATATATATCTTTGGCTTTGATTTTATGTAAGAGGGATCCATCATCCCAATGAAAATATAAGAATCTATGGGAATCCACAGCACATCTATGAGGAAGATTGAGGGGGTGACAGGTATTAACTCTCATATTATAGGTGTGTTTATGAGAGTCAAGAAGGTTAAACTTAAGCCTAATATCTTGCCAACTCGCAAGGTTTTCCTTCTCCAAAATATCAATAAAGCTCTTGATACCAAGGTTGTTCCAATGTTTTGTAGAACACCCTTGAGTCAAGGTAAGAGGCTTGCCATTATGTTGCAGATTCCACCAGATAGAGGGTTCACCATGGATAGAATTATTGCTATCAAAGTTAGAATTATAGATAAAGCCCCTCACCAACTCCCAAGCCTTCCAGATAGACTTAAAAACCATGGAGCCTTGAACAGAAATAGGGAATGTCCTAGCAACAAGGTCAGCAAAGGGAAGGTTCTTCCAATATTTGGCTTGCTTAGGAAATCTAGATTGAATATTGTTTCTAAGAAGAATTTTCCAAGGCTCATGACCATCAAGAGCCTGAAAAATCCACTTAGCAGTAAGAGAGACCCGTTGAATCCTAAGGTCTTTAAGGACTAAACCACCTAAATTCTTATCAATGTGACACCAACTCTATCTAACAGCATGTTTCTTCCTATTACCTTTACCATAAGACCATAGGAATCTCCTAATAGCCTTCTAAATTTCAAATAGTTGGTAATTACTAAACATCCAAAGAGAATAATAGTATATACTATAGGAAGACAAGATTTTTTGGCACACCTGCACTCTACCAGCAAGTGAAAGCACCCTATTATCCCACTTGTAGAGTTTCTTAATAATTTTATCCTTAACCCAAATCCACATCTTTGAGTGATGGGGAGATGGAAAAAGGAACCCCCAAATATCTAACAATCTTATGAGGTCTGCCCCATGAGTAACCAAATTGGAGAAACCAATCTGGAGGTTCCTCTTTCCATCCAAGCATGATAGATTTGGACTTAGATATACGAGTACCAGAGATGGTTTCAAATAGCTCGAGTTTTAGATTAAGATGTTGAATATTAAGACAAGATAGTTCAAGGAAGAGAGAGGTATCATCAGCAAATTGGATATTAAGAAGCTCAGAATTGTTAGGCAAGGAAATCCCATTAACTTTGGGAGAGATAGTATCATCTTTGAGGATATAGTACAAGGCATCAGAAGCAATAACAAAAAGAGCAGGAGCAAGACGACATCCTTGTCGAATGGATCAGGACAAGGGTATAGGATTAGATAAAAATCCATTGATTTCAATTCTAGCAGAGGAATCCTTAAGCAACACTTGAATATATCTAACAAATTCATCAGGGAATCCAAAAGCCTGAAGGATAGAAAGGATGAAATCCCATTCGATCCGATCATAAGCTTTCTCAAAATCTAAAAGAAACATAGCAGAATTTTGATTCAGGGACTTGGCCCACTCCATTGACTCCCAACTAGTGACAAGGTTTTCTAAAATATATCGTCCCTTGATGAAAATAGTCTAGGTGGAACAAATGAAGTTGGGTAGAATATTAACAAGCTGAGAGGCCAAGGCTTTGGCCAAAATTTTGTATGAAACATTGAGCAAGGTAATCGGCCGCCAATTCTTGATGAGAGATTTGTCTCCATCTTTAGGGATGAGCTTAATAATCCCCATATTGATAGAATTACCCAGAGTGCCACGATCATAAGCTTCTGAATATAAATCAAATAGATCCTTAGTAATCCAATCAATGTTAGATTTGTAAAATTTAGCAAGAAGGCCATCCGACCCAGGTGCTTTATCCTTCTTAAGAGAAAATATAGCATCATAGATTTCCTGAATAGAAATCCTAGCCCTAAGGTTGGAGACATCACTCTCAACAATTTTTTTAGGAATGAGCTCCTTGCATTTATTCCTAATATCTTTGGCATTACTACTATCTTTAGAATTGAAAAGAGCTCTGTAAAATTCCTCAAAGGTAGTAGCAATGTCATTGATATCGGTAAGCTCTTGATTATTGATACAATTCTATCAATTTTCTCTTTGCTCTATTTTTTCTTAAGGTAACTAAAAAATAATTTGGAGCCTTTATCCCCATATTTCAACCATTGTTGACAGCTTCTAACAAAGGCTCCAATGGTTATAATATGTTGATGCCTCCTCAAAAAATCTCTGGCAGTAGAGACACATTCAAGATGAGATAAAGAGGAGGGATTAGCTTGGGCATCTAATTTAGCAGATTGAAGGCGATCATTCAATTCATTTTCCACTCTTCTATAGTTTTTGTATTTTCTTTGACCTAAGGTTTGAAATATTTTCCTCCACGAGGAGACATTTCTATTCCATCTATCAACTTGAGAAGGGGAATGGTTAATAAGATTGAATGACCTAACCATCTTAACCACAATATCAATATCCTGATCATTAAGCAAGGATGTGTTAAGAATAAACTTATCACTGTGATGAGCACTAGGAGCCAGAGCATTCCTTATGTTGATGAGAGAAAATATAGGAAGATGATCAGAGAGAGTAGAGGAAGAAGCAAAAATAGGGGATTGTTGTTGATTAGGAGAAAATAAAGTCAGAGTTGACATAAAATCTATCATAATGGCATAATGTAGCCATAAAATAAAGAATGCAGTATTAAATATAATCAACAAAATCTACATACTATAAATAAATAATAATTTTAAAATCTTATACCTATTAATTGATCATGACACATACCAAAAGCTAGTAGAAGTTACATCAGCAATGACAACATCCGTCAGCAAACTTACAGTGTTTATTGAAAGCATTATAAAATGGTGACGTAGAAGGTGGGTGGGTGGAAGGTAAAGAAATGAGATGAGGTGGATGGGTGGAAGGTAAAGAAATGAGATGAGATGAGAAAGTGAATGGAGAAATTTGGAACTTTATGTGGGCATAAAGTTTTTATTAGGAGCATGCACAAAGAAATTAGTGTTGAAGAGTAGCAGATGGAAGGTTAACACATTTGGTTACAGGAAGAGTTACCTAGTTTATATTTGAATTTGGCTACTGGAACTATTACAAGAAGTCCTCTTTTGTTTGGGGTCATTTATATAACTTGAGTCTATGACCATTGACTAATAATTTAAAAGGCACTAGATCAATGGTAGTTAATTGAATAGCTCCATTGTCAAAGACATGATTAATTTCATATGGACACAGGCATCTTGTCTGCAACTTGCCTAGCATATCTTTAAATCTAGAATCATATAATAGTGCCCAATCACCAACTTGAAATTGTTTATTGATAATCTGGGAGTCATGCTAGTGCTTTCTTTGTTTCTGTACAATTCCAATGAGCTCCAAAGTAGCTTTGCACATTTCATTCAAAGAGGTAAGGTGTAGAAGACATTCTCTTTGTGCTACAAGTAGTTCAATGTCAACCTCCAATGTAGTTCTTAAATTTTTACGTTCAAATTCAATGGGGAGCATTGCTACTTTACCATATAGGATCTCAAATGGTGTGAATCATGTAGTAGTCTTCCATGTTGTTCTGTAGGCCCAAATAGCTTCTTGTAATCTACTGGTCCAATCCCTATGATGCAAATGAACTATTTTTGTTAGGATGTTCTTTAGCTCATGATTGTGACTTCTACTTGCCCATTATCTTGAGGGTGATAAGGATTGGATTTTTGGTGCCTAATGTTATATTGTTTCATCTATTCTAAGATCAGATTAGAAGTAAATTGTGCACCTTGGTTAGTGACTAGCTCTTTGGGTACACCATAGTGAGTAAAAATTTCTTCATAAAAAAATTTTGCAACCTTTTCATCATGAACATGCTTCATGGCTTTGAATTCAACCCATTTTGTTAGATAGTCAGTACACACAAGGATATAGGATTTCCCATTGGATGGAGGATCAATTGGACCAATGAAGTCCATGCCCAATTTGTCAAATGGTGTTAATGCCATTTCTGGGTTAAGAGGAATTTCATCTGTTCTTGTTGGTCTACCCATCCTTTGACACTTATCACACTTTTGTGTATAGTTGGTTGCATCTTTGTGAAGTGTAGGCCAGTAATAACTAGTTGTCAAGATTTTCAAGGCTATTCTTTTTGCTACAAGGTGCCCTCCATAGGGTTCATTATGACATGCATGTAGAATGTCATATGTCTCATCCTCTCTCACACATCTTCTCATAACTTGATTAGGTCTAGTATAAAACAAGAGATTATCTATCCAAGAGAAATGGAAAATTTTCTCTACAAGAAGCTTCTTTTCCTTGTAAGAAAAATGTGATGGCATTTTATTAGTTGCAAGGTAATTAACAATTTCTGCATACCATGGAGTTTGAATAGTAATATGAAATAAATGTTAATCTAGAAATGCATCATCTACCAAAGGTGGTTTCATTATCATCATGATGGATTCTTGATAAATAATCAACTACAACACTAGCTCTTCCAAGCTTATCAATGGTAGTTATATCAAATTCTTGCAACAATAGTAACCATCTTGCTAACCTACCTGTTATAGCAGGTTTGTTCATGATATAGTTAATTGTTGCATGATCAGTATGAACAAATATGGGATAGCCAGTTATGTAGTGATGGAATTTTTTCAAGGCGTAATCTATTGCTAATAGTTCTTTTTCTATCACTGTGTAGTTTAATTCTAGTCCATGAAGGCTCTTGTTAATATAATATATTGCATTTTCAATATTTTGAGATTGTTTCCCTAGAACTGCACCTATGACATAATCAAAAGCATTTGTATATATATGAAAAGGTAAATTCCAATTAGGGCCTTTTAAAACTAGGGCTGTAGTCAGAAGTTTCTTAAGCTGCAGGAAGGCTTCATTACATTTGAATGTCCAACTGAATTTAGCTTCCTTTGTGAGTAATTTATACAAGGGACTAGCTATTTTTTTGAAATCTCTTATGGAACATCTATAATATCCAACATGACCTAGAAAAAATCTTACATCTTTCAATAGGTATGGGCAATGTTTGAATTACCTCTATCTTAGCTGGATCCACTTGTATTCCTACAGTTGATATGAAATGACCAAGTACCACACCTTCTTGCATGAGCATGAAACATTTTTCACTATTAAGTGCTAAATTATGTTCTTGACACCTTACCAAAACTTTTTCAAGTTTTATCATTGCTTCCTCAAATGTGACTCCAAATGTTGTGAAATCATCCATATATATTTCCTTACAATCATGTGATATATCAGCAAAGATGTTAATTACAGCTCATTAAAATGTTGCAAGAGCATTACATAGACCAAATGGTAAAATAGAATATGAAAAAGTACCCCATGGGTAGGTGAATGTGGTTTTGTCTTGGTCTTTAGGATCAATGTTGATTTGATTGTAACCACTATGGCCATCTAGAAAATAGAAATACTTCTTGCCAACTAGAGTGTCTAGGACTTGGTCTATAAATAGTAAAGGAAAATGATCCTTTTTGGTGGCCTTGTTCAATTCTCTATAATCTACACAAATTCTCCATTTTCCTCCCTTATTGGTCACTATGACCAAGGGTGACACCCATCTACTATCAGATATAGGATAAATGAAACTAGCATCAAGCAATTTTTGCAATTCAATTTTAATGTACTATTTCTCTAAGGTTTGGATTTATCCTTCTCTGGGGTTGATGGAGTGGTAAACACCCTTTATTGATGTATATCCTATGAGTGCACAATGGAGGACTCAACCCTTTCATATCACCATAATCCCATGCAAATTCCTTTTCATGCCTTTAAAGCAACTCTGTTAACTATTCCATTTTTGTGGGTGTTAATTTGGGATTAACATGGAGATTATGACCTTTAGATAGCTCAACAGTAGTGGTAGACTCTATCATATCAGCTTTAGAGATTGGAATTCTTCTAGACTTTCTTCTAATTCACACAATAAGAGTTGATGAAGAATATTAGGTTCTTTGAGCAGAGTATAATTCTCACCACATTCTTCATATGTGATTAATTCAAACACAGAACTTTCAGATACATCTTTTTCTACCACACAACTATTAGTAAGAATACTTTGAAGTACTAAATCTTCCTCTTGTAGCTTTAGAAAGGATTTTCTATGTAATATCATGAGTTATACTATAGAATTTAATTCTTCTTCTTCATCCCCTAAATATGGCCAAACAAATGTACTCAAATCTGGTAATGGTTGTGGTAGAGGATATAAATCAAATTTCTTTGTTACTTGATCATTAGATATGGTCATATTCTTTGATCTACAACTTATATTTGCATCTATTGTAGCTAACCATGGTCAACCTAGTATGACAGGGTAACCAGATAGATTAACTTTGGGGGATAGAATCATGAAGTCTGTAGGATACTCCAAAGAGTCTAAAGTTACAACTATGTTTTCTATCATCCCATTAGGGGTGACAGTAGAACTATGTGCAACTTGCCAAATTGTCAGAGTAGCCTTTAATCCTTCTATTTTCAACTTCTTCATAGTGTCTTTGGTCATGACATTTATAATAGCTATAAGAGCTATTATAGCATTTTTAATAGACTGACCATTGATACTAACATCCACAACTAGACTACCTAGATTAGAATATTTTGGTGTGATCAATTTTCCTAGCGTAATGTGACCCAATTATCCCACAACATGAACTGTGGTGGGGTCCTTTTTCTTCCTTCTAGGCTTCTTCAAGTAGGCTTCTCTAATGGCTTTTCCATATATTGAAACATCTTTAATGGCTTGGAATAGGGGTATTTGGACATGCATGTTCTTCAACTGATCAACAATATCAAAAGGTTGTTCCTTTATTTGTACAAGTTTACTTTGTATAAGATTTTTTGGAAAAGAGGGTCCACTGCTAGTTGAGTTTGGGTTGAAATAGTGACATTGGTTGGGTCAACCGCTTTAGCAACTAAGGGTTTTGATGCTTAAGGATTATCTGGTATTTTAGTTATAAGAGGTGGTTTAGGCACTAGTCAAGTTGTACCAAATCTCAGATGTATATCTGCAACACTCAGAGCATAGGACATTGCTAAGCATCAACACTATACATGGTTGTTTTGGTTTTTGGCTATTTGGATTTGGTTGAGGTTGTGTAGGTAATTGTGTCTATTTTTGAGGTCCAAGATTTGTAGGTGGTGGCATTAGAGTAGGTTGTTGAACTAGAGGTGGTAATTTTGGAGTATTGGTATTTTGATTAGGCCACTGTTGAGATCCCCTCCATTGGTTTGTAGACTGCCAATTCCCTTGGGGTTGTTGCCATTGGTTCTACTAGTTTTACTAGTAGTTTTGTTGGTTCTGCAATTGGTTATTCTATTGGTTAGGCCAGAATGGTTGGGAATTCTGAGGCCATTGGGGTTGTTGTGGATTGTTTTGCCCAACATTGTTCCAATTAGGTTGATATTGTGGAGGACCTTGGGAATTATATTTTTTCCATAGATTATCATACGAATTTGAATTTTGCAAAGGGTTCTGAGGCATACCTTGATGTTGGGCCCATGGCTAGCATTGAGAAAAAAAAAATACTTGCTCAT